>OX940987.1:1498245-2098245 GCA_954871275.1 Leptopterna dolabrata
CCAGACCCCTAATACCTGTAGAAGATTCGGCCCAAGCGGATTAGAGACCCTCCAGTCAGTGGAAAATTCGGCCCAAACAAAATATTACCTGAGGTTTAGGTATTGGGGAGTGGAAAATTCGGCCCAAAGGAACTGTTACTGTTTTATACGTATATTTAGAGATCGTCACAGGAACATATATAATTGTCACAGTCAAGTTTTCTTAATACTAGAATATCACAAGGTTAAGTCAAAAGTGACTATCGTCAAACGTCAAACCGTCAATCGTCAAACCGTACATACATTCGGCGCATAATGGTGGCTTACTCTGGCCACAAAACCAAATGGTGTAAGTGCCCCTGCGAGGTATTTGTCGAGTTGCCCTGAGAGGAACTCCTGTCTTTTCTTGGTATGAGAGTTTTTTGTAAGTGGGGAATCTGAGCAACTATTTATTTTTATTAAAACTTCTTTTTGGTACTCAAGAAGTTGACGAGTGAAGCTGAATATGTGCGGATGAGGACTAGGGAAGTCAAAGTGCGAGTGGAAGGATTCACAAGCATTAGTTGTTAAATTTAGTTCCGATGAGGGTGAAGCCCACATGGTTGGAGGATTCTTTGCCTTACAGCTAACATAATTCGTGCGTAGATACGTGGTAAACTGTGTTAGAGACTTAGCTAATGAGTGGCTTTTGCAGTACAATTTCGTCAAAGGTCGGCTGAACATGATCGGGGTGTAAAAAAGGCAGTCCAAAAAATAATTTAAGCCACTGGCCAACATCATTGTGTTCTTTGTAGTCCGAAGCGAATCCCACATTTTGTATTTTTCGCCACTACGCTTGGCATAAGTGAAACCGACAACAAACAAGTGCACAGAGTGGCCATGCAGTTCGACAAGCACCTTGCAACCCAGCTTCCAAGTCGGTGACGACTGTAGTAGGCAAGTCTATAATATAATTGAAGCAGGTGTCGTATGTGGAAGCCTCCTTGTTTTTTAAAAGGCAAAAAACAAGTGGTATGTAGTGCCCATTAAAGTACCCGTGAATGGTCAGCATTTGGTAAAAAAATTTGGGGCAAAATGTGAATGTTCCATCCAGGTAGATCACAGACGCTTTCGTAAGCATTTTCAAATTCGTGTTGCAAGAAAACACAACCAGTCCTTTGTCCATATCGTTCACTTGTACGAAGTCCTCACCATTGACTGTCCGCAGGCACTCGAAAGATAGGGCCAACTGCACCTCCTCTAGGGTCTTCGGTAATCTTGGTTGAGATTTGCGACGAGCGTTGTACATATTTTTCTTGATGTTGCATAAGTCCTTAGTCTGAAACAATTTTTGGTTTATTATTTTCAATAATGAACCATTGGAATCGAGCATGAAAAAAAAAATTCTTACCCCCCCTCAAAATTTGATGGTTTACGTTTCAAGGTATGTAGAATCCAAAACTGCAATAAAAATATTTCTGTCTGTCCGCCGTACGCCGTACGCCGTACGCCGTACGCCGTACGGGCCACTTTTCTTAGTTACCATGAAAAAAAATTGATGAAATTCGGGTTATATGTTCCGTTCGGCGTCTAGTTGGTCCTCGAAGCTCGACGTTACTGTGAGTCATCTCAAAGGGGTTCAAAATAGGGGTTGAAATTTTCAAAACGCCTATACCATTTTTTTACGTAAATATTTTTACGGTTTTAAATAGTTCTTGAACTTGCGAGTTTTTTAAGACCATCCGGAGCATCGTACGTCCAGCCGTTCGTTCACAGTAAGGCCCCGAAGTTTGCACCGACAGGCATTTTCGACTCCAGTGTGAATGAAATTGTATACAATCCAAACCAAATCTCGTAACCAGAGACGCGCCCACAATAGGAATTTGTGAATACGGCCAATCATTGGTAGGGATCACCTGATTATATTGGCGGAGTATGAAGTCGAGTTGGTTGTTCTGTGATATTATTTCATTTGAAAAATGATGGCTCTATTGGAGTTTGTTGGTAGGTAGTGAAACTTGAACAAACGTTGAAGTATTATTGATGGGTAAATTATTACTACGGTAAATCATTACTCAACGGTAAATTATTACACAACGGTTCATTATTCCATCTACGTAGAAGGGGCTGGAGTTTGTTGGTAGGTACTTTTGCAACTTTTTTCACTCCTCATCAACAATTTCTTTCCAGAACTTCATTATGTGTGTTTCTTTTTGTTAGGTACTGTTTGTCATCGGCAGAATTATTTTAGCAACATTTAACTCGTGATTTAGGTAGGTACCTAGTAACGAGTACGGGGTTAGGTACTAACCTACGGAGGGTCTGCGATCTACATAATTATGCATAGAATAGTACATATTATATTATATAGACGGGTTATCTATACATAGAGCTGTGATCTGTAACAGAAGGGTATTCTATACAAAATAATAAACCGTTGTGCAGGGATTTGCAGCGTTTTTTCGGGTCGGAGACATCGACGATCTCTAACATCACACTTCCCCTTTCACCTATCACTGGTGTGACAGACAACTGCTCCATTGCTACTGAGAATCATGGGTCGGGTTTTCCATACGGCTTATCGCCCGACTCGAGAGAGGGGAAGTTGTTTACCTGCGATAATCCGAGGAGTAATTATCTCTTCGGACTTGGGCCGAATCTTCCACCGCCCGAGTTTTACACTCTTCATCCACCACCTCTTATGCAGCAGATAGATCACTAAGAAGGAAGGTTGCTTGGTCTGCAACGTTAAAGAAACATGAAGAAGGTCACATCAACCCCGAAGTAGCAGCGACTGCCGGACCAGCACCCTTTCTTGGACGCAGATTAAAGAGAAGGTACTGCGAGACAATAACGTAACCACGCAAGATGGGCCCAATGATTGAACGCTAGCTACCATCGTCAACAATACCCCTTCCACTCCACTCATGGTCTGAAGGACTGAGGTGGGACCTAGCTGTATTTACCGAGAGACACATTGTGTACCCATGGATCCCTAGGATTCAATGTACTGTTCGCCCGGAAGTGGGCGTAGGCTCTCGGCGATGCTCTTAGCTCAGCTCCACAAAGAAAACCCTCCCTCCCCAAGTGGAAATACAATAAATTGAAATTTGTACAATAACACTAGGGTGTAGTATATTAGCAGGTTAATAAAGACAATTAAATTGCACTCAATGATGAAAGATAATTTGTTTTAAAAAAATAAAAATTGAGAGCCTCATTCGTGTTTTATGGGCCAAAATTGGTGGAATCCATCAAAAATAGCTGTTTCAATAATTACACATGAATGAAACAATAAATTAAATTGCCAACATGTGCAGCTTTGCAGCTTTTTTGGAAACATCAACAACTTTCCTTCAGAACTTCATTATTTGCGTTTCTTTTTGCCATTTTAGTTACTGTTTGTCATCGTTGTAATGAAGGGTCAGCTCCCAAATTTCATTTTTTATGAATGAAAAACTTGGAAATTGTCTGAAATCACCATGAATTTGTACAATAACAATAGGTGTACCTAGTATATTAGCAGGTGAATAAAGACAACTAAATTGCACTCAATGATGAAAGATAATTTGTAAAAAAAAAATTAGGAGCCTCATTCGTGTTTAGGGGCCAAATTGGTGGAAACCATCAAAAATAGCTGTTTCAATAATTACACATGAATGAAACAATAAATTAAATTGCCAACATGTGCAGCTTTGCAGCTTTTTTGGAAACATCAACAACTTTCCTTCAGAACTTCATTATTTGCGTTTCTTTTTGCCATTTTAGTTACTGTTTGTCATCGTTGTGAATGAAGGGTCAGCTCCCAAATTTCATTTTTTATGAATGAAAAACTTGGGAAATTGTCTGAAATCACCATAAATTTGTACAATAACACTAGGTAAATAAAGACCTTGAAACGTAAAAAATTAAAAATTTGAGGGGGCGTTGCAACATTTTTTTTGCTGAGCGAATACCTACATATTTTTCACATAATAATAAACCGAGAATCAGGAAACACAGCCAACAGAATGAACATCCCCACAAATGCCAATCATCCTACCAACAGCACTATCTGTTTGTTGTAGATACTGTATAGATCGCTTGAATGGATAAGTGTTATTAGCAGAGTTGGAGATAACTGATTATAATCAATATTTACATCTTGAGAGACTGCCTACTTGGTAAACAAATTCTCCCCATCCAGTCTAACAAAGCCATTTTAGGTGCATCAGGAAACGATGGCGAATAAGAGAATGAGGGGGATGAAAGGGGGGGGGGGGGGGGGGGGGGGGGGGTTGGAGCAGAACCACTTTAACCCCCGCTGCGCTCCGACAGATACACAGGAAAAGGCGACAACCATTCTGGCTCCGTAGGGGTGTATATAGGTACCCAGCAGTATACTTATACAGACACACACAGACGCGATCACGGTTTTGTTAGAGTGTGCAGTCGTGTAGCTATACATAAGGTCTACACACACGTGACTCCGTGGGGGGTGCGAGTATTGGGAGCTCAGTCCCTCATTCATGTGGAAGGGCGAGTCCCTTCGCGAGATTTGTCGTCTCGTTGTCATGGTAACCATCTCCCTTTGGCCTTGCTCATTTCAGCTTTTATCAGGCCTGTTGGAAAGGCTCCCTGTTTGTGTTCTGCGAGTGGTATTGCGATTGTGTTTACGGCAAAAGGGAATCGAACCCACTCACCCTGAAAGTGAAAGGCTATACTACCCTACAACACACACAGGGAGTTTGACAAGGGTTGGTTTTATGCAGTTGACTCCCTTCAGATTAGGGAAAGTGGATCTACTTTTTTTTTCAGCCCAGCCTACTACATCTTTCTATGGAGGCCTACTATGGATTTCTATTGCTATGCACCTATCAATCAACCGATGCATTCATTGTTTTATTATTTTCGAGAATGAACCTTTGGAATGGAGCCTCAAACCGCGAAGCTCAAATACGATTTTTGACGTTTCAATGTGCCTACATAAATAAATAATTCGAAAATCAAGTAAAAACGCATGCGAATCATTACATAACGGTTTATGTTTATATGTTTTTGGGCTGGGGGGACAATCCGAAATTTCCGACACCAAAAAGTGCGCGATACCGATAAATAAAGGGTAACAGGCGACCCGTCCCCGAAAAAGTGAAAGGTGCAATTAGCGCCGCTTGGGAAGCGGTGGCTGATCCCGGAGATAAGAGTGGAGGGTCGTGTCATCAACCCGTCCCGGTAAATATACGTATATGTAAACAATGAGAAGCCGGTTGAAAGGACAGGCGATAAGAAGAAGTTGGCGTGGTCAATCGCAAGGCGAGGCAGTTGAACCTAGTGACTGGGCATTGGGCAAACGAAACAGTCATTTTTTATTTCAATCGAAAATTTACTTTTCAAAAAGAACTGGCAGGTGGGATTAAGAGGTGGTCGTGTGCAGCTAAGTGGAAATACAAGTGCAAGGCATACCTCAAATCCGTCGGTACAACAGTGTTGGAATCCAGTACCTAATGTACACAATCATCTTGGTGCCGAGGACGAAAAAGACATCGTAAAAACCGTATTGCAGGAGCAGCCCAACCCTAATATTAACGTTCGCCAGCTGAAGGGCTTGAAGCAGTTAGCTTATAGGCCGTATCCCAACATTTTTGTCTTTGTGGAAGCGCTTGTTGCATACCAGACCGAGGTCTACGTGAAGGTGCATGACGCTGAAGACCATGTCCCCTCTGCCCAATCCCGTAGAAGATCCAGGTGGATTAATACACTCATCGCACGACAATCCCCCAAAGACGACCTCTACCTCTATGTTAAGAGAGTTAGCACCCACTTCGGAGGAATTCTCGATCATCCTGAGTGATTTGATTAATACATTGTTTATTGTTGACTACCTATATACCCCATAATCTCTATTATTACGACTTATTAAAGACTTGTCTAGTTTTATTATTTACGGGGATAGGTACTAACCTACGGAGGGTCTGCGATTCACATAATATGTATAGAGTAGTACATATTATATTATATAGACGGGTTATCTATACAGAGCTGTGATCTGTAACAGAAGGGTGTTCTGTAGAAAATAATAAACCGTTGTGCAGGGATTTGCAGCGTACCTATTTAAATTGGTCTCGAACTGAGGAATTTCAGACCTATTTGAGAACTAAGAAAAAAAATAAACCTTTGGAATCGAGCATGAAAAATAAACCTCAAAATTTGAAGGATTTCTTTCAAGAAAAATTGAAAGACTGAAAAATAGGGGTTGAAGTTTTCAGAATGCCGTAGTCTGAAAACTTTCAGTAGAAGGGTATGTTTTTTTCTAACGTTGTTAAATTAAAGAATTTTTTGAGACCACCCGCAGCATTGTACGACCAGCCGTTCGTTTGCACCGTAAAGCTTCGTCAACATGATCGTAAATGAAACGGTATAAATCCAGGACCATTGCTAGGGAACAGCTGATATCACGCATGGCTGCATGAAATCGAGTTGGTTGTTCCGTGGTATTCTTTCATTTGAAGAGTGATAGTTATTTTGAATTTTGTGGATATTCTTCCAACCTTTGAATATTGTTGATATTATTCCTGGTTATTCTTCCACCAAGCATGTGGGTTGTTCGGTTGCTTACTGGCATCTAATCTGGGAAGAAAATCATCGTTGAGGTAGTTATCCTCTTCTTTGATAACTCTCGGGGCCGAAGTCACCGAATAATTCGTTGAGAATTTTCAGAGCACTCACTCTTTCGCTGGAATTTTCTTGCTGCTGTTGCTCAGGCAGTTTGGTGTCGGTTGCAGTTGAATGCTGGGTCGATGAATTTCCCTCTTCAATAATTGAAACTGCTGCACATTAAAGATTTTTTTGCTTTATCCAAAGCAGTCGAATCTTTGAAAACGCGGTCCTAGTATCTTGGATCCAGCAGGGTAAATAGCGCAAAATTTGAGCTATGTTCAATTCCTTGGAACCGCTCTTCTAGACCTTTATTCAACTGCTGCAAAACCCTCCTAGGAAGTACAGACAACTCCAGCTGATCAAGCTTTTCACATTCAAGTTTCAATGTTCTGATGACTAATATTACTGAACTACCAGTGCAATACTTCTCTTCACTCATTTTCTTTGTCATTTCCTGAAAAGGACTCAATATTTTTACTGCATCTTTCAAGAAACGCCACTCACCAACGGTGAGCTTAGGCCAGTAACGGCAATTGTTGCCCTCACTGCTTCTTCCAACTTACCAAATCGTAGGTGGAATTCCACCTAGTGGATACGTCTTGGATCACGGTAAGAGTTGAGGGAACACCATTATTTGTCTGGTATTTTTCAGAAATTTTCAGAACGCCGTAGCTCGAAAACTGTCAATAGAAGGTTATGGTTTTTGTAACGTTTTTAATTTTTGATCTCAAACTATAGTATTTTTTGAGACCACCCGGAGCATTGTACGACCATTCGGCTTGTATCGAATCGGCGCTACTTCCCCCGCTGTCGCAAGAGTGCAGTTACAGAGTAACCAGAACCAGTTGAGTCGCATAATCGCCATTGCTGCTATGAACCTACTCGCTCACTGTTCGGTAGAATTTATTTCTAAGTGAAATTCAATTCATTATTTCATTTGAAGATTTCGCTCGGTGTTTTCTTCCAAGTTTAGGTGGTTTTTTCGCGTTAGTTTGGACTGTAAATGTGAATCGTGATGCCTTAGGTGGAGACCTACTGATTAACTCAAAATCGGCCGGTTTCAGTGCAGTGGAACTTGTGCGTGACAAAGTGCTGTGTACATAAACATCAGTGACAGAGACACTACAATACCCTTATCCCCAGTCCCCCCACTTGCGGTTCGGCATGGTACTGCCTGTCATGAGTACGGACGGTTCGGGCGTTTTTGAGATGGTTTTCCCCCGAAAAAGAGTCGGTGAGCTGAAGAATTCGAAATAATAAAAACAAATTCAAAAATTTCAAGAATTCGAAAATTTCGAAAATATTTAGCTTCCCTGCTGCTATCTACTAGTTCGCACGGCTCTCAGCAACAAGACATGGACACGACCCAAAATAATAACAACGAAGAGGAAATTATTCCGCCTTCTCGGCCAACGAGTCCTCTCCCATTATCGAATTGTTTTGCGCCTCTTGCACGAGTATCGGATAAAAGCCCAGCGGATTCACAAAGGGTTGAGGAGCGAATCCCAAAACCTCCCCCAATATTCCTGTCTGCCTCGACCAATCTTTCTGAACTGCTTAGTCCAATAATTAACGAAACTGGTCGGGAACGGTTCACTTATACCTCTACTTTAAAGTACACGAAGATCAAGTTTAGTTCACTGACGCTAAGGCTTACCGACGGACATCCTTGTATCTCCGTGTGTTTCCTGCATAGATGTGTTTTACGTACTACTTACAATGCCCACTATGATTAGAACTTGATTGTTATAATAAATGTTTTACATAGGTAACCTACCTGTAAATATTTTGTAATTAAACCGATATTTCTTTCTAAAATAAAGTTTAAAGTTTGTATAAATCAATTTATTGTATTTCTGCTTGGGGAGGGGAACAGTCCTACCCCCACCCCCACCCCCCACTTCCCACTTCCCACTTCCCAGGCGAACAGTCCATTGAATCCTAGGTAACGCAATGTGTCTCTCTGTAAATACAGGTAGGTCCCACCTCAGTCCTTCAGACTACGAGTGGAGTGGAAGGGGTATTGTAGACGATGGTGGCTAGCGTTCACTCGTTACGCATAGTTTAAAGTTACGACTGCAAAACGCTGCAAAGTCTAATAAACCAAAAACCGTAGGTATAAGTCCACGTCCAAGCCGAAAAAACCGAAAACTGTGTCTTTTGGTCTGTGTATTTTTATAACACCCCACTCAAGTAGGATCAATCTCACCAAATCATCACTTGTCACATTCACCCTCAGGAGAGGTTCAGTCTCGGGCATCCAATTGGGAGGAATTGAAGTTCCATTGGCAAGTGAAGTCAAATACCTGGGTCTTACATTAGACAGGAGGCTGACATGGAAGTCCCACGTCAGTCAGACTACTAAAGAGGTGAAGCGGCGCGTCCATATCTATGGCCAATGATCAACCCGAAATCTAAACTGAACATCAGCAACAAACGACTTCTTTACATGTCACTAATCAAGCCAGTGTGGAGCTATGGCTGCGAGATATGGTTTTGGCTTTCATGTCTGCTATCAAAAATAATAAACCAAAAACTAAGAAAAGTGGGTATTCTGTACAAAATAATAAACCGTTGTGCAGGGATTTGCAGTGTACGGCGTACGGCGGACAGACAGAAATATTTTTATTGCAGTTTTGGATTCTACATACCTTGAAACGTAAACCATCAAATTTTGAGGGGGGGTAAGAATTTTTTTTTTCATGCTCGATTCCAATGGTTCATTATTGAAAATAAAACCAATACAGGTAGAGCAAAATAAGATATTTAGATCTCTCGCCAATGCTCCATGGTCTGTGAAGAATGATACCCTTCATTCAGACCTCCGCATGGAAACGGTTGATGAGGCCATCAAAAATCGGTACTCAACACTTCGTATCCGTGCTGAAGTTCACATCAACCCGGAAGTAGCAGCAACTGCCGGACCAGTGCCCTGTGTTGGACGCAGATTAAAGAAGAAGGTACTGCGAGACAACGTAACCACGCAAGATGGGCCCAACAATTGAACGCTAGCCACCATCGCCTACATTACACCTTCCACTCTGCTCATAGTCTGAAGGACTGAGGTGGGACCTAACTGTATTTACCGAGTGACACATGACGTTACCTATGGATCCCTAGGATCCAATGGACTGTTCGCCCAGAACTGGGTGCAGGCAGTCGGCGATTCCTCTTAGCTCAGCCCCACAAAATATCTCCCTCCCATCCCTAAGTGGAAATACAATAAATTGAATAATCAATTATAATATACATATCAATTTATTGTATTTCCGCTGAGGGGGGGGGGGGGGTATTCTTTGTGGGGCTGAGCTAAGAGCATCGCCGAGTGCCTACGCCCACTTCCGGGTGAACAGTCCATTGAATCCTAGGGATCCAACGCATTTACAGACCTTGCATGAGTCCAGCGATCACAATATATGGAAGAGATGTAAGGCTTTTCAAAACAAGACTGTGAAATCTTCACCCCCATTGAAGGGCGAGCAAGGGCAATGGGTTGTGGAAGATGAACGGAAGCCATTGCAACCCTGAGGTGGAAGCTGTGGCAGGACCAGCCCCCTAAGGTGGACGCAGGTTGAAGAGAAGAGTTCTCAGGGACAACATGGAAGAGGCGGAGACGACCATCGCTGAACAAGTGCCGAGTCGAGGGCTAAGGAGCTGAAGGACCGCAGACACCACCTCCACCAGTTACAACACTCCTCCCCACATCACCACAGACACACAAACAAGCCTATTATTCCCCACAACAATCTCTAAGGGAGCCTTTGTGAATAAATTTATTGATTGATTGAAAATTTGCTCCGTGGTGCTTTAGCTAGGGATCTAGTGACTGAACTCATCGACGGCTGTTGTTCGTACGTGCGTGACTTAGTGATGTGTATGAACTCCAGTGAGAGAGACACTAAGACACCAGCCCTCCCTTTCCCCCAAACCCCGCTCTTTCCTTTCAGGATGGCTTCGACTCTCTCGAGTTTGGAGAGTTCGAGTGACTTCGAAATGGTTTTCAACCGAAAAATATAAACAGAAGTCATGGAACTCCTCACTGAATAATAGATTTTGGTTTATTATTCTGTGAATAATACATCTATATGTATTCGCTCAGCAAAAATTTTTTATAACACCCTGTGACGTGACGAAATTCCCAAAACAACTGTTAAAGTTATCAATTAGAATATTTAGTGAATACGGGCGAATTTCGTCATGTCCACTATTCTATTGTCAACTATATAAATTCTCCAATATTCGGAAATAATCTCTCTCAGTATGGCCTCAGTCATCAATCCACCAGTTTACCGGGGCCCCCTTTCCTAGAATTCGCTCGGTCGCCCCTCTCCTCAGAGTATGAGATTTTCTTATTAAACGGGGAGTGGGAGGCCGGAGTTGACTTGGGAAAGAGAGAAGTCGGAATCTGGACACTTGGCTGCTGAAGATTCCCTTGACTACTCTCCTCCTGCTGCATTAAGGTAAGATCTTGGTTCTTTCCTCCTAGTCCAAATTATTAGAGTTTCCCAACCAAAGTTAAAGTCATAATTGAAAATGCTAAACCGTAACGGTGTTACAGAATCTAGGTACTTAAAGAAACCTACTTCGTTTTCAAATTTTCCGTAATAATTTTGAAAGTCTCGTTGGCAATTGGCCTTTATGTAAATTATTCTTTGTGGTTTGATCATGTGAGAAGTATTATAAGAACATATGGTGATAGGGTTAGGTTTTTTCCCCCTTCTAAGTTAACCTTGCCCTCAAGGGTTTTTTTTTTCTAACTTAACTCTATCTCCATGCCTAGGTAATTAACTTATGACACTAAAAATTGATTCAAATCTTGTGATGGTGGTTCCATCTCAAAGCTCTTACCTTCGGAGTTTCCGTGGGAGTATTTTCTAGGATTTAGGGAAAAATTTTCCTTTCCACATTACTTAACGGAAAAAGATATTTCCTTATAGTAAAATTTGTAAAAGTAATAATCTAACCGAGAATTTAGTTATTCGATAGGTAATTCCAAAGTTTTATTTATGGGTAGAAGTTAGGCCTTTTATTTTATTTTTATATCCCTTCAGGTTTTAGTACATTTCTAGTTTGTTAAGAATTTTTAGAATCTAAGAACTCATTATATTTGTACTCACTTCCTACCTATGTTTTCCATTTTCATTTCTTTATTTCATTATTAGTTCAATAAATCTTGAGGGCTTGAATATGGATTTTGTACCTGTTAATTGCCAAACCCGTATCCTTTCCTGGTGATTTAGTTTTGGCAGCATCTTGTCCCATCTTCATAGATAGCACACAATTTTATGAAATTTCAAGTTTCCATCTAGGATTTTTTTCCAGGTCTTTTAGTTCCAGTTCACCTTCCCGCACGTCTTTAAGACTAAATTAGTTTCCCTCTCGGTTTAACCCTCATTTTTATTTGTTTATTTTACCCTAGGAGTGTCGTCCAAATATCCGAGAGAAGCTAGGTTTTGTCTTCGTGTTTCCGTATTTTAACTATAAATGTGGTCACCTCCTACCATGTGGCTATAGGCTGCTCATTGTCGGCTTGGCCGCTCTTCTCATAGGATCCTGAGCTCAAGTAACTTTTCAAAACTTCAGAAAAAAACATTTCTCTTTTCGTTCGAATAGGTTGAAAAGCCAAATTTTCGTAAACTTCCTTGTCTTTTGGGATGGACCTCGGAGTTTTCGGGAGCTAGTAAGCCTGGGTCCGTTCTTTGGGATCGAGGTTTATTTCCTCGCGAATCCACCGTGGCCTATGATAGTGCCTTGGGATAAGACGGATCTTTCGGGAATTATTGCCCTATTGTTCCAACTTTCCCCCTTGGTGATGTTAGGAATGTTTCCGTTCGCAAAAGACAAGCAAGTTGGGTCAGGGAGATTCGACAGCCTGAACAATAATACTCCAACCTTTTTGGAGTTTTGCTAAATTGAGCTCAGGTCTTATAGTGGAGTTCTAGGAAGCAAGGTAAGTCCATGATTGATGGTTGTTTTCTTCTGGAGGTGATCTAGAATTCTTGCGGTAATTTTTCTGACACTACACTATCACTTTTACAAGTTAGGCTAAGTCCGATTTTCAGAGTAAGTTCGTTCCAGAAGTGGAAGATCCATCGCCAATAATCTAATAATCACCCGATAGGCCTTTTAATTGCAGAATTTCAAAGTAGGCACACTAGTAGCATTTGGGACAAGATGCGTTTGGTGAAGCTGCGAGACAGACGATGGTAGAGGAGTCATTTGCTTCAGTAAATTTTGGGTGGGTGAGATAAGAGTAGCTCTACCTCAATTTGAGTTTTTTGTATACCCTGAAAACTATTATTTTGTTTACTGTTTCTTTTCCCTTTTATAGGAGGGAAACAGTTGGTGGAACGCCCCCTTTAGGTTAATAAAGTAAAGATTGGTAATTTCATTTTTTCTTAGTATCTCAATTCACAACCATGTTAGCTAGAAGTTTGCATTCATTTCCCTCGATTTAGGGAAAGGTAGGAGTACGGCAGGGAAAGGAGGGTTTAGCGGGGGTGGTTTTGGGGGCTTCATGCCGCAATGGGGTGAAAGCCTCGACCGAGACCATCTCTGCTCCACCCTGAAGTCCCCGCAACGTAACACACCCCCTCAAAATTTTTTCTTTTCCGTTTCAAGGTGCGTAGATTCCAAAAATGCAATGTCCGTCCGCCTTCCGCCGTATCACGTGTACCGGCTTCATTTTCGGTCTAAAAAAGTCGTTCTTTCGCACACATGCTCCATTTGGGCTCTAGTTGTGTCCCGAAACTTTTCAGCCCGATCGGAATATACCCAGGGGTGTTATGAGTGAAAATGTGTGTAAAAATAGGTACTTTTTGCGTTTTAGCAACATGTTAGTAACATGAGCTTCTGAGATATCATTTTCCATGTTTTTGGGGACTAGAAGACCGAATATGAAGTCGATTTGACCAAAGAGTGGAAAATTGAAATCTACCAAATGTTCAGTTCCAAAAATTGATTTTTTATGAGTGAAAAACCTGGGAAATCGTCTGAAATCACCATCAGTTTATATAATAAGACTGGAAAAAAGTGTCAACACGTGCCAGATCTGCGGTGCACCTTGGTTTGTCCGTAATGAGACGTTGCACCGCGATCTTAAATTAGAATCGGTGCAAGACCGTATTTTTGCAGCGTACAGCGCCTTGCGGACACGAGCATCAGGACACAGCAACCCAGAAGTGGAGGAGATCGCGGGTCCAGCGCCATATGAAAGAAAACGCCTCAAGAGAAGAGCGCTACGGAACAACGACGTCCGAGAAGATTCAGAAGTGGACGCCACTTGACCAGCTCCTCTTCTACACCATCACGCACACACGCCCAATTGAAACACCTTACACGCTTGCACCATAGTCGCCTGATGGGCAATATTATGTAAATAAAACATTGAAAAAAACTCGGCGCTCCGCGCCTCGCCAGGGGGCAAGCCCCCTGAAAGACAGAAACACAGAATGTGTTTTAGCTCACGCGTTTCACATAAACCCGTCTTCAATCTTCGGTTGAAGATTGGTTAACTTCCTCCCACTAATGTTTCGTCGTAACTGGTGGTGCCTTATACACAGCTTCTTATATACACACTCACGAGTGCACTTCATAAAAATTTTGTTAAACATAAACACAGTCCGAGCTTCATCTCCAAGACTCCTACATCTCCAAGAGATAATTCGTTTATCGGTTGTTTGGTCTTAAAATTATGTCTTTACTTATATAAAGCTTGCAATCGTGTGAGTTCACAATATAAATTATTGAGAATGATCACCTGTGTGTAAACAATTATTTAAACAATCACGCTCATACCGCAGCTTGTCGGCCACGCACTCCGCAGTGGTTAACGTAATATGGTTAGGTAAATCGAGAGCTATCCGACGAGTGGTGAACGATTTTTGTACGATGATAACTGGTGAAGTTAAAGTTCCGTAGCAACGAATCGGTTGTACGTGAAAATCATTAGAAATGTTGTCGTCCCAGATTTCGTTACGAAATTTCGTTAGCTTTTTTGGCTAGTTAGTCCATGGCTAAAACACATTCTGTGTTAAAATAAAAAAAAAGGAGCGTACCTAATTTGAGTTTTAGGGGCCAAAATTAATGGAAACCATCAGAAATAGCTATTTCGATTATTACGCATAAAAGAAACAATAAATGAACAGCCAACATTTCTGTAGTCTAGGAGAATAATAAACCCATGTGACAAGGACTTTGCAGCGTTTTTACGTCAGTCTTACAGAATGCTCTGGACAATAAGATGCGCCTATAAGATTCTGGAGGCTGTTCCAATTCTATTGCCTATCTCCAGAAACCATCCACGAAGCCAATGGTACTAGTGGTCCTGTATAATTGGAACTATTGCCATTATTGGCGTTATTACGCTATCACATTTTTATAGGCTGAATTCCATAGGACCAAATCGGCAACAATACTGTCTTATATAACAGTACTTTATTGTGGGTGCTGAGTTGAGAGTATCGGCCCATCAGCCAATAACATTTTCTGTATTTAATTGAGAGCTCTTTCTGTTTCTTCTTGACATGCTCTTTCCACTTAAGCTTCGCATCTAGAGTCATCCCTAGATATTTTGCTGAGTTAGCATACGGAATGGTGTTGTGATTGATCTCCAATGGAATATTTATTATGGTTTTGTACGTGAAGTTGACATGTGTTGATTTTGTTTCATTCAGTTTTAGTCTCCATTTCTTCGTCCATTTATCAACTGCAATTGTAGCTTCCTGAAGTTTTTTTGTCGACTCTTCTACCGAATCTGCAACGGCTAAGATTGCTGTGTCATCCGCGAAGGTAGCTATGCATGTACCATTAGTGACTGGGACGTCACATGTGTACATTAAATAAAGCAGAGGTCCCAGGACGCTCCCCTGTGGAACCCCTCCTTCAATTTTTTCCAGTTGAGAATATTCATCTTCTATTTTTACTCTGAAGTATCTGTTATCAAGGTAGGATTCAAGTAATTGACAGTATTGCTGTGGGAGCAATCCTTTTAATTTATTAATCAGCCCTTCGTGCCAAACCTTATCAAAAGCTTGTGACACATCAAGAAAAACCGCGCTGCATACTTTTTTGTTCTCTAACGCTCTCTCAATCTTATCCGTTATCCTATGAACTTGTTCAATGGTGGAATGTTTTGCTCTGAAACCAAACTGATGAGGAGGGATAAGGTTCCTGTCTTCTATAATCCCAATGAGTCTCTTCTTGAGGAGCTTCTCAAACAGTTTTGAGAGAACTGGAAGTAGGGAGATAGGTCTGTACGACTTGACATCTGTTGGCTCTTTACCTGGTTTCAGTACCAAGATGACCTCAGCAATCTTCCAGGGAAGTGGGACATGTTTCAGCCGAAAAGCAGCATTTATCAAATATAAAAGCTTCCGAAGGCCTATTTCCGGTAAAACAATGCGTAAAGATAGTTGAAGTAAATAACTAGATAGTTACTTGTAAAACTATATTGTGTAACTAGTTGTTATATAAAAATAAACGCTTAAAAAAAAAAATTGTGTCGTGAGTCCCTCCCGGGAACACTCCTATCATATTAAGTTCTCACCAATATCCAAACGCCAAACTAAAGCTCCGTAAATAAAGATATGAGTGGGGACAGGCGACAGAACCCAGGGTTACTCAACCTGGGGCCCCACTACCAGCTCCCAGCAAGGAGCTGGAGGGAGAGGCCCCCAAGTACTATAAAACCCCGGATCCTGGCGCTCAAGCTTCATTCGACACTTCCTCTAACCAGCTCTCTCTTCTCTCTCTTACCTTACCTCCCAGATGATCGGTTGACTACAGCCGCCTGGGAATTTCACCTCCTCTCTCCTCCTCCTTGTCTAGATGATCGGTTGAATACAGCCGCCTAGACAAGGGACCTCTCCTCTCCTTTCCTTTACCTAGATGAACGGTTGACTACAGCCGCCTAGGTAAAATTCCCTCATCCACCTCTCTCTCCTCCAAAGTCGTAGATGTTCGGTTGACTACAGCCGCCTGCGACTTTTCCTCACCTTCCTTCCACTCCACCTCTCTCTCCTCCAAAGTCGTAGATGTTCGGTTGACTACAGCCGCCTGCGACTTTTCCTCCTTTCTCTCCTTTACCTAAATTCACTCACTCACCTTCCTTCCACGCCACCGTGATGAGAATTTTAAATTCATCACAGTGGTGAACCCGACGTTCACTCAACCTTCTTCCTTCCCACCTTCCCGCCTCATGTGTCGCCCCAGTCAAATAGTTCGGTGTCCCAAATTTTAAAACTTCAAATTTCAACCAGTCAGTGTAAATTCGCATTTCTTGGCCCAAACCTCACCGCTCACCTCTCCACTCAACGCACCACCGCTCCCGCCGATTGCGAATTTCAAAATTCAAAACCACGTCAAATTTTTGAATTTTAGTTACAGAAATGGACCCGAACTCACCTACGCCGCCGCTCCTGCGACCGGCCACACTACAGCCGCCCGCCGCTGCGACATCCGACGCATTGGCCGACAACCCTTTCTCCACGCTCTCCCCGCCGACCTCTGCGACATCAGACACCGCCGCCGCCGCCGCCGCTACGGCCGCAGCCGCCGCCGACGTCATGACGGCGTCCGCAGCGTTCCCTCTGTCGCTGCCCCCCTTCTACACGCACGACCCGGCGCTTTGGTTTTTCCAAGTGGACGCAGCATTTTCGGCCGCCAACATCCGCAGCCAGAAAACTCGATATTCCCGGATCATTTCGTTACTGCCCTACGAGATCCTGCTGCAGACTTCTGATATCTCCCCCGACGCCGCCGCTGCATACGACGACCTCCGCAGCCGCCTCATCAACACCTACCAGCCGTCGAAAATCGCCCGAGTCGCCGCCCTCTCCCAACCTCAACACCTCGGCGACCAGAAGCCCTCCCACCTCTACCGACGGCTGCGACACCAGCTGCAGGGGATTATGACCGCCGACATCGCACGCACGTTCTGGTTACGTGCCCTCCCCCACCCCATCCAGATGGCCCTGGCCAGCCATCTCGACGGTCCCGACGAGCCCCTCCTGCGGCTCGCGGACACCGTGCACGACTTGGCCGCTGCGGCCGCCGTCAGTGAGGTGCGTACGCCGCGCCACCCCCCGCCTTTCCGGGACCACACAAAATCCCGGGACCGCGGCCGGGCACCCTCCCTCGACGGACGTCGACCCCTTTCGGCGGATCGCCGACGCGACTCGTCCGCCGACCGCCGCCGCCAGCGCTCACCCGAGCGCCGCAACGCATCCCCTCCCCGCCAGCGCGGAGGACGATCCCCAGCAGCTGCGCGCGCATCCAACTCGGCCCGCCCCACCAACTCCGCCTACCTACCTGCGGACCACCCCACCCGTTGTTTCTATCATGTAAACTTCGGTGGGGAGGCCCGCAAGTGCCAACCCCCCTGCTCCTTCGCCCCTAAGCAGGGAAACGCAGACGCCCGCCGGTAAATCCGGCGGGCCCCCCTCCTCGCCAACACGGGGGGGACCATGAACATACCCCCCCCGCCCGCATTCACACAGCCACCATCACCAAGCCACGCTACCCCTCCTACGCCGCCGCCACGGCTGCCAATCTCCCGGCCGCGCCTGCAGCGCCGCCAAATCACCCACCCCACCACCAACGGACCAACCCCTCCCCGCCCGCCACCAGGGCGACCAACCTTCCGGCAGCCACTCACGCCGCCGCTACCGTTCCCCCACCCCGGAACGGCCCCTCCACGCCCGCCAACAGGGCAGACAACCTTCCGGCCGCCAATCACGCCGCCGCATCCGTTTCTCCACCACGAAACGGAACCTCCACGCCCGCCTCCAGGGCACAACCCCCTCCGGCCACCACTCAACCCGCCACTACCGTTCCCCCTCCCCGAAGCGAAACGGAGCCACCTCCCGCCAAACTGGCCAGCCCCCCTGCAGACTCCACCGTTCCCCCCCTCCGGAACGGCAGGAAACCGCCCCGCGTCTCCTTCGCGGCGGACCAGCCTACACCAACACACGTCCCTACCTCCGCAATTCTCCACAACGCCCTCCCGACCCACCAGCGACTTTTCCTGCGCTGCAGGAAAACTAATGTACCTTTCTTGGTGGACACGGGGGCGGCGCTATCAATATTTCCCAACAACATCCTCCGTCGTCAGGCGCGCTGCTACCGGCAGCTTCTCTACGCCGCCAACGGTACCACCATCCCCTCGTACGGGACGTACCGCTCCTCTGTTTATATGAGCGGGCTCGCGTACGAGTGGGAATTTACCGTGGCGGACGTGGAGAAGGCGATCCTGGGGGCCGATTTTCTGGCATATTTCGGTCTCCAGGTCGACGTCCGGAACGCGCGCCTGATTGACCCCGCCACAAAACACCCATACCCGGATTCATACATGCCATCAACCACCCCCCTACACAATTTGAACGCCTCCTCCTCAACTACCGCCCCCAGCGCCGCCCCTCTGCCCACATCTCCACCATCCAACACCACATAGAGACTTCCGGCCCCCCCCCGACGACTCCACCCCCTGCAACTATCGAAAGCCCGGCAACATTTCAATAAACTCATAGCCGACGGCATCGTCCGCCCCTCCAAATCCCCTTGGGCTTCTCCACTCCACATCGTGCAGAAGCCCAATGGGGATATCCGCCCCTGCGGGGACTACCGGCGCCTCAATTCGAAAACCACGCCGGACCTTTATAATGTTCCCCACCTACCGGACTTCTCGTCGCACCTCCATGGCGCTACTATCTTCTCTACCCTCGACATTTCAAGGGCGTTCCACCACATCAACATTCACCCCCCCGATGTCCAGAAAACCGCCATCATTACCCCGTTCGGACTTTTCGAATATGTTAAGATGGGCTTCGGGTTGAGGAACGCTGCACAGACTTGGCAGCGCTATATGGACAGCATCCTGCGAGGCCTACCGTTCGTCTTTTGCTTCCTCGACGACGTCCTGGTGGCCTCCAGGACACCGGAAGAACACCTCAGCCACCTCCAACAGATCCTTGACATCTTCTCCTCCGAAGGCCTCTTGGTTAACACAGACAAGTGCGTTCTCGGCCAACCCTCCGTCCGCTGCCTCGGCCACCACGTTTCATCCGAGGGCATCAAACCCCTCGCAGACAAAGTCCACGCCATTAGTGACTTCCCGCAACCCCGCACCGTGACGGAACTCCGCCGCTTCCTGGGTATGTTAAACTTTTACCGCAGACACATCAAACACGCAGCACAACATCAACAACCACTCATACACGCCATTCCCCAACCATCCAAAAAAAATGACAACCGCCCCATTACCTGGACCCCCCAACTCATCTCCTCCTTCAAAATTTGCAAACAGGACCTAGTAGACGCCGCTCTATTGGCCCATCCCGATCCTCACGCCTCCCTATCCATCACCACCGATGCGTCCGACTGGGCCATCGGGGCAGTGCTCCATCAGCACACCGGCGCCACTCCCCAACCCCTAGGCTTCTTTTCCAAAACGCTATCCCCCACCCAAAAAAATTACTCCACGTTCGACAGAGAACTCCTCGCCATCCACGAAGCCATCAAGCACTTTCGTGACTTCGTGGAGGGCAGGCAGTTCTCTGTCGTCACTGATCACAAGCCCCTGACCCACGCCCTCCTACAGAACCGCAAATCCGCCTCCCCGCGTCGCCTCCGGCAACTCGAGTTTATCGGGCAATTTACGTCCGATATCCGATACTTGCCGGGGGCCGACAACTGCGTGGCGGACGCGCTATCCCGACCCACCCCTACCCCCGCGCCGGTGGCGGAGTTACTGCCCTTCCCCTCCCCACAAATCCTAAAATCAAAGCAAACTCCACATTCCGACCCCGCCCTCTCCAATCTCATTTCCGCCTCCAAATTGGAACAGCTGCCGCCCCTCGACCTCTGGTGCGACGTAACGGCCGATACACCGCGCCCTTACGTCCCACCGGAGCTGAGGCGGCAGTTGTTCCTCCACTACCACTCCCTTCACCATCCTGGCATTCGGGCTAGCCGGGACCTTATCAAAACGCGGTACTTCTGGCCCCACATGAACACAGATATTCGTAACTGGGTTCTGGGGTGCCAGAAGTGCCAGCGGTTTAAGGTCTCGGCCCACCCCCATGTCCCCCCTCAAACCATTCCCGACTCCCTACCGTGGGAACATGTTCATCTGGATTTAGTGGGCCCCCTTCCCCCGTCCGAGGGGAAAAAATACTGCCTCACGATGATCGACCGTGCCACCAACTGGGTGGAATGCATCCCACTCTCAAATATCACCGCGGACACCGTCGCGACGGCTTTCCTCACTCAATGGGTTAGCGGTTACGGTTGTCCGCGAACAGTCACGGTCGATCAAGGGAGGCAGTTTGAGTCCGCCCACTTTTCCGATTTACTACGTTCCCTCGGCATCCACAAAATCCACACTACCCCATACCATCCCCAATCCAACGGGAAAATAGAGCGGTGGCACTCGGTCCTGAAACAGGCCATTTCTACTTCAACAAATTCCCCTTCCTGGACTAAATCCCTCCCCTACATTTTACTCAGCCTACGCACTTCAGCTCGTCCTTCAGACCAAACCAGCCCCGCACAAAACGCATTTAAAGACCCGTTACGTCTACCAGCCGACATTTTCACCCCAAATCACACGCCGTCTATTAACAGGGAACCGCTACACTCAACAACACCGACAAACGACACCACTTATCCCAAGCGGTTTTTCACCACCACACACATGTACCTGAAAGAGCCCGGCATCCATAAAACTTTCCAACCACTTTATGCCGGGCCCTTTCACGTCATTCGCACAACCCACACCACCGCGACCCTGTTAATGGACGGCAAACCACATACAGTCCCGTTAGCCAGGTGTAAACCCGCACCTGTGCTAACCCAACCCACTGACACTATCAGTCTCCCGCCGTCCGTTCGCTATGTCACACCGCTCCCCGATGTACCAGTCACCTCCGTCGCCGTTTCCGGACTTCGATTCGGATCCGGAAATGGCGGCGATTCTCCGGGACGTTTTCGTCCCGGACCCGCTCTCCCCCCTACCCCCTTCGCCCGGGCCGACTACACCGCTTCCGTTCGTCCCGCCACGGATCACCGGCTTACCTCCCCGGCCCCGGCGATGGAAGTACCCCCAGTGGAAAATACTGCGCGAATTTCGCACAGCGCAGGCCACGGGGGTACATCCTCCCTACTCCCCCACAGACCCCCTAATGTCCTCCATCCTTCGCGAGTTCCGCCTCGCGGAACTCATGCCCCCCCCGCCCCCCGTTCAAATTTGCTTTCCCCCAATAAATTTCGAACCCCCACCCCCCGTTCAATTCACCAACCCCCCGAAAATTGCAACCCCACCAATTTTACCACCCCCCCCATTTTCGATTTTCGACCCCCCCGTATCCACTTCTCCCCCTCCAACACCCCCTCCCCCCCCCTCCATCGCCGGGGATATCCACTATAGTTTCCGCCGGGACGAAACGGCCCGGGCGGCGAAACGGACGGAGGGAGCGTCCCCACGTTCCCCTCGTCCCGGCGGCCAAATCCCCCGCCCCGCTATGAGCAATCACGGCGGGGCCTTGAGATTCCGGGACAGTGCAAGTGTCTTCTTAATCCACTCGCACTGTACCGGAACTCGGAGCTCCGCCGTGCCCGCCTCGCCACGAGCTCGGAGCAACCGCCACCCCCCCACACTACACTCACGCACACACTGTCACTCTACACACCCAACACCCACCCAGGAGTCGGCGGATTCCCGTCACCCCGTTCCGCTTTGTTCCCCGAATTTGCACGAAGGTTGTAAATATTGTACATATTGCGAGTTTTGTAACCTCTACACATCTTGTAAATATCATGTTTGTAAATATTGTTCATCCTCCTCATCTCGCCCTTGCCGCTCACTTTCACCTTGTAAATATCGTTATTGTAAATATTGTTCATCCTCCTCATCTCGCCCTTGCCGATCACTTCCATAAATGCCACATGTTTATGGATCCTGACCACTGCTCCCATCATACTGTATATACTCTCGCCATCTCATCCTACTTATTCTACCTTATATTCTACCTTATGTTACCTACCTTATATTCTACCTACTTATCATCTACCTACTTATAATCTGCCTATACCATGTTACTACTAGTTTTAAGGACCGCCTTCAGCTCAACCTCTGTTTGCATCGGCCCTCAGCCCCTGTCACTTTGCGCCTTCAGCTCCTCCTCTTGTTTGCCGTAGCCCTCAGCTCCTGTCATTTTGCGCCTTCAGCGACCACCTCTTGTTTGCCGTAGCCCTCAGCTCCTGTCATCTTGCGCCTTCAGCACCAATATTGGTTCAAACTGGGGGGACCTCTGTCGTGAGTCCCTCCCGGGAACACTCCTATCATATTAAGTTCTCACCAATATCCAAACGCCAAACTAAAGCTCCGTAAATAAAGATATGAGTGGGGACAGGCGACAGAACCCAGGGTTACTCAACCTGGGGCCCCACTACCAGCTCCCAGCAAGGAGCTGGAGGGAGAGGCCCCCAAGTACTATAAAACCCCGGATCCTGGCGCTCAAGCTTCATTCGACACTTCCTCTAACCAGCTCTCTCTTCTCTCTCTTACCTTACCTCCCAGATGATCGGTTGACTACAGCCGCCTGGGAATTTCACCTCCTCTCTCCTCCTCCTTGTCTAGATGATCGGTTGAATACAGCCGCCTAGACAAGGGACCTCTCCTCTCCTTTCCTTTACCTAGATGAACGGTTGACTACAGCCGCCTAGGTAAAATTCCCTCATCCACCTCTCTCTCCTCCAAAGTCGTAGATGTTCGGTTGACTACAGCCGCCTGCGACTTTTCCTCACCTTCCTTCCACTCCACCTCTCTCTCCTCCAAAGTCGTAGATGTTCGGTTGACTACAGCCGCCTGCGACTTTTCCTCCTTTCTCTCCTTTACCTAAATTCACTCACTCACCTTCCTTCCACGCCACCGTGATGAGAATTTTAAATTCATCACAAATTGTATAGGCTTTTATTCAACTGCTCTCTTCATATGGGTCAAATCTGCTATCAAATTGTCGCCCACTTCCAATTGAGCTGAAATTTTGCATAGGCTTCGACGACAATAAATGAATCAACCATGAAACCCGTACATCAATTAATTTTACTGTTATTGGCATCGGCGTTACGATTTAGCCTTATGTGTTACAAAACTGTAACATTATTCAAAACTTTCACATCTCTCTTCGACGACAATACAACCATCAGTCACAGAAAACACATAATAACACTAATTAAATACCTCATTATTTACTGCATCAGGCTTTTACCAGCAAGATTTTCTAAAGACTAGAAATGGTAGAGTGAAGCATGCATTACAGTGGACCTCCATTATGGTGATGTATAGATATATCACTCTGTCACTCATTGCAGATCGTCTGGAATTCATTGCAAAATTTTCACTCGCTAATTTCGATCAATCAATCAATCAATTTATTCACAACTTAAAAAAAATTCAATTGGTATTAGCAGTTAGCCATAGCTATTTATTCAAAAAGTTCCCTTAGGGATTGTTGTGGGACATACATAACAATTCAATTCAATTCAATTTATTTCACAATTTGTGCATCAAGGGCAGGTTGTGGGGGTCAAGGGGAAGTATAATAAAGCTGTAGTGTTCTGTAGATGTTCTTGGCATGTTCAGTATTGGTAAGGTGTTGTGGCGTAGGTTGTTTGTGGGGTTTAAGTAGGAATGTTGTCCCTCAGGACTCTTCTTTTCAGCCTACGGCTCGTACAGGGGCTGGTCCCGCGATCAGCGCCACTTCTGCATTAGGATGGTCTGTAGCTCTTGTCCTTAGGAGCTAGGAGGCCATAGCTTCGTCTGATTCTGTCGTGTACCGTGTCGATTCGAAGGTCATGGTGGAGAGTATAATTTCGTACGAACCAAGGGGCGTTGCAGATGTGTCTGAGAATTTTGTTTTGCTGGACCTGAATTTTGCGGAGTGATGTACTGCAAGCTGAACCCCAAACTTCACACGCGTACGCCCAAACTGGTTCGATAAGCGACGTGTATAGCAGCTTTTGGTTTATTATTTTCAATAATGAACCATTGGAATCGAGCATGAAAAAGGACCACAGTAGCACGAGTCCAGGTCGAGCAAAACAAGGCACTACGCATCATGACCAATGCTCCCTGGTTTGTGAGAAACGATACGCTCCACTTGGACCTCCGGCAGGAGACTGTGGAGGAGGTGATAAGGAGCCGCTACGCCACGCTGAGGACTCGCGCCGCAGAGCACTCCAATCCAGAAGTGGCATCCATAGCTGGACCAGCTCCCTACGATGGTCGTAGGTTACAGAGAAGAGTCCTGAGGGACAACGCGCCCCTTTGAAGGACGTCATTGGTCCCCTGCACCCACCTCCAAGAGTCAACACCGACTGAAGAGGGACGAACCATCAAGCCAACCCCACCAACAACATCTTCAGCACATACACCACACAAACACGCACAGCAATCAAGAACAACAAGTTACACACAGTCATGACAACAGTCACCCCTGCAACAAATGACGAATAAATAAATAAGATTACGAGCATGAAAAAAAAAAATTCTTACCCCCCCTCAAAATTTGATGGTTTACGTTTCAAGGTATGTAGAATCCAAAACTGCAACAAAAATATTTCTGTCTGTCCGCCGTACGCCGTACGCCGTACGCCGTACGGGCCACTTTTCTTAGTTACCATGAAAAAAAATTGATGAAATTCGGGTTATATGTTCCGTTCGGCGTCTAGTTGGTCCTCGAAGCTCGACGTTACTGTGAGTCATCTCTAAGGGGTTCAAAATAGGGGTTGAAATTTTCAAAACGCCTATACTATTTTTTTACGTAAATATTTTTACGTTGTATTTTGTGTGTAATATAAATTTAGAAAATTATTTTTAATAAAATCTATTTGTATAAACAATCGTGTAATTATTTCTTAATCCCGACCCTAACCATGTGCATGGAAACATGGTTAACTACAAATTTCTCTGTTCTCGAAAACCTGACTCCCAGACCTTGCCACTCTAAAATAATATTATTTCTCCTCGGACCCGTTACACATATGAATTCCCCTCCCCTCCCCACCCCTTCCCCCTTCGCCCTTCGTCATTTATGTAGCTTGCGATTGGTCCCCCCTCCCCCTCCCTAGCTAAAATTGGGCTTAGCCCCCCTCTTAGCCCCCTCTGAGCTCCCTCTGAGCTCCCTCTTGTAGCTGGACCTAGGCCGTGCCGTGCCAAATCCGGCTCAACATACATATTACTACAACACGCGGGATAACCAGTCTGCCGAATTCTTTTTTGACGAGACATATTCCAAGTCATAACTATAATTTGACAGGAATATAGCCCAACGTTGGAGTCTATTCGCTGCGCACGCAGGAATTCCAACTTTTGGACCGAAAATCACAAGTAACGGTTTATGGTCATCAGTAACTATTAGGGTCCATCTCCGACCGAACAAGTAAATATGAAACTTTTCAACTCCATGAATAATAGCTAATGCCTCCTTCTGAATGGATGAGTAAGACTGTTCAGGCGCTGCGAGCGTACGGTTCGTATAATGCTATAATAACATCAATACCATTTCGTGGTTGCGATAAGACCCCTGCTACTCCCTTATTGGTAGCGTCTACTGTTAAACGAAGAGTTAATTCTGGATCATAGTGACCCAGACTCCGATGTTCAGTCACTAAATACTTTATAGCAGTAAAAGCTTCATCACAATCCTCATCCCATAACCATTTGGTGTATTTCTTCAGAAGTTTATAAAGAGGAGATAAGATTTCTGCCACCTTGGGGATAAATTTGGCAATATAGGTAGCAAACCCTAAGAATGATTGCAGTGTTTTGACGTCTACTGGGCGGGGTGCATCCTGGACATCTCGCACTTTTTCATCAGTAGTATGCAGACCATGACCATCAATTTTAAACCCTAAATAAACTATGGATTTTTTCCCAAATTCACATTTGTGTTCGGAAAGCGTAAGCCCCGCATCCTCCAGTCTACGGAGTACTTTCTCTACGCGAACCAATAATTGCGTTTCGTTCTTACCCCCCAGTAAAATATCATCAAGGAACACGGAGACCCCATCTAAACCATCTAGTAGGGTATCAATACATTTTTGAAATTTAGCTGGTGCACAAGATATTCTATATGGGAGACGCTTATACATAAACAACCCCTTGTGGGTCGTTATTGTAGTAAATTCTTTGCTACTGTCTTCTAATAACATCTGTTGGTATGCTTGCGATAAGTCAAGTTTCGCAAACACTTGATTTCCTTGCATTTTTTGAAATAAACACTCAACGGTTGGCAGAGGGTGCTGGTCTATCTTAAGGAAAGGGTTTATTGTTAATTTGTAGTCACCACAAATCCTTATGCCACCCCCATTTTTTAACACTGGCACAATAGGTGTGCCAACCTTTGAATAATCAACTGGCTCTAGTATGTCTTCCTTTACTAACCTATCAATTTCCTGTTCAATGGCAGGTTTTAAAGAGAAAGGAATTGGCCTCGCGCGGATAAACTTAGGTACAGCGGTATCTTTCCGTTCAAGCACCGCTTTGCCCCTATTAAAGCCACCTGAGGTTTTTTCGAAAACTTTTGGAAATTTTGCCTTAACTACTGACAACATGTCTGAATTATCGGAGTAAAAACATACATCCTTATTAAAATTGCATACTCTAGGGTGTACGATATCGAATCCCAATGCCTTAAACCAATTTCTACAGCAACGGTGGGCCTTTAGAATCTACCACGAACAAGGTTAGCCTCCCGTGGTCCCTATCGTTGTAAATAACAGAAGGTTCGAAAGTACCAATAGGCTTAGCCTTTGTGTCAAAATAGGATAAGAAGGTTTTATCAGACTCAGTTAAATTACTAGAGTTGAAATGTTGTAGAAATACAGATAAAGGTAGAATGGAAGATTGACAACCTGTGTCGATTTCAAAATCAATCTCAATGCCATTTATACAAACTTTCACTACGAACGGTAATATGGACGATACACAATCGTTATTTATGCGGTAGATGGGCTCTTCTACTTGTTCATTTACAAAATTATGACGTGACTGCTTCTTATCGTTATTCTTACATTTTTTGTCAGTATTATTTTCGGACTTATTTTGAGTCTGTTTATTCTTAGGACATACCTTCACGAGGTGATTTCCCTTACACGCATTACAGGATACGTTCTTGAACCAACAAGAAGGTCCGTGTCTCCTGCCACAGATACGGCAAGGCGCCCGATTAGCCTCCGCCGCCTCCTTCCGTTGTCCTCGGGAAACAGTGGCACCAGTAGGTTTCCCTCATCCGCGCAGCTGGCCGGTCCGGAAGACGGGTTCTGGCTTGATGTCCCCCGTGGTAGACAATGGTGCTGCAGTCAGATCATACTGATGGGAAGCCGACTCTTTCGCCGTAGCTATGTTCATAGCCTTTTCCATTGTGAGTTTCAGGCGGTCTTCCTCGAACAAACGATCTTTCAGAGCGCCTTTAGGGAGTCCTAGGACGAAACGATCTAAAATTTGCTGATCCAAGTCCGTGAATTTGCAAGGTCCGCCCAGCGATCGTAATCTAGCCAGCCAGTCATTTAATGTTTCATTTTTCTCCCTCACAGCGTTGAAAAAACGATGCCTGAGTGAAAAAGTCGATTCTGCAGGCAAGAAATGTTCATCGAAAAGCTTCGTCAACTCGGCATACGACTTAGTTTCGGGCTCGACTGGTACACTAAGGTTATGAATGAGGCGGTATCCCGATTCGTCCAGCGAATTTAAGAACAATGCTCGTTTGGTATCTGCCTCCGATATGCCGTTTGCAGTGAAGAAACTCGTCATGCGCGGCTTCGCCATTTTCCACTCGTTTTTCGAGGGTGAGAACGTGTGAAGTTGACCCACGTACGTAGTCATTGGAAACGGCAATATCGCACGGAAAATAAAACTCACCGACATAAACAATCACCGCCGAGAATACCGGAAAATCTCCTTTCGTGACTGGCACTTCGTCAGGTAGATTTATCCCATCCTCGTCGCCACTGAAAAGTCTGTACAGGTAGATGAAAGAAACGCCACTTGCGGCAGACAACAAAAAAGGGTTTTTATTCCTTCTAATAATAATAATAATAATAATAATCATTTATTGAGCTTTAGACATGGAAGTCCATAAGTTGCTCACTCGAATTACATTACATACTAGCTAGGTAAATACTGAGGCAGGCGAACGGCCAAAAAAGAGCCTTCTTCCGATATTTATAACTTATTATTAATCTCGAATGTTCTGGGTTGATCAAGATCCCAGTGTTGCCATGTCCATTATTAATTTGTACATAATAAAGAGATTCATGGATGCTACATAAACAATTTTTTGAGACCACCCGGAGCATCGTACGTCCAGCCGTTCGTGAGCACCAAAAAGCTTCGTCAACACGATCGTGAATCAAACGGTATAAATCCGGCCCAGATATCATAACTACGGAGCATCTGATTATAATCAAGGATGGCGTATGAAGTCGAGTTGTTTGTTCTGAGATAATAGAGAGTTGTCGCAACCATTTTCCGAAAAACGCAACTGTAAAACGTAACTCTGTTCTAGGGTGACAAACTCGGATGCTAACTATTCAACGTAAGTTCCATGAGAAAGTTACGTGTTCACGTAACTCCGGACATATGTTGAAGTGACGTTAAAGTAATAACTTGTCAATGATATGTAATTTGTCTGTCAAGTTAACCTCTTTATTCTCATACTAGCTCGTAACATAATTATTCAGTAATAGTAATTATTCCATTTGATGGTTTTCTATGAGTTATGAACAGTTTATAGAAGAGCAATCGTGCCCTTTTACTGTACAACCACACGCACGGCACGGTGAAACCTTGGGTTCTTTGTATATTTTATATACCCACAATAAATGCGAATTATAAGGCACTCTCTTACCGTGCTCATGGCTTTCGGATGGCAATGCTCGAGATGAATAAGTACTCGAACCACATGAAGTTCAGGCTTCCAAATATACCTAAAGAAAACGCAAAATAAAAAGAAGGCAAACGGCGGAAAACCTTCCCGAGGCCGGCTCCTCCCGTCTTTCTACAAAATTCGGGGTGACGCGATAGCGTAGCCATGGAGATCGAATTTGGTTATCCGCGAAGAAGTTTACTTACGAGTTACGTAGAACGTAGCTTTGAGATGCGTGACACGCATCTTTCCAATAGTTACGTGGTGTTGGACAACGCAAGTCTTGAAAACGCTAAAACTTACGTCTCCAACGTAACACTTGCGTTTACGTTCTCTCTCCCGATCGTCAATTTTTGGTTGCGACAACTCTCTATTATTTCATTTTACAAGTGATGGACTATTGGATTTTTTTGGTAGGTACTTCTGAATCTTGAACAAACGTTGAAGTATTATTGATGGGTAAATTATTACACAATGGTAAATTATTACACAACGGCAAATTATTACACAACGGTAAATTATTACACAACGGCTCATCTACCCAGAAGGGGCTGGATTTTGTTGATAGGTACTTTTGCAACTTGAACAACCGTTGAAGTATTATTGATGGGTAAATTATTACACAATGGCAAATTATTACACAACGGTAAATTATTACACAACGGCTAATCTACCCAGAAGGGGCTGGATTTTGTTGATGGGTACTTTTGCAACTCGACAACCGTTGAAGTAATATTGATGGGTAAATTATTACACAATGGCAAATTATTACACAACGGTAAATTATTACCTACACAACGTTAAATTATTACACAACGGCTCATCTACCAAGAAGGGGCTGGATTTTGTTGATAGGTACTTTTGCAACTTGAACAACCGTTGATGTATTATTGATGGGCAAATTATTACACAACGGTTCATTATTCTATCTCCGTAGAAGGGGATACTATACAGGTAAATTATTACACAACGGTTTAGGTAGGTACCTAGTAACGAGTACGGGGGTAGGTACTAACCTACGGAGGGTCCGCGATCTACATAATATGTGTAGAATAGTACATAGGTATAATTTTATATAGAAGGGTTATCTATACGGAGACCTGTGATCTTTAACAGGAGGGTATTCTGTACAAAATAATAAACCATTGTGCAGGGATTTGCAGCGTTTTTTCACTCCACATCAACAATATTTCTCTTCAGAACTTGATTATTTGCGTTTCTTTTTGTGTTTTAGTTACTGTTTGTCATCGACAGAATCATTTTAGCAACATTTAACTCGTGATTTAGGTAGGTATAATTACGAGTAGGGGTTACATACTAACCTACGGAGGATCTGCTATCTACATAATATGTATAGAATAGTACATATTTATTATGTAGACGGGTTATCTGTCTGTAGAAAATAATTAACCGTTGTGCAGGGATTTGCAGCGTTTTACTATTTGTCCCACAAATAAAACCTTCCGCTGTTTTATGGGGTATATCATTATAAATACAGTGTAGGTACACCAAAAATGGATGTAGTTGCTATTCTTGGAAAATTTATCAATAACTTGTCACAAATAACAAATTCACTATGTACATTCACAGAAAAAAACTCTGATTGGTTGTAGGGACAAGAATATTCTGCCAGTTTGAATAATTTAAAAGATAGTCTCATCCACCCACCTGTTTAATTCAAGGAAAGAAGTCATGGATTCAGATGAATACAGAATGACCAGTCTATGGCATATTATGCTACTCTTGTGTTTTCTAAAAGCCAACAATTTATCCTCAGACTGAAATATACCACTTGGTCAGCAGTGTACTTGGATTGCAAACAATCGTCTACTGTAAATATGAGGATAAAACGGAAAGGAAATATTATACTTATTCAACCACATTATGTATTACGGATGTTAACTACAGCTTTTGTTAAGGCAGGCCCCACCCACCTTGGCGGCTACACAGGGTCATTTAAAAAGAAATAAAATACTCTTGACCGATTGCCACCAATGAACCTGTAGGTGGTTGAGTAATATGAAATGCACCTACAAAAACATCTCATGAAATGCTATGACCAATGAAGAAGAAGACAAATGACCATAGACGGAAACTATTTAGATATTGTGGTCCGTGGTTTTGGATTACGGTCTTATAAGAGCATGCTCATGTAGACAGCAGTGGTATCGTAGTCGCAGAAACCTATGTTCTGGCTACCAACAATTCTGCTACCCCCATGGATTTACCCAGCCCACAGAAATATTCATCAAACTCCGCTACAACCTACAACCGCATTACGCATTTCGCATCCTCGCCAACATCCTATGAAGACCGCCCGTTCAATCAGACTTTTTTCCTTGATGGCTAGTTGGCAAGAAGAAATTTTGAACAGTCACAAGTTATGTCGTCACTTGTGGATAAATTAAATGTGAGAATACAGGAAAACGAAAATTATTTGAGAAATGGACACAAAACAATCAGAGTATGAAAAACTGAAACAATCTGTTCCTTCATAAAGTAGCAACGGAGACGAAAATTTGAACCAGCAGATTCACATTTTCCATCTCCATTACGAAGACGTGCTTTTTGGTACCTATACCAAACTTTATTGTGCCAGTGGAAACATTGTAAATCTTATTATGAGCTGGATGGAATTACCAGTTTGCTACAACAATATAGCACCTTGTAAGAGTGGGAGAATTGTCTAAAATGATGGAACTTTCCTTCTTACTAAAAATGTTTCCTTGAATTTATGTAATTTAAATAAAGGAAAAGGATATTTTAAATATGCCACAGTTTGGGATAACTGCATTTATTAGTAACCACTCAAATTGTATTATGGGCTCCAACAAGTATTATTATGAGAGCAGCATGATCGGTTAACATTGATCGAGGGGTTATCACATAACGTAAGGTATAGGGGAAATGTATTATCTATTACAAGGATCACCGTAGTACAGGTATCGATGCAAATGCCTTTCCTCGTGAGAGATCCTGTTCCGTCTCGTAACAGTTCCGGGCCGAACAGTGAAAATCTCTATGTCTAGCGGCCTTCTCTGCTCCGGCCGGTAGGCTCCTTACGAATGAAACCTACCTACCCCACACCATTACAACCTCAGCTGAAAATATCCCACCTTCTCACCAGATATATACCTACATCGACGATGAGAACTAGTTTCGCAGCAGCCGCCACCTGCTTCACTTAGAAGGAAAAATGCGAAGCTAATCAGACACACAGTTTGCTTCCTGTGGAGGAAATGGAAGCAATTTGGAGCGGACAAGTTAAGGAGGTGGCCGACCGTTCTCTGGTAACAGCTTCTAATGTTACATTTGGTTTATGGAGGTCCCTTACCAGGTTTCCCACCTTACTGAGCAATAAACACTGCCGCGCTATCGGAGTAGTGGCCTCCTTTCTTAACAATAAGAGTTAAGTAGTATCGCTGGTTCTGGGTGATTTCCGGTCCGAAGAGAGTTCTTACGAAAATGGTACTGAAGTGGTAAGAGTAGTATAGAGAACGCTTCGTATAAAACAAAGTTAAATCTATCAATCAATTTATTCACAAAGTTTTCCTTAGGCATTTTTGTGGGGATTAATAGCCTTGTCTGTGTGTCTGTTGTGATGTGCGAAGGAGTGTTGTAGATGAGGGAGGTGGTGAAGGGCAAAGTTAAATATGAGGAGAAAAAATTTCAAGTAAAAAACGCTGAAAATTGATACACGAAGGACACACCGGGGAAATATCACGTTCCATACAATCAATGAAGTCTTACAATATTCTATAAATAAGAACGCACATAGTATGCGATGAGTCCAATACAACCTTTAACAAACTCTCGCTTGAAATTTATCCCCACAAGTACCTCGGGGTGATCCTGGACAAAACCTTACATTCAGGGAGCATATTTCGCCCGGAAGATGGTCTGCAATATTTCAGAATTGGAAAACGCTGCAAAGTAGGTGTCACATGGGTTTATTACTCTACTGGACACACCTGCAGATATGCTGGCTGTTCATTTATTGTACCCCTTCCACTCCACTCGTAGTCTGAAGGACTGAGGTGGGACCTAGCTGTATTTTACATAGAGACACATTGCGTTACCTAGGATTCAATGGACTGTTCGCCTGGAAGTGGGCATAGGCACTCGGCGATGCTCTTAGCTCAGCCCCACAAGGAAGCCCCTCCCCTCCACAAGTGGAAATACAATAAATTGATAAAGCTCATGTGCAATAACTGAAATACCTATTATTGATGGTTTCCACCAACTTTGCCCCCCCTCCCCCCCACAACAACACGAATTAGGCTCCTGTTTTTGACAAATTATCTTTGATCATTGATAGTGCCATTCAACTGTCTTGATTCACCTGCTAATACTACTTCTAGTGTTCTATTATAAAAATGTATGGTGATTTCAGACAATTTCCCAGGTTATTGACTCATAAAAAATGAATTTTGGGAGCTGAAACTTCGCTAGAACCTCAATTTTCCACTCTTTTGTCAAAATCGACTTCACATTCGGTGCCTACATGTGAGCAATGTACGGAAACGAGTGCTGTAGGGGCAGAAGCAGCCACTGAAGGTGGGACAGTGTCAACCGCTGGTTCAGCCTTTCGATGTCAGTGTTACTGACCCATATGTATGACGAGTGGCTCAATCAATGAATTATTACAACATAGCGAATCCAGGAAAATACGTACATAACTGTCCGCCAAATTCCAGTGATCACAAAGGAGCCCTTTTGACATTTTATGTCTTTACGTTGCTACATAAACTCGAAAATGAAACGCGGGACATGCAACGGAAACAACGTCACGAAAATATTTCTGAAGATTTTCGCTTAGGTACAACCGATTCGTTGCTACGGAACTTTATCTTCGCCAGTTATCATCGTACAAAAATCGTTCACCACTCGTTGGATAGCTCTCGATTTACCTAACCATACTACGTTAACCGCTGCGGACTGCGTGGCCAACAAGCTGCGGTATGAGCGTGATTGTTTAAATGAATGTTTACGTACATAATACAGTGGAGTCCGGCTAATCCGAACTAATTGGGACTGAAGGCTGTTCAGACTAGGTGACCAAAACAATTAAGTACGAAGTACTTGGTGTGGGTGCGGGAGGGGGCGCTAAGACATAAAATGTCCCTCGTGATTGCGTACTTGTACGGAAGCTGTACCCACCGTTTGTGTTTTTGCAGTAGGTATCTCCATACAATTTCAGTTGTAGACCTACCTACCTACCTATACCTGCAACATGTACCTTTCATTTTATTTATAACTTTCCCAATAACCCTAAAGGTCAAAGGAGAGTTATGCAATGGACGGAAGTTTCTACTCCTAGTGTTTTTGAGTGCCGGGGCAGTGGCTCAAGTAACCTTATGGAGGCAACGCTCCTGGATACAAATCAGAAGGGTTTTTCAAATTCTTTATTTAGGAAAAAAAACTTTAGAACCCCCTTCTGACGTGTATCCCAAAATTTGTGTCGAGAATGGTGTTGATTCCCTGATTCCGGCAGTTAAGGTGGTTCAGAAGGTTTACCCACCCAACTCTCCTCGAAATTTATTGTCATTCATGCCCAATGTAAATACCCGCTGACTGATGTATGCATAATATAATTATTCTGATATCCGTTCCTATAATGTTTCAAATTCAACAATCAATCAATTGGTTTACGAAGTTTCCCTTAGGGATTGTTGTGAGGAATAATAGACTTGTTTGTGTGTCTGTTGTGATGTGCGGCTATTATGTTGATGTATCAGCTAATTATTGCAGTTTTATTACTCGTATCAATTACAAGTTTCTTGAAACATGTATTACAAGTAATTTTGACGTTAATTACCTATTAATTTACTAAAGGGTGATGATGTTTGAAAGTGCCCAACCGGGTGGTTGATACCGCCCCACTGGCGGGGCACTTTCAACCGATACATAATTTTTACAAGAACCTTTTAATTAATTTATTTTTTATTTTTTAAACCAAATCAAATCAATTTATTGTATTTCCACTTGTTGAGGAGAGGGTATTCTTTGTGGGGCTGAGCTAAGAGCATCGCCGAGTGCCTATGCCCACTTCGGGGCGAACAGTCCATTGGTAACTAGGGTTCCATAGGTAACGCAATGTGTCTCTCTGTAAATACAGCTAGGTCCCACCTCAGCCCTTCAGACTATGAGTGGGGTGGAAGGGGTACTGTAGACGATGGTGGTTAGCGTTCAATCATGGGTCCATCTTGCATGTTTACGTTGTCTCGCAGTACCTTCTTCTGCGTCCAACAAGGGCGCTGTTCCGGTAATTGCTGCTACTTCGGGGTTGATGTGACCTTCAGCACGGATACGGCGTGTTGAGTACCGGTTTTTTATGGTCCCATCAACTGTTCCCATGCGGAGGTCTGAATGAAGGGTGTCATTCCTCACAAACCGGGGAGCATTGGTGAGAGTTCTCAATATCTTATTTTGCTCTACCTGTACCTTCTTGGCAGTGGAATGGCAAGCCGAACCCCAAATCTCCACACTGGCTTGATTAGTGACATGTAAAGAAGTCGTTTGTTGCTGATGCTCAGTTTAGATTTTGGGTTGATCATTGACCATAGCATATGTACGCGCCGCTTCACCTCTTTAGTAGTCCGACTGACGTGGGACTTCCATGTCAGCCTCCTGTCTAGTGTAAGACCCAGGTACTTGACCTCACTTGCCAACGGAACTTCACTTCCTCCCAATTGGATGCCCGAAATTGAACCTCTCCTGAGGGTGAATGTGACAAGTGATGATTTGATGGGATTGACCTTCACCTTCCACCTGTCACACCACTCCTCAGTTTTGGTTAGGTGTGCCTGCAAATTTCGCCTGACTTCCGGGATTGTGTTTCCAGCCACTAGTATCCCAGTATCATCAGCAAACTGAGCAACCATTGCATCGCCTGATTCGGGGAAGTCGCCACAGTATAGACTGTATAGGAGGGGTGATAGGGGGGGGGGGGATCCTTGGGGTACACCAGCACAAGCATCTTTAAAAGATGAGAAGGCTTCCCCTACTTTCACCTGGAAGGTTCGTTCACTGAGAAAAGACTTCAATAGCAAGTAGAGAGAATTGGGTAGGAAGGACTTGAGCTTAAATAGAAGGCCCTTATGCCAGACCTTGTCAAAGGCACATCCAAGAACACAGTACCAGTGTACTTCTTACCTTCATATCCTTTGGCGATGTAGTCGACTACCCTATGTACTTGTTGGGCGGTGGAGTGGTCAGATCATTGTCCCTTACGCGCTGAAGAGGATGGTGTTGACTGATACCCATCAGACGGGCCATTTTGGGGAAAAGAGGATGGTGAGCAGTCTTCGGAAACATTTTTATTGGGTCGGTATGCATGGGGACGTCAAGTATTGCGTAAGAAGCTGTGAGGTGTGCGGAAAGAGAAGGGGAGGACCGCACCAAAAAGCACCCATGCAGGAGTACGTGGTTGGTGCTCCCTTTGAAAGGGTGGCCATAGACGTTGTAGGTCCCCTGCCAAAATCAGACGACGGCAACCGGTTCATTGTTGTTGTTATGGACTATTTCACAAAGTGGCCAGAAGCGTTCCCTGTGGCAGACCAGACAGCGCCAATGGTGGCTGAGGGGTTGATCAATCATGTGATCAGCAGGTTTGGTGTACCGCTGGAGCTGCATTCGGACGAATTTTGAGTCTGGTGTCTTCCAAGAAGTGGTCAAATTGTTGGGAATTCACAAAACTCGGACATCATCCCTACATCCTCAAAGTAATGGCCTAGTCGAAAGGTTCAACAGGACGCTGTGGGATTTGCTGTCAAAGATGGTTGAGGAGCACCAGCGCGACTGGGACCGTCAGCTACCTATCGCCCTCATGGCCTACCGCGCCACCGATCATGCTAAGACCGGGTTTTCGCCAGCCATGCTGATGTTTGGCCGTGAACTGACATTACCCGTGACACTGTTGTGTGGTCGAGTACCAAACCAGTCTACAGCGATCGATTTTGCAAAAGTGCTGCAGGATCGATTGGAGACAGCACACCAACTGGCTAGAGACAGACTCTGCAAGGCATAAAACGATTTAAAGCGACGTTACAATGTGCGATCGGAGATGCCAACGTTCAAAGAAGGGGATCAGGTTTGGTGCTTCAGGCCAAGACGGAAAGTTGGTGTATGTCCGAAGCTACAGTCCTCCTGGATTGGACCCTGTGCAGTGAAGAAGCGAATTTCGGATGTTGTTTACCGGATCAAGCTGCCATCAGGCTGGAAGTACGTGGTACATGCTGACCGGCTGGCTCACTACACCGAAAATGGGAGGGAGAAGTGATGTGCAGTGCGTATGACAAGATGCACTATAATTATTATTAGGAACTGCATTATGATAACAGTTGCCAGGACGCTGCATTAGTTTGGAGAATTGTAAAAAGTTTGAGTTGTTGATTGCTCTGGATTACAAAAAGGTCGTTCTTGATTCTGCCAATTATTTCACTCCGACGTGATAAAAAGAAACGGAGAAATCGTACAATTGGTGACCCCGACGTGATAAAAAGAAACGGAGAAATCGTACAAGCCCGAAAACCAAACTGAAAATTAGGGATTCTCGGCGTGACCTGCAAAACTTTGATAATCCTATTTTATAGAACCTTTTCAAAGATTTTCCCCAGCATTGAGAGCAGGCTAATGGACGCCGGGTTCCCAGGCCTAGGCACCACTATTACCACTGCGTGCCTCCACACTATGGGGCAGTAACCTAATCGTAGCATGGCGTTAAATATGTTGAGGACGAATGCCTTGCCTTTTCTGGGAAGCCTCTTTAGGATACCAAGTTTTATGAGGTCATACCCTGGTACTTTCTTGTTCTTCATGGACTTGATGGCGGTACTTAGCTCTACAGGATCAACTGGCGTCGGTGGAAGTGACATTTGCAGTGGGGCGTCCAATTCTTCTTCAATCTGCTGTTCAAAGGCGACTGAGGCACTACCAATTATTGGGTTTGGCTTGAAGACTTCTTCAAAGTGGGTAGCAAACATCTCCGCCTTCCGTTCATCTTCCACAACCCATTGCCCTTGCTCGTCCTTCAATGGGGGTGAAGATTTCGCAGTCTTGTTTTGAAAAACCCTGCATGTCTTCCATATATTGTGATCGCTCGACTCATGCAAGGTCTGTAAATGCGTTGCAAAGTTTGCATTTCTGTCTTCACAGAGAACCCCTTCCACTCGCCGATCCAACCAGTTGAGCTTTCTTTTCGCGTTTGGTTGCCTTGATCTCTTCCAATCCTGTTTTGCATCTCTCCTATGATCCAGAATTCGCCGCAAGTGTGATGGGATGTAACAGGAGCTATTTTGGTGATTTTCCTCTGGTTTGCTACTAGACCATAGGCATCTGTGGATAACCTGAACCAGGTGATCCACGCAGGTTTCCACCTCTTCGGGGTTGCTTAGCGGGAGACCCAAGTTAATCATTTCGTCAAACTCTGCCATGAATAGTTCCCAGTTCACAGCGCCGTGGTTCAGCCTAGGAGTCTGTTTCACTCGTAACGAAACTGGATCGCTTGAAAGGAGGACTGGATCGTGGTCTGAGCTCAAGTCATGGACTGCATCGACAAATAGGGGGATTGCAATGTTCTTGAGTATGAATATATCCAGTATATCAGGGAGGAGCCTCAGTGAGGTAGGCCAGTAAGTTGGAGAGCTGGGTGTCTATACCCTCAAATTTTGAAGAGAAATTATGGAACCCAACAACTTCCCTAGGCTGTTTGTGGTCCTAAACCCCCATTCCACCGCCTTCGAGTTCAGATCCCCACCGAGGATTCCTTTGGTTCCGAACTGACTTAGCGTTTCTTCTATATGCTCTTTTTCAAGTCGGTCTGATGTTGTGAAATAACTACTTCCTACTCCTACTTGGGATCCATCCACTAATATTGACATGAAGATGGTTTGCACATCTTGGTACGAAATGGAGGGAAGCCCCCAGTGGTGGATTCTAATTTATTATATTTTACTCGATTATTAATTTTTTTTACAAGAATCCGAATATTATTTTAAAACAATTTGGCCATTCCAATTTATAGCCAAACAGATGCGCCTTCCTGTGAATAAAACACATTCGAAAAACCTTAAATTCTGGGCTCCAGATCCTTTGCATTCAAAAATGGTTGAAGCTGCTGCCCCCCTCTGCACTACCTACGGGTTCCCAAGTGAACTTTGTGAATAAATAAATTGATTGATTGAGTGATTGATCTTGGATCAATCAATCAATTTATTCACAATATTTTGGGGCTTTTTTATCATGATAACGTCATATACTCTAATAATCAATATTTTTATTAACATAACATTGCCAGTTTTGGCGAGTGTACCCCACATTCGCCAAAATTGGCACATAAACATACGCCCCATATACTCCAATATAAGAGTGGCTTTGACTTCTGAGCGCCGACGGTTGACAGAAGCGGGCCGTCACTTCGAGATTGTTTGGACAGGTTCATTACAAGGCGGATGAGGGGGACGTCTCCCCCTTTACGACCTTTCATGAGTAGTGATCGCGATGTCTAAACATAAGGTGCCCGTTTCCATTGAGCAACGAATTATCACAAAATTTCTTGCCCTTGAAAGAGTCAAACCTTCGGAAATTTTTCAAAGGTTGACCGCCCAGTTCGGGGACCAAACCCTCTCTAGGACCCGTGTGTTTGCCTGGCACGAAGAGTTTCAGGAGGGAAGAGAACGAGTAGAGAATGAGGAACACGATCGTCGTCCCCGGAGCAGCATAACGGATGAGAACATTCAAGCGGTTCGTGACATTCTTGAAGGTGATCGACGTGTGACTGTCTCCGAAATTGCTGAGCAGGTAGGGATAAGTTATGGGAGCTGCCAAACGATCATTACAGTGCACCTAGGATCCCTTAAAGTGTGTGCCAGATGGGTCCCTCGCCTCTTGACTGCAGATCAGAAGTTGAGACGTTTGGAGGTCTGTCAGAGGCTTTTTGCAAGGTTTGAGGAAGAAGGGGGAGCATTTTTGACTAGCATCGTCACCTGCGACGAAACATGGGTTCATCATTACACACCCGAATCGAAGCAAGCCAGTATGGAGTGGCGGAGGAAGGGGGAGACAGCCCCAGTGAAAGCGAAAACTCGGCTGTCTGCTGGCAAGGTACTTGCAACTGTTTTTTTCGACTATCGAGGCGTTTTGCTCATTGATTTTCTGCATGAGCGAAGAACAATCAATGCTGCCTACTATTGTGAGCTGCTGACTCAGGTGAGGGCTGCATATCGCAACAAAAGACGGAATCAACCAATTCGTGACGTCATCCTCCTCCACGACAATGCAAGGCCCCATACTGCAGCTCTAACTTTTCAAAAATTGGAAGATATGCATTGGACGCCACTTGATCATCCTCCCTACAGCCCTAACCTATCACGCTGTGATTTTCACTTGTTTGGGCTGAAATTGGCTTAAGAAGCATTCTTCATCGTTTTTTGATGCTGGGATTAAAGAACTTCCTACTCGCTGGGAAAAATGCGTCACGAAAGCAGGAGACTATGTAGACAAGTGACTATACCTGGTTTTTATTTACTAACGAATAAAATTTAAAAAACGCAGCAAATCCCTGCACAACGGTTTATTATTTTGTATAGAATACCCTTCTGTTACAGATCACAGCTCTATGTATAGATAACCCGTCTATATAATATGATATGTACTATTCTATACATATAATGTAGATCGCAGACCCTCCGTAGGTTAGTACCTAACCCCGTACACGTTACTAGGTACCTACCTAAATCACGAGTTAAATGTTGCTAAAATAATTCTGCCGATGACAAACAGTACCTAACAAAAAGAAACACACATAATGAAGTTCTGAAAAGAAATTGTTGATGAGGAGTGAAAAAAGTTGCGAAAGTACCTACCAACAAACTCCAGCCCCTTCTACGTAGATGGTATAATGAACCGTTGTGTAATAATTTACCGTTGAGTAATGATTTACCGTAGTAATAATTTACCCATCAATAATACTTCAACGTTTGTTCAAGTTTCACTACCTACCAACAAACTCCAAAAGAGCCATCATTTTTCAAATGAAATAATATCACAGAACAACCAACTCGACTTCATACTCCGCCAATATAATCAGATGATCCCTAGCAATGATTTCATCTCCGCGAAATTTCCTATTGTGGGCGCGTCTCTGGTTACGAGATTTGGTTTGAATCGTATACAATTTCATTCACACTGGAGTCGAAAATGCCTGTCGGTGCAAACTTCGGGGCCTTACTGTGAACGAACGGCTGGACGTACGACGCTCCGGATGGTCTTAAAAAACTCGCAAGTTCAAGAACTATTTAAAACCGTAAAAATATTCACGTAAAAAAATGATATAGGCGTTTTGAAATTTTCAACCCCTAAGTATTTTGAACCCCTTAGAGATGACTCACAGTAACGTCGAGCTTCGAGGACCAACTAGACAGCGAACGGAACCTATAACCCGAATTTCATCAATTTTCTTTCATGGTAACTAAGAAAAGTGGCCCGTACGGCGTACGGCGGACAGACAGAAATATTATTATTGCAGTTTTGGATTCTACATACCTTGAAACGTAAACCATCAAATTTTGAGGGGGGGGGGGTAAGAATTTTTTTCTTTTTTCATGCTCGATTCCAATGGTTCATTATTGAAAATAATAAACCAAAAAAAGTCTGGTTCATAATTTGATCCATCCTCCTACTTCGCACTTTCCTTAGTTACCATGAACCAATTGATGAAATTTGGATTGTAGGTCCCATTTGGGGTCTAGTTGGTCCGCGAAGCTCGGCGTTATGTCAATCATCCCTTTGGAGGGGGGGGGGGGGGAGTAGGGGTTGACATATCTAGGATGCCGTTACCTCGAAATTTTTACGTTTTTAAATATTTCTTGAACTTGGGAGTTCAAGATTTAGCATCGACAGGCTTCATCAACAGGAGGGTGAATCAAATTGCATACATTCAGCCCAGACATCATTGCTAGGGATCGCCTGATTATAATCACGGATGGCTGTATGAGGTCAAGTTGTTGTTCCGTGATATTACGCTGAAATTCCGTGCACAACGGTTCATTATTTCGTACAGAATACCCAGTTACGGATCACAGCTATCTGTATAGATAACCCGTCTATATAATATAATATGTACTATTCTACACATTATGTAGATCGCAGACCCTCCGTAGATTAGTACCCAACCCCGTACTCGTTACTAGGTACCTTAGTAAATCACGAGTTGAATGTTGCTAAAATAATTCTATCGATGACAAGCAGTAACTAAAATGGCAAATATAAACGTAAATAACGAAGTTCTGAAGGAAAATTGTTGATGTGGAGTGAAATAGATGCCCCTTCTGCGTAGATCACTGTTTTCTGTGATCATTAACTACACTCATGGTCAAGTATGATGAACCGTGGTGTAATAACTTGCCCATCAATAATACTTCAACGGCTGTTCAAGTTGCAAAAGTAACGATCTACAAAATCCAGCCCCTTCTAGGTAGATGAACCGTTGTGTAATAATTTACCCATCAGTAATACTTCAACGTTTGTTCAAGTTTCAGAAGTACCTACCAACAGTCCATCACTTATCAAATGAAATAATATCGCAGAACAACCAACTCGACTTCATACAGCCATCCTTGATTATAGTCAGGTGCCCCTAGCGATGATATCCGGGCCGGATTTATACCGTTTGATTCTCGATAGTGTTGGCGAAGCTATTTGGTGCACACGAACGGCTGGACGTACAATGCTCCGGGTGGTCTCAAAAAATTGTTTAGCTCAAGACAAATTTAATAACGTAAAAAGAACCACGCCCTTCTATCGAAAGTTTTCGAGATAAGGCGTTCTGAAAATTTCAACCCCTATTTTGAACCCCTTAGAGATGACTGACAGTAACGCCAAGCTTCCAGGACCAACTAGACCTCGAGCGGGACGTATAAACCAAATTTCATCAATTTTGGCTCATGGTAACTAAGAAAAGTGCTAGGTACGGCGTACGGCGTACACTTATTTGATTATTACGCAATGCTTCCAGGAGTTGACGATTCGTTTTACGGAATCGACCACCCCATCAGCCGCGCTTCAAAAAGATCGGGAAAGAGCCCGGATCCAATATAAAATTGGACGGGATTTCCACATACCGTTACACTCCTTCCCTTAAAAACATACTTATTCGATGAGTGAGTATGTGAAGTTGATTGACACTAGGCTGAAAGTAGTATGGAGGTCCGTTTCAGCAATGGTCCATCCGAAAAACTCCAAAGCTGATAGCTTACATCGTAATGGTACTACTGCTACTAATTACTTACTGGTGGACAACATAGCTCCTACAAGTGCCGCAGAGCTAGTATGTAGTAGGTAGGTATCTAATCACCCCCTCGAGACTCAGTAGGAATAATAATACCAAAAAATATCCCTTAGGTACCTTGCCATAAATAGCCACTGCAAAAATTGAAATGGGTCCTCTGACGGGGTTGAAACGTAATTTCGCCAATAAAGCGAGCCGAAGCGAACGCATCCGTAGAGTATTTTATAGAACGCAGTAACAATCAATATGGACCAGGGCAAAAGGATGGTGACATTCGGGGACCCACCCCTCAGCACTGTTGTTAGAACAGCTTGGTACAGCCCAACATTGCGGGACACTAAACATCATTAAGTTTTATGTTGGCCAGACTAGCCATCGAGTGGAGATGAAAACTGTAGACACTGGGTAGAGGGGGGATACTCGCGGGGTGAGATTAAATTTATATCGGACTGAAAAGGGAAAAAGCAAGCATCCACGACCAGAAAGGACTGCTCAGTTTTGCTTGGGACAGGATGTAATTTTCGGATTTTGGTTTATTATTTTCAATAATGAACCTTGGAATCGAGCATGAAAAAAAAAGTTTAACCCCCATCAACATTATTTGATGGTTTCCGTTTCAAGGTATGTAGAATCCGAAAATGCAATTAAAAAACGCTGCAAATCCCTGCACAACGGTTCATTATTTTGTACAGAATACCCTCCTGTTACAGATCACAGGTCTCCGTATAGATAACCCTTCTATATAACATATGTACTATTCTACACATATTATGTAGATCGCGGACCTCCGTAGGTTAGTACCTAACCCCGTACTCGTTACTAGGTACCTACCTAAAACGAACGGCTGGACTTACGGTGCTCCGGGTGGTCTTAAAAAACTCGTAAGTTCAAGAACTATTTAAAACCGTAAAAAGATTCACGTAAAAAAAGGTATAGGCGTTTTGTAAATCTCAACCCCTATTTTGAACCCCTTAGAGAATACTGACAGTAACGTCGAGCTTCGAGGACCAACTAGACCCCGAACGGAACCTATAACCCGAATTTCATCAATTTTTTTCATGGTAACTAAGAAAAGTGGCCCGTACGGCGTACGGCGGACAGACAGAAATATTTTTATTGCAGTTTTGGATTCTACATACCTACCTTGAAACGTAAACCATCAAATTTTGAGGGGGGGTAAGAATTTTTTTTTCATGCTCGATTCCAATGGTTCATTATTGAAAATAATAAACCAAAAAAGTCTATCCGTCCGCCGTCCGCCATAATGAGCACTTTTCTTAGTTACCATTAATCAAATTTGACGGAATTCGGTTTATAGGTCCCATTTGGGGTCAAGCTGGTCCTCGACGCTCGGCGTTAATGTCAGCCATCCCTAAGGGGTGAAAAATAGGGGATGAAATCTCCAGGACGCCGTTTTCTCGAATTTTTTTACGGTTTTAAATAGTTCTCGTACATGGGAGTTTTTTAAGACCACCCGGAGCATTGTACGTCCAGCTGTTAGTTCACAGTAAGACCCAGAAGTTTGCACAGACAGGCATTTTGAACAGCAGGGTGAATGAAATTGAATACATTCAGCCCAAATATCATCACTATGGACGCGCTAACAATCGGGAATTGGGCCGAGATGTCCCAAATGAGTTTCTGACGATTTCCGCGTACAACCGAGTCGTTGCTAGGGGAATAGTACTTCGTCATTTGTCATCGGACAAAAACCGTTCACCATTCGTTGGAAACCTCTCGATTTATAGAACTAGAATACATTCCTCTCACTCGGTTGTCGCCCTTCGAAAAGCTGAGATATGCGCATGACTTGATACGAAGTTTGTTTGCACACAACATTATGGTCGTTAGGTGTCCCAAATGAGCGGTGTGTCGCCTGGGTACATAATATACGCAATTGCGTTACGAGTGCTTTGTGGTCGTAAACTTATAAGAGCTACATAATAATTATGTAAACACACAAAAAGTAAATTGAAACACACGATAAGGTTTACATGTAACAATAATATAATATATTGTTACATGTAAACCTTATTGTTTGTTTAATTGTTATAAATCTGACTACTAATACACGTGGCGTATTTACACGGGTTGGTCCTCTGTGTAGGTTATCAAGGGCAGTTAGTCACGCGTCGCAGTGTAATAATCATATGAATTCCAAGGAGTTTTTTGAATTTGTGCGTGATACGGCGTTTACATCACAGACCACCGACGCTGAAAAATATGAGCGATTTCTACAAGTTCACGGTGACCGCAAGACGTTAAAACCAGACACAGTGCGAAAACGTGAATACAGAGAACGAAAGAAATTAGCCGGCAAGTCAACTCCAAAATCAGGCACGGAGCGGCAACGTAAGTACAGGGAAAAATTGAAACGTAAACAACCACCACTTTCTGCCAAAGAGCGTATGAGAGAATATCGTTTACGCAAAAAGCTACGTGCAGCCATAGCGAACACGGAGAGTGACGACGAAATAGAAGTTTGCGAGATAGGCGAACCCCACAATTACGAGTATATTCCACCGCCGCGTTCTCTTGGCGATGTTGAATTCGAAAAAAAATTTTCATCGAATCGCTTTGGTTTCTCATGTTCGGTGTGTGATCGACTGTGGTTCGAACGAGATTTACGACCTGCGCCTGCTCGTGCAACACGTATTTTGGCAGATGAATTTCCCAACGAAATCATTTCAAATTATGAAGTTATTCTTATCCAGTGGTTATATACGAATATTCAAAGGCACACGACCAGCAACTCGTTTATGTTGCACTATCTCGATGTTCTTCGTATGAAGGATTGTTTTTAACAAATAGAAGCGGAGACCATCAATTTCATCACAGGAAAGAGAAACCATTATAAGAAATTAGAACAGAATTTGACCGTCTTGCACGACATCGTCTGGAAACACACGCTTCGCGTTGTCGAAATTTCGTAGATCATGCACGCAAACAGTCTACCGATGCTCTTACATTGTGTTCATTTAACGTCCAGTCATTACGATCACACTCATTCGATTTAACGTCCGACTTTGTGATACCTTCGTGTGGGTTACTCGCTTTATCAGAAACATGGCTATCCGACGACGAGTGTGATAAATTAAATCTCGAAAAATATTGGCTCATAAACCGACATAAGCGAGATAATGGAAATATAGCTGGTGGCGTAGCAATCTATGAAAAGAAGGCAGATTCTGACGCTCTGCATACTCACAGTCGTCCGTTAATAATACGCATCAACAAAGAAAAGACGGGTCTCGAAGAATGCCGTGTGATTTCGACGGACATTGGCGATGTATGTAAAGCCGAAACAACGATCGACGGAGAGCAGGTGCTGCTCGTGGCGACATAGGTACCTCTCAAATGGAACGACTTTGAAAGATAAATTTAAATTCTTTGAACGTTATCTATTACCATACTCGATCAAGCTAAAGGGGTTATTTTATTTTATTGACGAAGAAAAGTTGTACGATTTGCCAATTGTACTGTGTGGCGATTTCAATATCAACTTTAGATCAGAAGAGGGTGTTGAGTTTCGCAAATTCATGACTGAAACATTCGGTTGCCAATTAAATAACTCACTGGATGTATCAACAACTCGCAATATGACTTGCGTTGATGGAGTATTTAAACGGAACGTTTTTAATATAAAGACACTGGCATACACTTCATACTTTTCACATCACCGCCCATTACTCAGCGTTACTGCAGAAGAAATTGAACCGATGGAAGAATAAAACAATTTTATTTTTGTAAAAATAAAAAATTTTAAAATTTAAAAAAATAACAATTTTTATTTCATTTTTGTTTTCTGTGTTTACAAGAGGTATATAATGGAGACATGAAAATGTCTTCGATTGACAAACGGCGACATTTTACTGGTGGGGGGGGGGGGGGGATTACATGAAAATGTCTCAATGTGTTGCAGACTCGTATGCAAGCGTTTTTCATTTGGAGTTGACCTCCACAGGCAAGTTCCGACCAAACCGCTGAACCAAATGAGTTGTTTATTAAGGTTATCATTCCACGCCGAATTTGATGTTTTATTTAAACAATCACGCTCATACCGCAGCTTGTCGGCCACGCACTCCGCATTGGTTAACGTAATATGGTTAGGTAAATCGAGAGCTATCCAACGAGTGGTGAACGATTTTTCACATGAAATCTATATAACTAAATTTACAGGTGATCGTGGTGTCTATCTGTTTGTCTGTATGTCTGTTTGTCTGTTTGTCTTTCAATCACGCCAAAACGGCTCAATGGATCGAACCCATCTCGCGTATTTGAATGTTTCTATGACCAGGGAAGGACATAAGGAGGTTTACTTCTGCGAGAGGTAACAAAGTCAGATGGACCCACCTCGAGTTCTACCCGTCAGCGACGGGCAACACAGCTAGTAAACAATAAATGAACAGCCAGCATTTCTGTAGGTATGTCCAGTAGAATAATAAACCCATGTGACAAGGACTTTGCAGCGTTTTTTCATTACTTATTACTACACGGGCAGGAAAATCCCATAGTACTAAATAAAATGGGCTGTAGAGCGTAGGCATTAAAAGAAGCCTCGAGAAATTCCTGTTTGATAATGGCAGTTTTTGTTAGGTACTGTTTGCAATCGACAGAATTATTTTAGCAACATTTACCTCGTGATTTAGGTAGGTAGGGTCAGGCGGGGTAATTGTAAAAAGGGGGTAATTGTAAACAAGTTTTGTCTGCGCTCGTGTGGGCATTTTTCGATCCGAAAAACTGCCAAACGCCGACCCAGACGATATAAGAGAGGCGTTACAGCTGTTTCCGCATTTTTCAAAACATCTGCTGTCGCTCCTGTGATTAATTGGATTTTACTCCATCTTGAAAATTGACAACCAAACATTGTGCTCTTCAAAGATCTTCCGATTTTCGTGGTAAAAGTGTGAAAGTAAGTGTATTTCATTATTTACTTTTGTTGGCTATTCATTCTTTTAACAAAATATCATTTTTGTATGCTTCCAATTATTTTTTTTCTCCTGCAATTACGTGTTTACAATTAACCCTTGATTTTAGGTCCCTGGGGTAATTGTATAAAATATTTTGCAATTTTTTTAAACTAAATTTTTATACATTTAGTTGGTGTTCACTAGTTGTGTAATGTCTAATTACATGTTTCTTGTTTATTATTGTAGGTATCTACAGTGAACAACTGCAGGGTGCCTCGGACCTACATTAAAAAGAAGCCTCCCCCTTCCTATAGTGTACAGGATTTGCAAAATGCTGTTTTCGACGTTTTAAATCGAAATAGGAACTACCGAGAAGCAGAAGAAGCCTATGGAGTTCCAATATCGGTAATATACCACAGGATTAAGGGGAGAATGTGCAGTGTATCAAAAATAGGGGCCGGGCGTCGGACCACTCTACCTGATGATGTTGAAGCTCTTCTGGCGAAATGTCTCATTGCAAGATCGCGAATGGGTTTCCCTTGCCACAAAGAAGAATTAAAATCCCTCGTTCATCAATATGTTGTAGCTAATGAGATTCAGACCCCGTTCAGAGATAATCATTCAGGGGATGATTGGTATCAGGGATTCATGCGGCGTAACCCCTCTCTTTCCCTCAAAAAGCCGGAACATCTCCAAAAAGCGAGGAAACATGCTAGGGACCCATTCGTTGTGTTTGAATTTTTCGATGCTGTGAAGACTCTTTACACGGAAAATTCTGTTGATTCGGCATGTCTAGTGTTTAACGCTGACGAATCAGGGTTTGCCAATGATCCATCCAGGCTAAGAGCTTTAGGTGAAAAAGGGGTCGCATTGAACAGGGTGTCAGATGGTTCTGGAAGAGATTCCACAACTGTTCTCGCTTGTGTTTCAGCAAGTGGTTGTGTTTTGCCCCCACTTATTGTTCATAAGGGCCAAGCAGTCCAGCCTCGTTGGCTTTCAGATGACGCATATCCTGGCATGGACTATGCTGCCACTAACAACGGTTGGATGGAAGAACCAACTTTTTACTTTTGGTTTACCAAAATGTTTCTCCCATTCGTAGAAGAAGCGCGGAGGAAAATTAACTCGCCTGGAAAAGTGGCCGTTTTATTTTACGACGGACATGCTAGCCACATAAGCATAAGAATTATTGAGAAAGCTATTGAGAATAATGTTCAACTAGTAAAATTTCCTAGCCATTTGACAGATAAACTACAGCCACTGGACAAATGTGTTTTCGGTCCAATTAAAACAGCATGGGATAAAATATTAGTCGAACATGGAAAACCACAGTCATGCAGCATGGCTATAAGAGCGAATTTTCGAAGTTTTCGGCATCTTCCTCCTCCGCCTAAAATTTTCTGAAAATTAATTTTCGGCCAATGTTTTCCCAACTTGATACCATACAAAATTAAAACAGGAGTAGTTTTACGCAAAGTAAAATTTGGGGTGGAAGGAGGGGGAGGGGGAAATAAAAAATGTTTTGAATACCAGAAGAGTAGGTATTGGATACGTAACAAATTTTTTGTTCCATTTTTTGCCGAGCAACACCTCGGTTTGTAGATTTTCCAACGCTGAACACGATGGAGAAGTCAGAATTGCGATATCCCATTCCGTTATCAGATTAGAGCAGACGAACCAGGAAGGACATCTCAAGAAATAACCACGTTCCTTCATCTTCAAAGTGCCCCAGTTTGAGAATGGAATGAGATATTGCAATTCTGATTTCACCATCGTGTTCAGCGTACAAAAACCTTTAAAATGAGGTGTCACTTGTCAGACTTTTTCATTTTGGGAATTTATGGGTAATTTTCCCCCCCTAAAATTCCCCAAAACTCCCCCTTAGAGTGACCCGATTCTGCCCATCTTCGAACTTAGCCTGTCGATTGCCAAGACAGATTTTTCGTGCAAATTTGAACTTTTTATCTCTATTCTTTCGAGAGTTATCGTCTGGAATGACACATACATATATAAATATATAAATATATATATAAATATATAAATATATATATAAATATATAAATATATATAAATATATAAATATATATATATATATACATATAATTTTTGGTGTCTTTCGGCAGTGAATTCAGGATGGTCTGAAACGGATTTTGGTATAAAAATCTTTCGGAAATTCGAGTTTTAAAAATTTTGGACCGAGAACAATAGCTTCCTTTTCTTCGAAAATTCGCTAAAAACCAAGATGGGACAAGGTCCAAGTCGTCTCTCAAAATCGGACTTTGCTCGATTGTTGAATCAAGCCTGGATGACAATGTCCTCCAAAAACATTGTTAGTGGGTTCGTTTCCACTGGGATTTTCCCTCTTGACGATAAAAAAATTCCTGAAGAACTCTTTGATCCTGGCGACTTGTCTCGTTACAGAAATCGGAAGACAACAATCCAGCGTTTGCTCGAGGTTCAAGGGAGCAACTCTGATGATTTACCTCCAGTGCCTGATATTGCTGAGGATCACAGATGGGGTGAAGTAGTTCCTGTAAATGATGATCCAGTACATTCTGACGATTGCGTCATATTGGATTTAACCGTCCCGCGAACTAGGGAGTTGGTTGAAGAAAATGGACATGCTACTGAAATCACTGATATGGTAGCAATTTTTTCGAAAAGTATAACTAAAAACAATGCTTCAACATTGTCTGCCAGCCCTGCGAAAAAAAGTGGAACTCGTCTCAAGCACCAAACGTACGGGGAGGTTCTCACAAGTGAAGAAGTACTTAAAAGATTAAAAGAGGTAGAAGAGAAGAAAAACAAGCCCCGAAAAAGGAAACAAGTGGCGGAAGAACAGAATAATGGAAAAGGAACCAAGCCAAAGAGGAAGAGGACGAAAAAAACTGAAGACTACGTAGAAAGTGAGGACGAGGACATTCAAGATGAGATGATTGGTAATGACGCTGATGAAGATTCTGGTGATGATTTTGAAGGTTTCGTGCAAGACATGGAAGATGAGCAACTGGAAGAACTGGAACTTACAGAACCATCAACGGAAGAAATAAAACCATCCAAATTCGTTCTTGTTGACATCGAGGGAGGGTTGAGAAAGAAGTCTCATTACCTTTATGTGTGCAGAGCCGAAGTTGTCACAGAGACTGACATTGAAGTTACAGGATTAAAAAGCGTGGACAGTGGAAAAACCAAATTTGTTCTTGTCGAAAATGATAAATTTTCTGTTTTAAAGAGTCAAGTTCGAGCTATTTTACCCTCGCCTACCTCCACCACAGAAGGGAGAAAGGCGATATTTAAATTTGATGGCAGAGTAAACGTGAGAGAACTCTGAACACGTCTCTGACTCTCATTGTAATAATTATCACTTATTAATTAATTCTCAAATAAATACATTTTTAGTTGAATTTCTGAGCAATTCTTTCACGAAGCAACCTGACAACTTGTTTTTATCTACATTACCAAGGTTTGTAGGTGGAGATGTTTTCAAAAACAAATATTGGGGGAAATGTAAACAACAAATTGGGGTAATTGTAAACATGGGTTTAGAACATCCATATTACTGTCCCTAATTCTCTCTCATGTATAATTAATGGTATTGGAGTCCTCCAATATTTGAAAAAAATAACAGAGAACACTGTTTACATTTACCCCTGCATGTCAGGGGTAATTGTAAACACGTGGGGTAATTGTAAACAGTCCACCTTACGCAGTGAAAATATTCGAAACCATTTCTAACGACACGGACTAATAGAGGAGAGATAGAATAATGAGAGGGCGAAGGAAAAATTCGGATTTTCGCAATAGGGGGACACCCAGCACACCTACGGGGTTAGCTATTAACCTACGGAGGGTGTGCGATCCGGCTGGATTTTGTTGATAGGTACTTTTGCAACTTGAACAACCGATGAAGTATTATTGATGGGTAAATTTTTACACAATGGCAAATTATTACTCAATGGCAAATTATTACACAACGGCTCATCTACCCAGAAGGGGCTGGATTTTGTTGATAGGTACTTTTGCAACTTGAACAACCGTTGAAGTATTATTGATTGGTAAATTATTACATAGTGGCAAATTATTACACAACGGTAAATTATTACACAACGGTTTAGGGACCTAGTAACGAGTACGGGGTTAGGTACTAACCTACGGAGGTCCGCGATCTACATAATATGTGTTGAATAGTACATAATGTTATATAGAAGGGTTATCTATACGGAGACCTGTGATCTGTCACAGGAGGGTATTCTGTACAAAATAATAAACCGTTGTGCTGGGATTTGCAGCGTTTTTGTGTTTTACGATTGTGTGAGCATGTTCATGGTGTCGTTTGCCAGGATTTCTACAGAAATAATCTTCTACGTCCGTGGTGTTTTTATGTGTAACTACTGAAAACATCCTGTCCTACTGCCTCAAATCAAGCAAATTTGTCAGCATTGCCCTTTACGTTTTGTGTCCCTACCTTACTTCGTGAGTGTGGGGTCTTTCATTACGTTTTGTACTATACGTACGTAGGTAGCTTTTTTATTTATCAATAGTGTCTCTGAGGCATCACCGGGACAATCCCGGACAGCCACATGGAGAAGTGCCCTGTAACGCGGTTTTCCATAGAGATGAAAAAGACCAGGAGAGGTACTTCTTGTTCCAAAAATCTCGACGATGTGTGCATTTTCAGGTGCAATGAAAACAGCACAGTAACTGCTGCATCAAATTGTCATACTACAATGCCAGTACACAAGCTTGAGAGGATAGGGTTTGTGAAAAAGAAAAATACGAAAATTACAGTGAATTGCCCCGAACATAATAATACAATACAATCGTTACATGAGGGGGAGTGGACAGATTCGATCAGAATGTAGGATCGCTGAGAGTCAGTCTCAAGGATGAAAATTTGTGGTATGCTGTGTTTTATTTGGATTAGAGGAGCTTGCCAGAACGCTTGGCATCTTCATAAAACCGTTTCGAAGGAGCCCATCAGTTACTGCAACTACTGGAGAGCTGCAGTTCAGCGCTACCTTTTCACGCTCGGGACCCCAGCCAAGGAAACCCTAAGTGTCACTTTGGTTCCACAGGAAAAACGAAGTCGATCGGATGGGAGTAGGCTACACGCAAAGGAGATGCAAACATTACCACAAGAAGACTCGTCTCATGTGTAGGGATTGCGTGTTGGGCTCCATATTCACTGCTTGTATGACCACCACACTTCAGCTTCCAATTCTTAGGATTTGCTTGTTTTATTATGACCTTACCTGAATTCATAATACCTACGCAAGTCGCTAATGACAGTTTCCAAAAAAATAAGTTCGAACTTTGAAACCACCCAAGTTTGTGTTATTGGGAGTTTTCACCTCAAAGCTCAAGTTCGTTGCCCATACGCCCAATGTCCCCTACAGGGGACGGTACCACAGTACCTCATCAGCAGAGGGTGAGAGGGTTAAAAATCATATGAATGTTCCAGACAGAGCCAATATAGAAGGAATAATATGAAAAAAATCAGATTTAACTGCTAAGCCATTTTTGGGCGCTGACGGGTTAATTCTGGGGATGGAAATATGAATCGGTATGCATCTGCTTGGAAATTCAACGTTCTTTCTAATGAAATTCTCAAAGACATGTGAATTTTTGGCTATCGCAGTGACACGATCGAAAACGTGAATAAAACCTTGAAAGTGAATCCCAAAAACAAGTCTTTTTGTTTATTACTTTCAATAATGAACCTTAGAAATTGTGCATGAAAAAAAGAAGTTTAACCCCCCCATCAAAATTTGATGGTTTCCTGTACGTAAAGGTACGTACAATCCGAAAATTTAATTAAAACACTGCAAATAACTTACACAACAGTTCATTATTTACCTGTATAGATGCCTTTCTGCGTAGACCACAGTTTTCTGTGGTCAATACCAGAAAACTGTATTTGAGGGAAAAAGCACCTTACCTACCTAGCTAGCGCCTTACGAAAGGATTGTTTTATAGAAGGGGTTTAAATTAAAATCAATTCATACGTCATATTCATATTGCGCTTTAGTCATCAAAATGATAGAACGAAAGTATCAACGATTTGTCAAATATTAAACAAAAAACGGCGTACGGCGTACGGCGGACAGACAGAAATATTTTTATTGCAGTTTTGGATTCTACATACCTTGAAACGTAAACCATCAAATTTTGAGGGGGGGTAAGAATTTTTTTTTCATGCTCGATTCCAATGGTTCATTATTGAAAATAATAAACCAAAACTAGGTAGTTGGTCTGTTAGGTCTTTTTTTTCGCCTGTCATCAGTTCCATCATCGCTGGCTGGCTGTGTCGGTCCTGAAAAAGTGATTATTAATACTTACTTACTTTTAATTAATGTAATTCTTTATTGTTACCATTATCCGCACATTGAGTTAGACGGAATCATGTTTATTTATTAACACACTTTCAGTGGGCTGGTACCTACCTGGAACCAGGTGGTTTGGAGCCAAAAATAATCTGCACCAATATGAGAGTCAGAAACATTCGTGATGATGTTACGAAGAGGTCTGCTAATCCCCAACCACCTCCCTTTTCATGTCACGGTGAATATCTTTTTTCTTGCGCAATACCTACGCTTGCACATTTATGTAGGCACTTTCAAAACCATTTTTGATGCAAATTTACAAGCTACCCTACTTATTTAGATAAAAATAACTTAACGGGCACTTTAAACTCATTTTAAATAACGAATAAGGTAGGTTTTTATTCCCGAAAAACAAATATTAGGTAGGTACATAGGTACCTAACGAAAATTTTACGAGTGGTTTCCCAAAGTTTTTAAGCTGAATCAATTAATATAATTATGTCGCCGTTTTAGCGTTGAAGAAGGAAATCATCAAGAAGAATGTTCAAAATTTTCCCATCAAAACTTATAAGGTTGAATTTCATTTTCAAAATAGTAACTCAGAGCAGATCGCGCGGGTAGGTGCTTGGAGGAGCGTAGGTAACCCATCGTCATCAAACTGGACTGAGGAAACTGGATCCTCCTGCAGCATAGTGTTTCAACAATGAACGAGAATATGTTGAATTTCGTTTTGTTAGAATCATAAAAGAACGTTTTGTGTACGAATTTATTTGACAAAAAATTACAGCGAAAAAATACACAAGGCGGATTTCTCATAATAATAATCATTATAAAAACGAAGGTTACGAAGAGGCTATAAGCCAGTGATGCCAAACAAACAAAGTCTATAGCCGTAGTGACCATGAAAATAATAGTCCGTAGGCAGGTAGACACTCTTCAACACTTTCCCTTATGTGAATGGTCAATGCTTTATTGGCTGGCCAAACCAAGCTTCTCACGTAAGGCTTGAAGTCGAGGACGAGGCATGGGCTTGGTCAGTAGGTCGGCGAGTTGGTGCTCAGTACCAATGTGATCCACAGCTAGCATCCCTTTCTTGATACGATCTCGAATGAAGAGATACTTCCGCTGGATGTGTTTTGTACGAAAATGAAACTCTGGGTTTTCTGTAAGCTTCCTTGCGGACTCATTGTCAATTTTCAGGATTGGAAGCGCAGACAAACCTATCAGTTCTTTGAATAACCGAGAGATCCAGATTGTCTCTTTTGAACCAAGATTAGCTGCAACTATTTCTGCTTCACAGGTTGAATCAGCAACCAATTCTTGACGTCGACTCAACCAAGTAATGGCTGCACCTGCAAATTTTACTATTACTCCACTTGTTGAGCGCATTGTAGTTGGGCATCCAGCAATGTCAGCATCGCTGTAACACTCAAGTAGCTGTGTCTTGGGTTTACTCTGGTATACCAACTTCAAATTAATAGTGCCAGCAAGGTAGCGCATAACTCGCTTTGCCCGTACTACATCTTCATCTGTAGGATCTTCCAACCGACGTGATAGAACACTCACACTGAAGGCAATGTCAAAACGAGTACCCCTGGCAACATAGAGTAGAGCTCCAACTGCAGAGCGATATGGAAAATCAGGAGCTTTCCCTGGCACTTGAGGAGTTAGTTTCTCTAGGGGAGTGCAAACTGGATTACAGTTTTCCATATTAAATCGAGCGAGAACTTTCTTTATGTATGCTGATTGGCTTACCATGATGTCTCCGTCACATTGAGTAATTTCAAGTCCAAGAAAGTAGGATACCTCTTTTGCAACAATTTCAAATTGTGAACGCAGTTGCTCTATAAATAGGTCCATTATTTGTTGACTTGTCGCTGCCACTAATCCATCATCAACGTAAAGTACAACAATGATTTTACCTGCTGAAGCGTGATGAATGTAGACACAAGGATCTTCAAGACTCGGTTGAAATCCCAAACCAACCATGAAATCGTCAAACCGCTTGTTCCAGCACCGTGGTGCCTGTTTGAGACCATATAAGCTGCGTTTAAGTTGTCAAACACGATTGGTTCCGTCTGCATACCCTTCAGGTTGCTTCATAAAGATCTTTTCTTCAACATCTCCTTATAAGAATGCAGTTGAGACGTCAAACTGCCTGTGAACCATCTTTTCCACTGCTGCAATAGACAGCAATGACCTGACCACTTCCAAACGTGCAACAGGACTAAAAGTATCAGCATAGTCTATACCAGGTTGTTGAGCGCATCCCTTAATAACTAATCTTGCACGATACTTGTCAATACTCCCATCAGGATGACGCTTTATACGATAAACCCACTTGTTATTGATGGTCTTCTTTCCTGGAGGAAGTTTCACTAATTCCCATGCATCATTCTTATGCATTGATACAATTTCATAGTCCATTGCTGACTTCCACTCATTACTATCTTCACGAAGGATAGCTTCCTCAAAAGTCTTTGGCTCATCCTCCATGAGAAAAATCTCTGCAATGTTGGATGTGACGTAATCTTTCAGCCAATCTGGAGGCTTTCTTTCCCGAAGTGGAAGTCTAGTTGATTTTGCTTGTTCAGTGAGCAACTCTGAGTCATCAATTGAATCATCAGATGAATCCATGCCAGATGTGGGTTCATCTGTCTTCTGATCTACTTGATCGTTTTGAATTTCTATAGGTCCATTTTCCCTGATAGGCCAGACTACTCTGTCATCACAATTTTCAACTTTCTCTTGAAAGATGACGTCGCCAGATACTACAACATCTCCCTTTTCAGGTACATAGATTCGATAACGCTCATCCCCATCATATCCAACCAGATAGCCGACCATAGCCTTTGGATCCATTTTGCGTCTCTTCTGCACAGGAAGATGGACATAGCATTTAGAACTGATAACTCGTAAATGTTTGATTCTTGGTTTCTGACCAAACCAGAGTTCATATGGCGTTCTGTCAGCAACTGATGACTTTCCCACTCGGTTGAGAATGTAGCCAGCTGTGGTGACATGTTCAGCCCAAATCTCTACTGGAAACTTGACGTCAGGGTTTGATTACTTGAATGTGCGAGCCATTTCTACTATTATCCTGTTCTCTCGCTCTACTGCTCCGTTTTGTTCAGGAGTGTAAGGGGCAGTCAAACGGTGGTTCACTCCATAATCCTTGAGAATTTTCTGAACCTCACTGTTATCAAATTCTCCGCCGTTGTCACTGAGGAACTCCCTTACTCGATGACCAAGGGTGTGAGCTTTAGCTAACACCTCTCTCAAAGCCTCTTTGACAGCAGATTTTTCCCTTGCAACAAAACAGTAGCGGTACCTAGAATAATGGTCCTTGATGACAATCAAGTAGCGACGACCAGTAAAGGATGGATCAAATGATCCGTACACATCGCCTGATAACAATTCACCAGGGGCAGATGCTTGTACTCTTGTTCCAAATAGTAAGCGATGAGCCTTTCCAAACTGACATGGCTCACAGATTTCATTGTCAGCTGGCACCTTAATACCTAAATCAGACTTAAGCTTTGATCGGACGTAACACTTATCCATATGACCCCAACGCTGATGAAAAAGCTGAAGTGTTCGGTAGTCTTCAGCTACATTTGCACAGACCTCTTCTGGTTGAACTGTGGTGAAAGAGGCACGGTATAAAGTTCCACCTAAGTTCCGACTACCTCTGAATATTGTCTGGCCATTGATACTGAACCAGCACTCCGTATCAGTTGATTGAAATTTGCTGTGGGGGTTTCGATCATGAGCAGCAAGTACTGACACTAGATTTCGTGATATGTCGGGAACATACCATACATCATTGAGTGTGAATGTTTCCAATTTGCCCTCATTGTAATTAGCCACTTCTATAGTTCCACTGCCATGAGCTTTGATTATTTCTTTTCCTGCAGCTTTGACTGTTGCATTTGAATTAACCGGAAAAGGCTTGTAATCAGTGAACCAGTCAAGATTTGACGTGATATGGCGAGTGGCACCATTGTCAATCCACCATTGGTCATTTGTGGTAGCTACATTGACATCACTACTGATTGAAACCAGAGCAACACGAGTTTGAGTCACATTAGCTTGTGAGCCCTTTGATTGACTCCCACCATTAGTTGCCTGAGTAGCGTTAGCACCACTAGACGGATTCGCACTGGAGCCATTGGCACGGGCTGGATATGGAGGCTTACCATCAGCTTTCCACTTAGGACATTGACGGATCCAGTGGTCTTTCATACCACAGTACTTACAGCATGTATTGGATTTCTTTTTCTGTTTTCCACCATTATTTGTGGCGCTAAGAACATCCCCTGATTTTGACGCAGGAGCTACATTACGCTCATGAAGAATTAAAGCTGATGAGACATCTTCTACTGACTTAGCTTCATTAGCCTTCATTAGTAAATAGCTGGATTTGAACGACTCAAAACGCTTAGGTAAAATATGTAGGACTTTTGAAACAAACACGAGAAAAGCTTCGACGGTTTCAACACTATGTGTTTTCAGACCAGCAGCAAACTCACGATGTTGATTTTTCACTCGAGAGAGCACAGATGGGGCATCTTCCGTATCATCCCATTCCATACAAAAAAATCAAGACATTGACGAAACAACTGATCCTCAGCTTTATTATCAAACTGTTCAACTAAAACGTCCCATGCTTCCTTAGCTGATAACCTACCTGAAATTCGTTGATGTAGATCATCACTTACGCATTGAGAGATGATTATTTTTGCTTGAGTAGCTGATTTATTGAATGCATCGAGTTTATCTTTTTCAGCTTTAGTCGGTGTTTCAGAAAGTTCAGATTTCACCCTCTTTCCCTCAACAATGTCAACCGCATCAAACAACTCCAACACATCCATAACTCGATCCTTCCACGTAGGCCAATCTTCTGCTCCTTTCAGTGGTTTGATACCTTTCACGTATTCCATTTTAGAGCTGGACGAACTCGAGCGCACGTATCAAAAGGGTTATCGGGAAACCTCACAAGGAAACAGACGCAGCACCAAAAATATCGCGATACCGCCTTCTTTACTTAGATTCCAAAACGCAAAATAAACACTGCACAGTTAACCGAACTGGTACCAATAACCTGTTGAATTTCGTTTTGTTAGAATCATAAAAGAACGTTTTGTGTACGAATTTATTTGACGAAAAAATTACAGCGAAAAAATACACAAGGCGGAATTCTCATAATAATAATCATTATAAAAACGAAGGTTACGAAGAGGCTATAAGCCAGTGATGCCAACCAAACAAAGTCTATAGCCGTAGTGACCATGAAAATAATAGTCCGTAGGCAGGTAGACACTCTTCAACAGAATATTTCCAACACCAAATTAGTGCCCAAATTAAATAGCCAAATCTCAATTTATTTCAATAACATGAATGTTTGAAATTACCTACGAATTTGAAAAATGTAGTGTAGGTAATAAACTTTGGGTGGGTATAAACAGACACAGATTTGTTCAGGAATTTCTGGACGATAAACGTTGGTAAAAATGCTTATTTTATATCAGAATTTTGTCCTGCAACATCAAAATGTCCACTAGGTAGCTGTTTTAGAGATTTCTGAACAAATTTGGTTCCGTTTGTGTATCTGTAAGCAAATATCATAACGCGCAAAAGAAATATTCAGGGGTTATGCGGATTATCCCAATCCTAACCGGCTTATTCAAAATTCGGATGACGACTTTGACGGTTACGATTGCGAATGATAAGGATTTGTGGACAGCCCGGCTCGAAACAGAACTTGTTTTTAAGACTCCGATGCGCAAAATGCGAGTGGAAATTTTGAATTCGGAGGACAAAAATTATCTTTGCTCTGAAAGTGGTCACAAGGCTTCCGGAAAACTGGTCGACTCGGAATCAATTTTTTACAGGTTTGAATTTGCCTAAAAAATATACTATGTGTCTCCGGTATATCGTTGCATAATTAATAATTATGTACCTACTAATGTAGTGAAAAGACTTAGCACGTGTATCCTGAATATATATCCTGAATTCAGAGTACTATACTATAACCTTGATAGTATGTTGAAAAGTTCACAAATTCATTCGGCATTCCTAAACCTATGAAGAACACTAGGTATATAATAGCAAATGCGTATTTTCCAGCATAACTACGTCACCACCTGCTCTAGTGTGGCACCAATCACCAAACATAGTTTTAGGTACCTATATCATTTCTGAGGTAAGTAGGTTTTACGAATTATAGTTATCCTCCGAATCCCAAGGCCTAAAACCCAAATTAGCCGTTGTTAGCGGGCCAAAACCTCAACAGCAAATCTTAGTCGTAAAGGTAACTTTCATTTCATTTCTAAACATAGGTAGGCACCTACATTGAAGCCTACAGGTACCTATAAGAGCGCGCTACGTTCACACAGACGGACACACCAAAAATGAATAAAGATCGAGTCGAGTCGACCAAGTAGAGAATGTTCGGCAATTGTGCCTAAGTAGTTCGTTATAATATCGAAATTTAAAAAAAAAATGTAGATAGGTTGGTAGATAGATAGGTAGATAGGTTGGACATTCACCTATAAATATCTTGAACTTATTTATAATAATTTCCAACGATTCAAAGACGCAAAACAGGGAATAGGTACGTAGGTAGGGTATTATAGGTTGCTCAAACTTACCTTGGTGATTGCTTCATTATTTCTTTTCTCATATCGGCGTATCCTGTTTGTTGTTTTTCCTCAGCTTCCTGCTGAAACATTCCTACTGCCTTGCCATTTACTAGCACTTAGTCACTTGGTTTACTTATCAAGAAAAACATGAAATGAAGCATTGGTTGCAATAAAATGAACGTGAAGACGCGCCAGTCTTCTGTGGTGGCAAGGTAGCTCATCCTCCGAGGCCCGCGCGATGGTATTGGCATCTAGCGGCAGATGGGTGAACTCTGTTCACCCCGAATCAGATGGGCTGCCCCGTTAGGCCCCCTTCACACTAAACGAATCCGAATCAATCACAATCAATCCGAATCAAGGCGAATCTGATTCGCCAAGATTCGGTAACAAAGTAACCCTTCCGAATGCACACAAACTCAGTTCCCGCCTTCACACCAGCCGAATCCGGTTGAATCCGCCCCGATTGAAGCGTGCAGGTGATTCGGCTTGTCAGAATCTTCGTCCGTCCGTCAGTCGTGAATGAACAGTAGACGCCATGGATGTGGAACTTTTAATTCTGAAAGTTAAAGAAAATAATGCGATTTATGACGGGACTTCAGGTCCCACCAAATCCAGTAGTATTAAAAACAGTTCCTCACTCATCCGAAAAAAATTGTAGAATTTCTTCTCGTCGTTCCGAAGATCAGGTTGTAGATGATGAAAAATGCCGGGTGTTCTTTAGCTGTGCCCCCCATTTTCAATGCTTAGTGGCTTCGGAAATATAGTAGGTATTTTCAAGTTTGGTTAGTGATTTGGATTCGTCTGAACCTCCTTTTTCAGTGTATGAATACTATAATTCGATTGAACGGAAGAATTACGGTTTTGTGAGCACTTGAAAAAAGTGGGGGGCACAGCTAAAGAATTTCCCTAGCGAAAAACTTTAGCTGTGCCCCCCACGTCGAAATTTCACTGTTTCAATTCGAATTTCACTGTTTTAAAAGCATTCGAAAAAAGTGCGTGGGCAGCACTAAAGTTTTTGACTGGTGTAAAACTTTCGTCCTGCCCCCCACGCTCTTGGCAGGTGGGATTGTGATAAATTCATCAGTTTTTATTCCGCAACCCCGTCCACTTGATCTATATGTCCAACTAATCTATATGGTACCAATCAGTTGATTGGGGGATGTTTTTATTCCGCAACCCCGTCCACTTGATCTATATGTCCAACTAATCTATATGGTACTAATCAGCCGATCGGTTGTTTTTGTTGCGCTTGTAAAAACATGAAACGTGTCCTACATATCGCGTCTCCCCTTCGCCGTTTATCAGACACTTCAGTGCAAAAGACCCGTGGAAAAAGTTAATAGGAACCGAAATGGGGGGCAGCACTAAAGAACACCCACGATGGCTCTAGGGCATTCTTAAAAGTAATTCACAAGGTTGAACTTCATCACAAGGGGTGTCTTAAAGCCATCGGGCCCGTGGGGGGCACAGCTAAAGTTTTTCGGTAGGGAAATTCTTTAGCTGTGCCCCCCACTTTTTTCAAGTGCTCACAAAACCGTGATTCTCCCGTTCAATCGAATTATAGTATTCATACACTGAAAAAGGAGGTTCAGACGAATCCAAATCACTAACCAAACTTGAAAATACCTTCTATGTTACCGGAGTAATTTTGCTCCGAAGTTGGGGGGCACAGCTAAAGAACACCCAAAATGCCGAATTCCGGCCTCCTTCGATTTATTTCACTAATCCACATTCTACACTTTTTTTGTTTACACCGTTGCCTTTGACGGAATATTATTGTATTAATTAAAACTGCCTGAAGAAAAGGAAAAAACGCTGCAAAGTCCTTGTCACATGGGGTTTATTATTCTACAGAAATGTTGGCTGTACATTTATTGTTTGTTTCATGTGAAATAATTGAAATAGCTATTTCTGATGGTTTCCAACAATTTTGGCCCCCAAAACACAAATTAGGTAGGTAGGTAGGTACGATCTTTTTTTTTTTTTTCAAATTAACTTTGATCATTGGTAGTGCCATTTAATCGTCTTGATCCACGTGTTGACACTTTTTCTAGTGTTATTCTACAAACTGATGGTGGTTTCAGACGATTTCGCAGGTTTTTGACTCATACAAAATCAATTTTGGGAGCTGAACATTTGGTAGAACTCAATTTTCCACTCCTTGGCCAAAATCGACCTCATATTCGATCTTCTCGTCCCCAAAAACATGGAAAACGATACCTCAAAAGCTCATGTTACCAACATGTTGCTAAAGCGCAAAAAGTACCTATTTTTACACACATTTTCACTCACAACACCCCTGGGAATATTCCGATCGGGCTGAAAAGTTACGGGACACAACTAGGGCCCAAATGGAGCATGTGTGCGAAAGAACGACTTTTTTAGTCCGAAAATGAAGCCTGTACACGTGATACGGCGGACGGCGGACGGACATTGCATTTTTTGAATCTACACACCTTGAAACGGAAAAGAAAAAACGCTGCAAATCCCTGCACAACGGTTTATTATTTTGTATAGAATACCCTTCTGTTACAGATCACAGCTCTATGTATAGATAACCCTTCTATATAATATAATATGTACTATTCTATGCATAATTATGTAGATCGCAGACCCTCCGTAGGTTAGTACCTAACCCCGTACTCGTTACTAGGTACCTACCTAAATCACGAGTTAAAAAAATGTTGCTAAAATAATTCTGCCGATGACAAACAGTACTTACCTAACAAAAAGAAACACACATAATGAAGTTCTGAAAAGAAATTGTTGATGAGGAGTGAAAAAACCCGTCTATATAATATGATATGTACTATTCTACACATATTATGTAGATCGCAGACCCTCCGTAGGTTAGTACCTAACCCCATACTCGTTACTAGGTACCTACCTAAATCACGAGTTAAATGTTGCTAAAATAATTCTGCCGATGACAAACAGTACCTAACAAAAAGAAACACACATAATGAAGTTCTGAAAAGAAATTGTTGATGAGGAGTGAAAAAAGTTGCAAAAGTACCTACCAACAAACTCCAGCCCCTTCTACGTAGATGGTATAATGAACCGTTGTGTAATAATTTACCGTTGAGTAATGATTTACCGTAGTAATAATTTACCCATCAATAATACTTCAACGTTTGTTCAAGTTTCACTACCTACCAACAAACTCCAAAAGAGCCATCATTTTGGTTTATTATTTTCAATAATGAACCATTGGAATCGAGCATGAAAAAAAAAATTCTTACCCCCCCTCAAAATTTGATGTTTTACGTTTCAAGGTATGTAGAATCCAAAACTGCAATAAAAATATTTCTGTCTGTCCGCCGTACGCCGTACGCCGTACGCCGTACGGGCCACTTTTCTTAGTTACCATGAATCAAAATTGATGGAATTCGGGTTATAGGTTCCGTTCGGCGTCTAGTTGGTCCTCGAAGCTCGACGTTACTGTCAGTCATCTCTAAGGGGTTCAAAATAGGGGTTGAAATTTTCAAAACGCCTATACCATTTTTTTACGTAAATATTTTTACGGTTTTAAATAATTCTTGAACTTGCGAGTTTTTTAAGACCATCCGGAGCATCGTACGTCCAGCCGTTCGTTCACAGTAAGGCCCCGAAGTTTGCACCGACAGGCATTTTCGACTCCAGTGTGAATGAAATTGTATACAATTCAAACCAATTCTCGTAACCAGAGACGCGCCCACAATAGGAATTTGTGAATACGGCCAATCATTGGTACGGATCACCTGATTATATTGGCGGAGTATGAAGTCGAGTTGGTTGTTCTGTGATATTATTTAATTTGAAAAATGATGGCTCTTTTGGAGTTTGTTGGTAGGTAGTGAAACTTGAACAAACGTTGAAGTATTATTGATGGGTAAATTATTACTACGGTAAATCATTACTCAACGGTAAATTATTACACAACGGTTCATTATACCATCTACGTAGAAGGGGCTGGAGTTTGTTGGTAGGTACTTTTGCTACTTTTTTCACTCCTCATCAACGATTTCTTTTCAGAACTTCATTATGTTTGTTTCTTTTTGTTAGGTACTGTTTGTCGTCGGCAGAATTATTTTAGCAACATTTAACTCGTGATTTAGGTAGGTACCTAGTAACGAGTACGGGGTTAGGTACTAACCTACGGAGGGTCTGCGATCTACATAATTATGCATAGAATAGTACATATTATATTATATAGACGGGTTATCTATACATAGAGCTGTGATCTGTAACAGAAGGGTATTCTATACAAAATAATAAACCGTTGTGCAGGGATTTGCAGCGTTTTCAAATTAAATAATATCACAGAACAACCAACTCGACTTCATACTCCGCCAATATAATCAGGTGATCCCTACCAATGATTGGCCGTATTCACAAATTCCTATTGTGGGGGCGTCTCTGGTTACGAGATTTGGTTTGAATTGTATACAATTTCATTCACACTGGAGTCGAAAATGCCTGTCGGTGCAAACTTCGTGGCCTTACTGTGAACGAACGGCTGGACGTACGATGCTCCGGATGGTCTTAAAAAACTCGCAAGTTCAAGAACTATTTAAAACCGTAAAAATATTCACGTAAAAAAATGGTATAGGCGTTTTGAAAATTTCAACCCCTATTTTGAACCCCTTAGAGATGACTCACAGTAACGTCGAGCTTCGAGGACCAACTAGACGCCGAACGGAACCTATAACCCGAATTTCATCAATTTTTTTTCATGGTAACTAAGAAAAGTGGCCCGTACGGCGTACGGCGGACAGACAGAAATATTTTTATTGCAGTTTTGGATTCTACATACCTTGAAACGTAAACCATCAAATTTTGAGGGAGGGTAAGAATTTTTTTTTTCATGCTCGATTCCAATGGTTCATTATTGAAAATAATAAACCAAAAGTTTGAGGGGGGGTTATAAAAATTTTTTGCTGAGCGATTACATAGGTGTATTATTCAGAGAATAATAAACCAAAACGGGAGGGGAAAGGATTCGGGCTGACTTGTTTTGACTCGACTGGTGTGAAGACATGGAGACCACGAATCAGATTCGCCTTGATTCGGATTGATTGTGATTGATTCGGATTCGTTTAGTGTGAAGGGGGCCTCACATGACAAGAAATTCCCCAGCAGAATTTACAACTTTTCTCTGGCAATAATCAGTCGGTTTTGGTGGTTCTTATGGCATTCTTCCTATTTTTATACTTTTCAGGACAATGCACTATGGAAATTCGAAACATAAATTACCTAAATTTGAAAATTTTCGAAATTTAAAAGTTCAAGAGTTCATTGCCCGAGGGAATGGAAAAACGCTGCAAATCCCTGCACAACGGTTTATTATTTTGTATAGAATACCCTTCTGTTACAGATCACAGCTCTATGTATAGATAACCCTTCTATATAATATGATATGTACTATTCTATACATATTATGTAGATCGCAGACCCTCCGTAGGTTAGTACCTAACCCCGTACTCGTTACTAGGTACCTACCTAAATCACGAGTTAAATGTTGCTAAAATAATTCTGCCGATGACAAACAGTACCTAACAAAAAGAAACACACATAATGAAGTTCTGAAAAGAAATTGTTGATGAGGAGTGAAAAAAGTTGCAAAAGTACCTACCAACAAACTCCAGCCCCTTCTACGTAGATGGTATAATGAACCGTTGTGTAATAATTTACCGTTGAGTAATGATTTACCGTAGTAATAATTTACCCATCAATAATACTTCAACGTTTGTTCAAGTTTCACTACCTACCAACAAACTCCAAAAGAGCCATCATTTTTCAAGCGAAATAATATCACAGAACAACCAACTCGACTTCATACTCCGCCAATATAATCAGGTGATCCCTACCAATGATTGGCCGTATTCACAAATTCCTATTGTGGGCGCGTCTCTGGTTACGAGATTTGGTTTGAATTGTATACAATTTCATTCACACTGGAGTCGAAAATGCCTGTCGGTGCAAACTTCGGGGCCTTACTGTGAACGAACGGCTGGACGTACGATGCTCCGGATGGTCTTAAAAAACGCACAAGTTCAAGAACTATTTAAAACCGTAAAAATATTTACGTAAAAAAATGGTATAGGCGTTTTGAAAATTTCAACCCCTATTTTGAACCCCTTAGAGATGACTCACAGTAACGTCGAGCTTCGAGGACCAACTAGACGCCGAACGGAACCTATAACCCGAATTTCATCAATTTTTTTTCATGGTAACTAAGAAAAGTGGCCCGTACGGCGTACGGCGTACGGCGTACGGCGGACAGACAGAAATATTTTTATTGCAGTTTTGGATTCTACATACCTTGAAACGTAAACCATCAAATTTTGAGGGGGGGTAAGAATTTTTTTTTTCATGCTCGATTCCAATGGTTCATTATTGAAAATAATAAACCAAAATTAGAAGAATGACGCAAGAATCATCAAAATCGACCAATTATTGCCAGAGAAAAGTTGGAAAAACCGTTTTATACACCGTCCTGCACCCCTTCGCGGTCTGGGCCCCGTTCAATAAAACTACAACTACAATTTAACAATTTCACAAGTACAGGGACCTGTAATGCCAAGTGTACAAGTACAAGCGTTTTTCATCAAACTACAACTACAAGTAAACAATTAAACAAGTCTTGTAGTTTTACGGGCCTGTAATAACAAGTTGACAAGTATACAGGCGTTTTATAAAACATTGTTATACAATTCAACAAGTGTACAATTGTACAGGTGAAAGTCACAATGTAACCTTCCCTTGGAGGTTACAGGTTATGTTTTACAGCGTTTTGAAATGAATAAGAGAGAAGGTAAGGTCGAGTTGCTGAAAGCAATCCGCGACAACAAGTACAAATTGCTTGGTGCTTTCTCAGACTCATTGACAAAAATAGACAAAGTGAACGCATGGAAGGAGATTCACGATCTAGCTGCCGCATTAGGCCTTATTCCGGCCAATAAAGACTGGACCTACGTGAGAGACACACTGTGGCAAAATATAAGAAGAAACACTATGGTAAGTCGTCTATTATGCCGTACTATTATAGTTAGGTACGTACCTAGGGCAAAGTGTTTCCCACTCTGTGCGATCATTGTAACGCGGTCATATTCGCTTACGTACTTATTGGTCCCTGTAGTATACAAGAAAACTCCCTAGGATCGTTAGATGTTATTAATAGTACTTGAATGTATGTCTCATTTCTTGTATGAAACAAAAAAAAATGTTCTCCTTGCAGAAAAAACTTGATAACAGTAAAGCTACTGGGACGGCTGGAAACCCTGATTGTAAGTTAACAGAAATTGATAACTTGGTGTGTGACATCATAGGTCGTGACAGCGCAGTGGTGAATGGCCTTCCCGTCCTCGAATCAATGGACGAGCCTCCACCACCCACAAATAATGATGTACCCACAGACGAAGGTTTTGATTCATAACCGTCATCAAAGAAGCGAAGCATGAAAGACGTAGTAGAGGTAAGGCGTTTTCGTGATTTTTGCTTCTACCCTCAGGCTTTCTTTTATGCCCATCCGCCTCATTTACTATGTGCACGTAAAGAATTTTTTTTTTTTTTTAATTTTAGGTGAAGGAAGAGGAATTTAGACGTAGAAAGCAACAGCTTTCTATTGATTTAATGATGAGAGAAAAATACTATAAGGACCTGATGATACTTAAATTGGAAAGAGAGCTAATGCTGGACCCCTCACCTTTCACATCGCATTTCCCAAGAGAAATTTTTACCATTGTAGGAACTACAGTAAATGGTACAGAAGATGGCACAGTGAACAATAATAATTGTTATTCCGATCAACATGATGACGATATCCAATTTTGATGTAATTTTTTTAGGCTTCATCACTATGATGTAAATTAATGTTATGCAGCAAACTACAGAAAAAATTACTTATTCCAAACAACATTTTGACGGGGAAAGCCAGTTTTGATAATATTTTGTATGATAGTGTATCTCCTTCCACGCGTTCACTTTGTCTATTATTTTTATAATATTTTTCATTATGATTTTTCAATGTGAATGTGTGTTTTATGTTTTGAATAATGTTATTCCTATAGGTTTCCTTGTTTTATTAGTACTTAACTCTTTTTTTGTTCTCAGGTTCTCTTTTGATACTTTAGTACAGTCATGTTAGAAGATATTGTAAGATTATTATTAGGAAGTCATACAGAAAAACTGTGATAGGTACCGTTCTCTACTTACCGTTCAGGAAGATGGCTCATGCTAAGTTTTCTAGCAGTCCAATAGTAATTGTTTTAACTATTCTAAATACAATGTGATATAAATTTAATATCTATGAGCTTTGAAATACTGTGATACTATGATCTCTACGTAATGTTAGGGAATGATGGGTCATGTTCAATGAAAATAAAATATTGAAAAATGTTCTAGGTTGCATTTTTATTTTTATATGAGTGCCACTCGAACCATCGAATAATTTTTCTTAGATATTGGAACTAGAGGAAGAAAAAACAGTCATGTACAATGATTATCATTGTAATATTAAATATTATATATTATTATATTTTTACTGAAAATGATCAATCAGCTCGTACAGTCTTTGTAAAGCATTAGGTGGAGGTGCGTCATTGGGAATTATTTCAAATTCTTCGTTGTCTTCAGCTGTACTTTCTTCCAAGAGCTGTTGAGTTTCCACATTCTCTTCTCGTGAAAAATTGCAAAGGGCTGTGCAACATTTGAAGACGTTCGCTGCAAATATAGGGTTCACTCTGAGGTAATTCAAACAGGGAAATTTTTCTTTTAATATTCCCAATGAATTTTCAACAATCCTTCCAGTTGACTTATGGGCCCTGTTAAACCTCATGACAGCTGGATTATCGAGGTTTCTATCGGTGGGCGTGATGAGCCACTGAAGAAGAGGATATCCAGAATCCCCTAGAATAATGCAGTTGGGAAAGGGTCTCCAACCCTGCTGCATCCTTCTAAAAAGGTTGGTGTTCCGAAGAACCCTACTATCATGAACGCTGCCCGGCCAGCTGGCGTTGACGTAGTAAAAACTGAAATCCGGGCCACAAACAACCATACAATTGAGAGAATGGTTGCCATGACGGTCGACGTATTGTACCTCATCGTCATGAGGCCTATCAATATTAATCAATGTCCCGTCAATGCATCCGATGACATTCGGCATCCGGACTATGCGATAAAACCTCTGAACAACGGAATATAAATCGTCCGGCCATTTAACTGTTTCGTGGAACAGTACCTCATTGATTTTTTTTTTTTTTTTTTTTTTTTTTTTTTTTTTTTTTTTTTAAGTACCTACCTCATTGACTGTGTTGACCACTTGATGTACACAGTCATGTACGGCTGCCTTACTTACACCGTGCATATCGCTAATCGCATGGTATTGGCTGCCGGTACCAAGCCAGTGAAGTGCGATACACAAACGCAGGTTTGAGGAAAGCGCATGATTTCGTGCAGTAGGACTTACTAGACGATGTCCAATTAGGCAGAGAAGGCGTTCCATGCGTTCAGACGTCATCCGGAACCTCTCGTTGAACTCATGGATCCCATGAAAATTTGTATTAATACGTGGTCGGAAAATTCGAAGTCGACGCCTCCTCACAACTACAGTTTCCTCATCGGATGAAGTATCCCACATCATGACACAAATAAATGAATAAAACGGGGACAAAAACAACAGCAACTCGGACTAATCGCGATTGCAGGCTCACTTGTTAGCTTTTAACAGGAGAATGGAGCTATGTTAAATTGTAGTCCGTTTTTACAATTTATTGTACATTTGTAAACTTGTCAGAAATTTGATGAACGCCTGTAGAACAGGCGAAATCTACCTGTAGAATTGTTAAAATTCACCTGAACTTACAAGTCCACAATTGTAGTTTCGATGAACGCTTGTACCTCTCATTTTTAACATTTGTTAAAAAATATCCCTGTAAATTGTGAATTGTAGTTTTATTGAACGGGCCCCTGATTGTTAGTTTTCTACAAATCACCGAGTAACGCGAATGAACCACTTTTGACCCCAGACGGAGCGACTAATAATTAATAGTATCACCCAAGCGAAGCTGGCTATAAATGCTGTCGAAAGTAACAACAAAACCAAAACAAAACAACAAAAAAGTTAACTCGGATAAGGCAATTTATTTGTTGGTAGTTTTTGATCTAGAGGCCATTATCCTTGTTGGAGGATTCATTGATATCTAGAACAATAACTTATTCATGTTCTTTAAATATGTGCCGGCGTTAGGTAGTCAACATCCTCGGTCACTCAGCAGACTTCGAGAGGAGGGGTTCTGGTTTCTTATGAAAACAACTGCCCCAGCCATAGCCATATTTCACCCTTACACTTCTGCTTTCATTCTTCCTCCTCTGAAAAAGCCCCGACCCCTCAACCATTACCATCTCCACAATATTAGAAGATTAAAACTTCCTCCTCCAAAAAACGCATTTTCTGAAGCAACAAGAGCCCATTGTGGCCAGGCGAAGCATAAGTAAAAGAAAAAACGTCCGAGAACAATACGTTCACCTAATTTAGTCTCCGGGTTCAAATTAATTACATCGCCGTCCTGAAATATGGTTTGTTGCCGAAAAGTTGACTTGGAGCGAGCGAGTTTTGTTGGGCCTGCATATTACAAAATGTCGTTCCTTCTGTTAAAACGACATTCTAATAAAACTTATGGCATTTCAAATTTGTTTTGTTCGTTTAAATGACTAACTTGTTATTCTCCCGGTTTTCTGCCTCAGAGTTTTTCAAATGGAATATCCAGTGGGGTTGCATTTTGTACTGATAAATTCATACGCAGGTTACGTAGGCTAGTTCCCCGAAACGTACCTGTTTGTGACGATATCAGGCTACAACATCTAGAACTGAGGGTAGTAAAACTAATATCAAGTACATGTCAGTCTGACTCTTGTTATCAATCACTCTTCTAGCGTCATCACGTAGGTATCTATTATTTCGTAAATTGATTGCAGGTTATAAATTAGGTTCAAAAGCTTCAGATTTTCTTTCGTTGTGATGTACGTTGGTTTTTTGACTGTGAAATATAGCTACCTACTTACTTGATAATACAGAACAATATTCTCGTGTTACTTTTTTTTCAATCAATGAGGGTCCAGTAATTCATTTTGTATATCTGTTAACTTCGTATTTTCACTCCAGGATGTCCGTATTGCAAGAAACTGTAGGTAGATGACAACCTAAATTATATTTATAGTCGAACCTACTTTTCTTATCTTTATTTTTAATCTCCTTACTTGACCCGAAAAGTAAAGAGAATGTACCTATTGCAATCGGCCGAAAATGAAATGTCTGGAAATTAGCCAGGCTACCTGTGGGCCAGGAGAGGCTCGGGACAGCAAAGGTATCAAGTCAGGCATCAGTAGAGCACCGGAGAGTGGTTCAACCTTTTACCCATCAATAATAATTCAACGTTTGTTCAAGTTTCACAAGTTCCTACCAACAAAATCCAATAGTCCATCACTTACCAAATGAAATAATATCACAGAACAACCGACTCGAATTCATACAGCCATCCTTGATTATAATCAGGTGCTCCCTAGCGATGATATCCGGGCCGGATTTATACCATTTGATTCACGATCGCGTTGACGAAGCTTTTTGGTGCACACGAACGGCTGGACGTATAAATCTCCGGGCGGTCTCATAAAATTGTTTAGCTCAAGACAAATTTAATAACGTAATAAAACCATACCCTTCTATCGAAAGTTTTCGAGCTACGGCGTTCTGAAAATTTCAAACCCTATTTTGAACCCCGTAGAGATGACTGACAGTAACGCCGAGCTTCGAGGACCAACTAGACCCCGAACGGAACCTATAACCCGAATTTCATCAATATTGTTTCATGGTAACTAATAAAAGTGGCCAGTACGGCGTACGGCGTACCGCAGACAGACAGAAATATATTTATTGTATTTTCGGATTCTACATACCTTGAAACGTAAACCATCAAATTTTTAGGGGGGGTTAGTATTTTTGGTTTATTATTTTCAATAATAAACCATTGGAATCGAGCAAGAAAAAAAAATTCTAACCCCCCCTCAAAATTGGATGGTTTACGTTTCAATGTATGTAGAATCCGAAATTACAGTAAAAATATTTCTGTCTCTCCGCCTTACTGGCCACTTTTCTTAGTTGCCATGAATAAAAATTGAAGGAATTTGGGTTATAGGTTCCGTTCGGGGTCTAGTTGGTCCTCGAAGCTCGACTTTACTGTCCGTCATCTCAGGGGTTCAAAATACGGGTTGAAATTTTCAGAACGCCGTAGCTCGAAAACTTTCGATAGAAGGGTATGGTTTTTTTACGTTATTAAATTTGTCTTGAGCTAAACAATTTTTTGAGACCACCCGGAATATTGTACGTCCAGCCGTTCGTGTGCACCAAATAGCTTCATCAACACGAACGTGAATCAAACGGTATAAATCCCGCCGGGATATCATCATTAGGGAGCACCTGATTATAATCAAGGATGGCTGTATGAAGTCGAGTTGGTTGTTCTGCGATATTATTTCATTTGATAAGTGACGGACTATTGGATTTTGTTGGTAGGTACTTGTGAAACTTGAACAAACGTTGAAGTATTATTGATGGGTAAATATTATTACACAATGGTAAATTATTACACAACGGCAAATTATTACGCAACGGTAAATTATTACATAACGGTAAATTATTACACAACGATAAATTATTACACAACGGTAAATTATTACACAACGGTTCATCTAACAAGAAGGGGTTGGATTTTGTTGATCGGTACTTTTGTAACTTGAACAAATGTTGAAGTATTATTGATGGGTAAATTATTACACAATGGTAAATGTCGGGCTATCTAGATAAATGAACATCGTAAAATCTTTATATTAATATGAGATTTATTAAACATTCTTAGGATGCAGATGTTTTGCATAATAGTCATGTAGAGTTGCCTTTGTAGTGTCACGTCACGATCGTGGTGATGGATGGGAGATTGCCTTCCCGACACTCCCCTCCAACCTTCCATCCATTGATGCGAGGACCTTCCTGTGGTCAGTGCAGCTCCGGGTTGAACTGACGTAGCTCAGGACAGCTGACGCAGTCGGCGCAGTTCTTGCAGTAAGTGCAGCACTCCGGGTTGAACTGACGTAGCTCAGGACAGCTGACGCAGTCAGCGCAGTTCTTGTCGTCAGCACAGAACACAGTTCACAGAACAGTTCACTGAGAAAATCAGCTTTCGATTCCGTCCACAATCTTTCGCATTCAGGAAACAAGGCCACGTACCATTCGTTAGCGCAAAGATTTGTTTGGCCTTCCATGGCCAAGGATTGTGCTCAATGGCTCCGTACTTTCGTGAGTTGCCAGAAAAACAAGGTGCATAGACATACACGCAGTGCTCTTGGCGAATTTCTCATCCCGTCTGAACGCTTTGCCCACGTGCACATAGACCTAGTAGGCCCACTCACGCCGTCACAAGGTTTTGCCTATGCCCTAACCTGCATAGACCGATTCACGAGATGGCCAGAAGTGATTCCAATCCAAGATTGCCGGGCAGAGACTGTAGCCAAAGCTTTCTGCGCGCAATGGATCAGTCGATATGGTGTGCCCCTGGAAATCACTTCGGATCGAGGTCGACAATTCGAGAGTTCATTATTCTCTCAACTGACATCCATGCTAGGAACTCACCACAACTTCACGTCAGCCTACAACCCGAAAGCTAAAGGCATGATCGAAAGGGTGCATAGGCAGCTGAAAGCATCCATTCGTTGTCACGGCACCGAGAACTGGGTGGAGGTACTCCCCGTGGTTCTTTTGGGAATGCGAACCTCACTGAAAAGCGATTGGGATGTTCCGCTGCAGAACTACTGTACGGTTCCACCTTGAAACTGCCAGGCCACTTCTTTAACACCAATGCCAGGACCGAGGCCAACGCAAACGAGTTCGTATCGCAACTCAGGGCAACGATAGACCAAATACGGCCACAGCCTGTAAGGAAATAGGGTGCAAGAGCAGTTTTCGTCCATACAGAACTGCGTACGGCCACTCACGTTTTTGTCCGGCGTGAGATGAAGAAGTCACTTCAACCACCCTACGACGGCCCGTTCCTTGTGAAAGAACGGAGAGACAAGACATTCGACGTGGAAATCAAAGGATCCAAGAAATCTATATCCATTGATCGACTCAAACCTGCCTTCATAGAAAACATGGACTTGGAGCACCAACCGAGGGACTGGCAGATCCTCGTACCTTCGGATCCGCCGACGACTCCGATCCAAGTTACTACTCACAATCCGATTCCTGCCCCTTCCAGTCCCCACCAAACGCCGAACGCCCAGCGGTACCGGACGCGGTATGGAAGAACAGTCCGCTTCCCCAAAAAGTTGGCAGATTTCGTTTGTTCCTGACGGTTCCTTTTACAGGGGAGGGAAGTGGTTGTAGCTACCTAATTATTTCGTTAATATGTTCCTACAGTATTTTCTAAGTTAAAGATTCCAAGTCCCCTTTTCCACACATATGTTTCTAGAAAAATAAAAACATTACTTCTTCACCTTCCATCGAAGTTTTCATTCATCCGCTCGCACAACTATAAGCCCCATTATCGAGAAAGAATCTTACGCCGTTGTGGAAGCACTGAGAAAGTGGAGGCAGTTCCTTATTTCTAGACATTTTCGTTTGATAACAGATCAGAAAAGTGTCTCATTCATGTTTGACAATCACCGAACTACTAAAATAAAAAATGAGAAAATTATGCGATGGAGGGTCGAGTTATCACCTTATAAATATGATATCGTAGGTATATAGACCAGGGAAGGAAAACTTTGCGGCAGATACCCTTTCAAGGATCTGCCATATTCACTAGACGACATTCGAACCATGACCTCTTCCTGCAAGACCTGTGCCGAAGTTAAACCCCGATTTCATAACAAACAGGGAACTCACTTAATAAAATCTACATCTCCCTGGGAACGTTTAAACTTGGATTTTAAAGGACCAATCCCATCATCTAGCAATAATCACTATATTTTGACAATAGTCGATGAATTTAGCCGCTTCCCATTTGCGTTCCCTTGTTCTGATACATCGTTCGCCACCATAATTAAACATTTGACAAACCTATTTTCACTATTTGGCCTCCCAGCGTATATTCATTCTGACCAGGGATCTTCATTTATGTCAAACGAACTAAAACGGTTCCTACTTACCCGAGGTGTCGCCACTAGTCGGACGACTCCATACAACCCCAGAGGGAATGACCAGTGCGAACGGTACAGCGGAGTGGTTTGGAATACGATCACTTTGGCCCTGAAGTCGCATGGCTTGGAAACCAAGCAATGGGAGCTCGTAGTCAATGACGCTCTTCACAACATGAGATCATTGCTATGCACTGCAACCAACGCCACTCCCCATGAGCGCATGTTCCTCCATCCCAGAAGGTCCACAAGAGGAACGTCACTCCCAGGATGGCTTCTGAATTCCGGTCCAGTACTCCTCAGAAAATTCCAGAGGCAAAGCAAGTACGACCCGCTGGTTGAAGAAGTGGACCTAATAGAAGCAAATGTGGACTACGCTCAAATCAGACTACCAGATGGAAGAGAGTCAACTGTTTCCACTAGGCATTTGGCCCCGACTGGCGAGCGAGTTGGAGACCATCATCTTCAGGAAGACAATCCTGCAACTGAGCCTGAACCTCATCTTCAACTGGAACGTGAGCCTCAGCATCAACCAGATCCACCCCCAGAAGCTGCGACTGATACATCAGAAGTTGCCCCTCAAACACTACTAAGAAGAAGTGACCGGGTCAGGAGACCTCCCCACAATCTTCGCGACTATATTCCTAAATGAAGAGGGGAAGAATGTGGTGATAAACTCCTGTAGTTATTGACGCTCATTGTATTATCACATGTTCATCATGATCATTGGTTTATAACTCTTTGTCATAATATTGTACTATGCTCTGTGTCATTTTAATTGTGCTAGTTTCTCGCTTAATAAAGCCTTAGTTTAGAAGGTTTATCATCCCGCTTTATTACAAGGTCCCAACATACCTGAATGTAAACATTGAAATGGCACATCTGTCTTGGGCTTCACTCCGGAACAAGGCTTGCGCATAGCCTTGGCCCTTTTGCAGTTAGCACAGTCGAGAATAGCCAAACCAAATTTCAAATCCTTCAACTTAAGGCTACATGCTATTTCCAACTGCGATTAAATCTATAATGCAATCCGAGTTCCTAATCATTCCTTAACTGCAAGGTTTCAGCCGGTTTAACCCTCTTTGGACTGGAACTCCCCTCTAAAGTGACCTCCGTTTCTCCCGTTACATGAACTCCGGTTTTTACAATACTTCCGAAATTTTTAGACAACTCAGCCGAATTATAATTATTGATGTCCCCCGTATTTTACACACCTTTACCACCAACTGATTTTCTTTAAATCAAAAACCTTCACAACATCAAATATCATCCATTTTTCCTCCGGGTTCAACTTTAACTTGGGACATCCACTAGAAACGCCCATCAACAAAAACCAGTTTTCAGTGTTTCCTCCCCCTTCTTAGAATCAATAATTTGCAAATCCTCATTATCAAATTTTGCTATCAACCCACCGGTTTGAGATTATCACTCCGTCCTTTGGATACTACACTCTTAATCCGGTTTTGCGCAGGCGTATTGTTTTGAGGTTAAGAGGTGTTGCGATCAGACTTTGAGGTTTTGATTTTCCTTTTAGAAGCCGGTTTAGTATTTCCCTTCCCTCGGAAGAGTGGAACATATTTTTCGCTCCGTTTTTGTTCACGTACTCTTTTTCTAAATTCTGACTGTGGTTGATCGCAATCTCTAGACAAAATAATGTCCGTAGCTTCCGGTTATATTTTTTTTTTTTAAATTTCTACATTCCGTTCGTGTATGTCCCTTAATACCACATTGATAACAGGTGACCTGTGTCTTCTTGGCTTGAGGGGCTTCACCAGATTTCCAATTCGCCTTTCGCTAATAGGTACTCTTATTTGTACTCATGCCTAACAAGGCTCCGCCACCGGCTTGCTCTCTCCTGTTGTTTTCCGAGATCATAATATATCATTCATCGTAAACATTCCATCAAAGATGTCTCGTACCTTTAATGGTGACCCATCAAGCAGAGCATATTCGGCAATCCTTGTGCATGCCTCTGAGATGGCATTTACTAAATTCCTTCGAATTGTCTTCTCAGTCAGCTCAGCCTCAGGACACAGCTCCGAATGCCCTCTATCGAGTCCCTCAAACCGGTTTTGAAATTCCAGCAGAGTTTCGTTTGCTGGATTAAATCATACATTCATAAACTCAATCTGAAGGGCATGTTCCTTTTGTGTGGTCTAGTGACCAAGGTATTACGATTGTTATTTTCGTTAATCTCGGACTCAAACACTGTATCAGCAAGAAGTGATTCATTAGTGCAAAGCGTAGCAACGGTCTGAGCAGTGGCTCCGGATTCATGATCTTCAGTTACCATTCTGTCTCTGTCGGGTTGCAATCACGTTTAGTAACCACAGAGACCAGAGCAACCATCTTCAAAACAGGCTCCTCCGCCATCTCTCTAATTTCTCTTTTCGCTTCTTCGCACCTTTGAGCAAACTCTTGCTCCAACTTCAGTCTGATCGCTTCCTCTTTTTGTTTACATCCTCATCAATCATTCATCATTAATCATTCGTTTGATTTCTTCGCTATTCATGGTCTTCCGCAACAGACATTGGGGTCGACAATACCCCGTTTTACCTTTTACTTTCCAAAAAAAGCTGTTTTTTTTATCGTACCTACTCTTTATAAAGTTCGTCAATAAATCGTTATACACATCGAACAAATTTCGTCGTTATTATGTCGTGCTTTTCGTAACCATCAGAAAGCTCGTTAATACATCGTTATACACATTGAATAAATTTCGTCATTATTGTATCGTACTTTTCGTGTCCATTGTAAAACTTGTTAATACGTCGTTATACACATCGAACAAATTTCTTTATTATCACATCGTACTTTTCGTGATCATTACAAAACTCGTTAATAATTATTTCGTTATACACATTGAATAAATTTCGTCATTATTGTATCGTACTTTTCGTGTCCATTGTAAAACTTGTTAATACGTCGTTATACACATCGAACAAATTTCTTTATTATCACATCGTACTTTTCGTGATCATTACAAAACTCGTTAATAATTATTTCGTTATACACATTGAATAAATTTCGTCACTATCACACCGTACTGCTCGTGACCATTATAAAACTCGTTGATACGTCGTTATAAACATCGAACAAATTTCGTCACTATCACATCATAATTTTCGTGACCATTACACCATCATTATTTAGCCCTGGTGGAATTATTCACATCGTACTTTCTTCGTGGTTCTAGAATTTGAACGCGTATCGACACCACGCGAAAATTGGAGTGCAGCCATGGGGATATACGGTCCGCCCCGCTACCTATCTGGCGATTTCGCCCCCTGCCGGAGGGTACTTTCATTCCAGACATGCGCGCTGTGCGCCGGTAACAGAGCCTCAGTCTAACAACTAATACTCCCAGCGACACGCTTGCAATAAGACTATCCCGCCACAAATTCAAGAATCACTGCCGGACTGTTATATAGAAAATTCAAAAATCGAAAGTATCCTTTTTGTTAAGTTGTACCATGAAAATTATTAGTTTAACTTAAACTAAATCAATTCGTTTAATTTATTATAATCGAAAGCAATTGACTATATTCGTTATTAGCTATCTTCGTTATCAAACATCGATAAGAGTTCGGGGCACCTAGCTTGCAAACGATTAACGGTCCAGTCAAATAAGCCGATGAACAACAGCAGCCCCACCTTCCGACTCTTCTGATTAAAACCAGTTCGGACTCTCCAGTCCATGCCAAGCACTAACTAACCCTTTTAACAGAGTCAGTAGACCAAACAGTTGCAAGCATCCAAAACTGGGTTGACTTCCTTCACTCCGTCACCAACCTACTTGTTCCTCTTTGCCTTATCCGTGAATAATTCCACCATTGTTGAGCCCTTGCCTGTCATGTTGGGGTGCGTGTCTCGTTAATCATCAATCTGTTTTCAGTAAAACACTAGTCAGTTTCAATCGAAACTCACACGAATTACTGATTATCTAGATTACATGGTTCACATTCTTTACTTCCGGTTTGACTCAAGACAATTACTATTTCCTTCCAGAACATAGTAGACTGTTCTGTCTGTTTATTACTTCGAGCTTCGGTCCAATCACTGAAATTTCCCTTGATTTTAAAAACATCTCATACGTCCTTGTTTTCGTTCATGTATGACCCAACGTTGGTCTCAACTCATCATGTCAAAAGAAAACATCGCAGAAAAATAGTGGTCAGTCTCTAACCTGAAGAGATAAGCCATGTAGGTACGCACCTCGTCAGAATCGATCCAGACACTAGATTTCTCATAGCTTCTAATGTCATAATTTATACAACCGTTCTTTCAGTTCATAATAGAGAGTTCCTAAGAGATAAGTTCATTAGGGAACGGCCATATCTTTTGTCCACATCTAAGGCGAGCAGCTAAGATGCTAACTTTGGATAGTAACCAATAAGTCCGGTTTGACAGAAGTGGTGGGGGTAGGAGTGAATTAAAAAGTAACGTCACTTAACTTAGCACAACGCGAAAACCATTCAGCTTCAGTAGGTATACTAGTATCCGTAGGTATACTCACTTTTGGTTTATTATTTTCAATAATGAACCATTGGAATCGAGCATGAAAAAAAAAATTCTTACCCCCCCTCAAAATTTGATGGTTTACGTTTCAAGGTATGTAGAATCCACAACTGCAATAAAAAAACGCTGCAAATCCCTGCACAACGGTTTATTATTTTGTATAGAATACCCTTCTGTTACAGATCACAGCTCTATGTATAGATAACCCGTCTATATAATATAATATGTACTATTCTATGCATATTATGTAGATCGCAGACCCTCCGTAGGTTAGTACCTAACCCCGTACTCGTTACTAGGTACCTACCTAAATCACGAGTTAAATGTTGCTAAAATAATTCTGCCGATGACAAACAGTACCTAACAAAAAGAAACACACATAATGAAGTTCTGAAAAGAAATTGTTGATGAGCAGTGAAAAAAGTTTCGAAAGTACCTACCAACAAACTCCAGCCCCTTCTACGTAGATGGTATAATGAACCGTTGTGTAATAATTTACCGTTGAGTAATGATTTACCGTAGTAATAATTTACCCATCAATTAATAATACTTCAACGTTTGTTCAAGTTTCACTACCTACCAACAAACTCCAAAAGAGCCATCATTTTTCAAATGAAATAATATCACAACAACCAACTCGACTTCATACTCCGCCAATATAATCAGGTGGGTCACATACCTTGAAACGTAAACCATCAAATTTTGAGGGGGGGTAAGAATTTTTTTTTTCATGCTCGATTCCAATGGTTCATTATTGAAAATAATAAACCAATATTTCTGTCTGTCCGCCGTACGCCGTACGCCGTACGGGCCACTTTTCTTAGTTACCATGAAAGAAAATTGATGAAATTCGGGTTATAGGTTCCGTTCGCTGTCTAGTTGGTCCTCGAAGCTCGACGTTACTGTGAGTCATCTCTAAGGGGTTCAAAATAGGGGTTGAAATTTTCAAAACGCCTATAACATTTTTTTACGTGAATATTTTTACGGTTTTAAATAGTTTTTGAACTTGCGAGTTTTTCAAGACCATCCGGAGCATCGTACGTCCAGCCGTTCGTTCACAGTAAGCCCCCAAGTTTCCACCTACAGGCATTTTCGACTCCAGTGTGAATGAAATTGTATACAATTCAAACCAAATCTCGTAACCAGAGACGCGCCCACACTAGGAAATTTGGCGGAGATGAAATCATTGCTAGGGATCACCTGATTATATTGGTGGAGTATGAAGTCGAGTTGGTTGTTCTGTGATATTATTTCATTTGAAAAATGATGGCTCTTTTGGAGTTTGTTGGTAGGTAGTGAAACTTGAACAAACGTTGAAGTATTATTGATGGATAAATTATTACAGCGGTAAATCATTACTCAACGGTAAATTATTACACAACGGTTCATTATACCATCTACGTAGAAGGGGCTGGAGTTTGTTGGTAGGTACTTTTGCAACTTTTTTCACTCCTCATCAACAATTTCTTTTCAGAACTTCATTATGTGTGTTTCTTTTTGTTAGGTACTGTTCGTCATCGGCAGAATTATTTTAGCAACATTTAACTCGTGATTTAGGTAGGTACCTAGTAACGAGTACGGGGTTAGGTACTAATCTACGGAGGGTCTGCGATCTACATAATAGGTATGTATAGAATAGTACATATCATATTATATAGACGGGTTATCTATACATAGAGCTGTGATCTGTAACAGAAGGGTATTCTATACAAAACAATAAACCGTTGAGCAGGGATTTGCAGCGTTTTTTTATCCTAAGTTGATATTGCAACAATCTAGCAAATTCTTTGAAAGACGCTTGGAGTAATTTTGAAAGACGCTGGCGATGGCGAGGACCGACGACACATGACGCGTTAAAAAAAAAACGCTGCAAATCCCTGCACGACGGTTTATTATTTTGTATAGAATACCCTCCTGTTACAGATCACAGCTCTATGTATAGATAACCCGTCTATATAATATAATATGTACTATTCTATTATATACATATTATGTAGATCGCAGACCCTCCGTAGGTTAGTACCTAACCCCGTACTCGTTACTAGGTACCTACCTAAATCACGAGTTAAATGTTGCTAAAATAATTCTGCCGATGACAAACAGTACCTAACAAAAAGAAACACACATAATGAAGTTCTGAAAAGAAATTGTTGATGAGGAGTGAAAAAAGTTGCAAAAGTACCTACCAACAAACTCCAGCCCCTTCTACGTAGATGGTATAATTTACCGTTGTGTAATAATTTACCGTTGAGTAATGATTTACCGTAGTAATAATTTACCCATCAATAATACTTCAACGTTTGTTCAAGTTTCACTACCTACCAACAAACTCCAATAGAGCCATCATTTTTCAAATTAAATAATATCACAGAACAACCAACTCGACTTCATACTCCGCCAATATAATCAGGTGATCCCTACCAATGATTGGCCGTATTCACAAATTCCTATTGTGGGCGCGTCTCTGGTTACGAGATTTGGTTTGAATTGTATACAATGTCATTCACACTGGAGTCGAAAATGCCTGTCGGTGCAAACTTCGGGGCCTTACTGTGAACGAACGGCTGGACGTACGACGCTCCGGATGGGCTTAAAAAACTCGCAAGTTCAAGAACTATTTAAAACCGTAAAAATATTTACGTAAAAAAATGGTATAGGCGTTTTGAAAATTTCAACCCCTATTTTGAACCCCTTAGAGATGACTCACAGTAACGTCGAGCTTCGAGGACCAACTAGACGCCGAACGGAACCTATAACCCGAATTTCATCAATTTTTTTTCATGGTAACTAAGAAAAGTGGCCCGTACGGCGTACGGCGTACGGCGGACAGACAGAAATATTTTTATTGCAGTTTTGGATTCTACATATCTTGAAACGTAAACCATCAAATTTTGAGGGGGGGTAAGAATTTTTTTTTTTCATGCTCGATTCCAATGGTTCATTATTGAAAATAATAAACCAAAACGACAAAACGCGGCAAAAAGCTGTGCACTGTTACCCCTGAGTAAGGTTAAAGACGATTCCTAAAGTTTGTGCCCTGGGAGATAGCGCGCCTTATGTATAAGGCCGAATAAATCGAACTTAAGGAAATAAGTTTGAACTTGGGCGACGCGCATGCGCAGTTGAGATAAATCCGAACACATCTTCCCGACTTTAGTCTTTAGGAACTCTCTAATGTCTGAATTAACTTTGTTTTAAATCGTCATGTCAACAGAAAAACATCGCAGAAGGGCAGTGATTGGCCTCTAACTTGATAAGATTAGATAACAACACCGTGATAAGAGAGATATCGATACATTGTGAACCAGCAATCAATCGATTATTGACGCCACCATTGCAAATCGATAAGCCGTACTTTATCACTTTATTCTGCCAACCATCCTTCAATTATGGCCGCCGGTTTCCCTGCAGCGAATTCCGATAATTATTTGAGAAATAATTTTTAACCTGACCCTTCAGGTTTTTGCGATGGGACCCCCCGCCGAAAAGCGACAGGAAAAACTGAGACAAAAGTAGAGCGAAATTTTCTTATGATTTTCACGTACAACCGAGTAGTTGCGAGGGAAATGAAAGTTCTTTCATTTTCATCGGACAAAAATCGATTTCCATTCGTTGGAAAGCTCTTGATTTATCACGCATTTATTTCGTATTTGTTCTTGGTATTTATTTCCTAGTTTCATAATATAACTATATAAATGGATGTTATAAATCGATAGTAAACAATGACGCTTGTTTGGTTGTCACTTGGTTGTTTCGATGTGTATAAGCGTGGCTAAACCTGAAGGGTCAGGTACACCACATTTTAGCCGTCAGGCTTTAAGCGGAAGTCATCCGGGGGTGCAGGGGGCGAAGCCCCCGCTGAGGCGCGCAGCGCCGAGTTTTTTGGGATTTTCACACAGCTACTTCCAATTGTTAGGTAATTGGAAAATGGATTTTCTCGCATAGGACAGTTATACCGTACTACTTCGTGTTTCGGGAACGATTTCACCGAATTTCTGGGTATTTAATCCGATCTATGGTGTGCTCGAGACTTATAACTTACACCGGACTGCGGCGAAAGCTGGACCCAGATATCTCGGGCGACGCTCCAACGACATCGCGTCCCCGACCGTTCTCACCGACTTTGAGGCCTCACCGCTCTTTATTCCAAGCTTTCCCGTTTCGTTGAACTGTCCGATCATCTAGGCAATCAGCCTCCTAACTGCCTAGCCTTGGTCTTTACACCACACAGAATTATTTTAGCAACATTTAACTAGTGATTTAGGTAGGTACCTAGTAACGAGTACGGGGTTAGGTACTAACCTACGGAGGGTCTGCGATCTACAGAATATGTATAGACTAGTAGATACATATTATATAGACTGGTTATCTATTCAGAGAGTTGTGATCTGTAACAGAGGGTATTCTTTTTTTTCATGCTCGATTCGAATGGTTCATCATTGAAAATAATAAACCAAAATTTCTGTCTGTCCGCCGTACGCCGTACTGCCCACTTTTCTTAGTTACCATGAAACAAAATTGATGAAATTCGGGTTATAGGTTCCGTTCGGGGTCTAGCTGGTCCTCGAAGCTCGACGTTACTGTCTGTCATCTCTAGGGGGTTCAAAATAGGGGTTGAAATTTTAAGAACGCCGTAGCTCGAAAACTTTCGATAGAAGGGTACCTATGGTTTTTTTACGTTATTAAATTTGTCTTGAGCTAAACTATTTTTTGAGACCACCCGGAGCATTGTACGTCCAGCCGTTCGTGTGCACCAAAAAGCTTCGTCAACACGATCGTGAATCAAACGGTACTATAAATCCGGCCCGGATATAATCACTACGGAGCACCTGATTATAATCAAGTCTGGCTGTATGAAGTCAAGTTGGTTTTTCTGTGGTATTATTTCTTCTGCCAAGTGATGGACTATTGGATTTTTTAGGTAGGTACTTGTGAAACTTGAACAAACGTTGAAGTATTGTTGATGGGTAAATTACACAATGGTAAATTATTACAAAACGGAAGATTATTACTCAACAGTTAATTATTACATAACGGTGAATTATTTCACAACGGTAAATTATTACACAATTGTTCATCTACCAAGAAGGGGCTGGATTTTGTTGGTCGGTACTTTTGCAACTAGAACTACCGTTGAACTGTTATTTCTGGGCAAGTTATTACACAAATGATAAATTATTATACAACGGAAAATTGTTACACAACGGTAAATTATTACATAACGGTAAATTATTTTAGAACGGTAAATTATTACACAACGGTAAATTATTACACAACGGTTCATCTACCAAGAAGGGGCTGGATTTTGTTGATCGATACTTTAGCATCTTGACCAACCGTTGAAGTATTATTGATGGGCAAGTTATTACACAACGGTTCATTATACTTTACCACGAAGGAAGGTATTGACCACTGAAAACAGTGATCTACGCAGTGATCATTCCACATCAAAAATTTTCCTTCTGAACTTCATTATTTGCGTTTCTTTTTGTCGTTTTAGTTTTTGTTTGTCATCGACAGAATTATTTTAGCAACATTTAACTCGTGATTTAGAGAGGTTCCTAGTAACGAGTACGGGGTTAGTTAGTAACCTACTGAGGGTCTGCGATCTACATAATTTATTTATTTTTATTTATTATTTCTGACATGTAGGACAGAGTCCCACCTCGCATGTCATTCGATGTGAGAAATTACTATACTAATTTTTAGTAAAAAAATAAAAAGGTCTGAGGGGCATTTAAAAAACAATCAGCCTGAAGGGCACATAATAAACAGGTTAGAATATTCTCCATTAGAGTATATATATTAGAGAAGGAGAGGATTCTATCGCTCGACAAGGAAGTGGCGCTCAACAGCACCCCTGAACGCACCAAGGGAAGAGGCACAACGAATCGCCAGAGGGAGGGAATTCCACAGCCTCGCTCCTGCAATTGAGACCGACTTACTCATGGCCATACTGGAGTACCGAGTGATGGCAATATTGTTGGCACGACCCGAGCGAGGAAGAAACGTGTTATTGACAAAGGAGGGTAGACAGCCCTTAGTAGCGCGAAAAATTATTCAGAGGGATTGAACATTGAGGTATGTTATAATATCCATGCCAAGGAGGTGGTCAGCATGGAGGGATACATGTCCAATAGATTTGAGCAGGAAAACGTAGCGGGCACAGGAATTGAACAGTACACGGAGGCGTTTGAGGGAGTTGAAATCAAGGGACCAAATGAAAAGAATTGAACAATAGCTGAAATGAGGAAGAATGAGGGATCGAAACAGTTTGAGAAGGATAGGGAGAGGTGTACAGAAGGCTAGGTTTCGAAGCGAATGGAGGGCTGTGTGAACAGACCTTGATATTTTACCTACATGTTCATTCCACGTTAGCGTAGTGTTAAAAATTACCCCAAGATTCCCTACAGACTGATAGTATCGAATAGGTGAGTTATTTATAAGAATAGGGGGAAGCGAGTGGTGATCTATAGGCTTATTAAATATTGCAATTGCCTGGTTTTAGAGGGGTTCAGGAGCAGCCCATTGCTAACACACCAGCTATGTATAGAAGATAAATCGTTATTGCCTTGAGTGACGGAGTTACGAAGAGAGGACAGGTGGGTTAAACTGTGCTTATAGATTTGGGTATCATCAGTATATAAGTGGAAAAAGCAGTGGAGAATAACTTGGGGCATGCCATTAATAAATAATGAGAATAAAAAGGGTGCAAGAACAGCACCTTGAGGAACCCCGTCCAAGATATGTAGAAGCCCAGAGGTGGAGCCATCGACAAAAACAGACTGGGAGCGGCCAGTGAAGTAGGAGTAAATGAGCTTGCAAACTTTGGTAGAGAATTTGAAGAAGTAGGACAACTTTTTAATGAGCAGACCATAATTGATTGACCCAAATGCGTTGGTAAGATCAAGAAGGATTAAAATAGTGCATAGTTTATTCTCCATGCCCTTTCTAATATCCTCAGAGATTTTGATTAAAACAGATTCAAAGCTGTGGTGCGGTCTGAAGCCAGATTGATAAGGTGAAAGGAGGTTATTGTACATGACATAGCTACTCATCTGTTCCAGGAGGCAATGCTCAAGGGCCTTGAATGAAGATGGCAGGATACTTATTGGTCTTAGGTCCTCAAGGCGTTCTACGGATGATTTCTTAGGAATAGGGATGACTCGGGCGTTTTTCCATTGGTCAGGGAAGCATGAACTGGTGATTGCAAAGTTAATGTGTAAGAAAATAGGAGCAGTGACGTTGAGGCTTTTCAAAATAAGACAGAGAGGAAGATGGTCAGAACCCGTGACATTGGAATTGATTTTGGAGAAAGCTTTGAAAATGACTGATAGCAAAAAGCAGTTGAATGAAAATAATATGTATAGAATAAAGAATAATATTTATAGAATAGTACATATTATATTATATAAACGCGTTATCTATACAGAGAGTTGGGATCTGTAACAGAAGGGTATTCTGTACAAAATAATAAACCGTTGTGCAGGGATTTGCAGCGTTTTTTCTTTTCATGCTCGATTCCAAAGGTTCATTACTGAAAATAATAAACCAAAAGCGGAAATCTATCATTCAGATCTTCTGATGCACGAAACGGATTTTGGAGGGGTTTCCGGTTCACTTGGAGCATCTCTGAAATTTTGGAACGCGCCAAATAGCTAAATTTTCTTTGATTATTCGCTAAACCCCCCCCCCCCCTCCTCATGTTTGATGTTTTCCGTTGCAAGGTATGTAGATGGCGTTACTATCCGCCATCGTGTTACCCCATAGATCGAAAACTTTCAATAGATGGGTACGGTTTTTATTAAACTGATTCTGAACTTGAGGATTAGTCGTGACCACCCGAATTAAAGTACGTCCAGCCTGGCGTTCACAGTAATCCCCTGACGTTTGAACGGAAAAGCTTCGTCGACGAGAGTGTCTGTCTTGCGGTACACATAACTCTAGCCCAGATATCATTGATAGGGAACAGCTCATTATGATCTACACAGGTATGTATACAGGAAAATAATCTATGGTTGCGCAGTAATTTGCAGCGTTCTTCCAGACATAATCAAACGTGCTGAGATTTTAGGAAACCGAGAGGTTTGTAAGAAAAGAGACAATATCAAATTTCACATAAAGGGGAGGCAAACTCCAGCAGAGCCTCATTACTATGCGCGCCGAGAACGAGAAACACCTGCCAGCAGGACGTGAGCGCGGATTGACCTTAGAACTGCCTCCGTAAGGTGTAAGGTCGGCCATTCTAGCGCATGAGTCTCTGGGCTTAATAGAGAAAGTTTCTAAGGAACAATTTCGTATTAGTATAATGTGGGTGGTTATTTTGGAGGCGAGATGTTACATCAGGTTGTTATGACATCGGAATTCTAAAGCTTCCTTGTGATGCAAAACATAGGTAATAGGCAAGCTTGTCGCGACTGCGGTTTGCGTGGGAGGGGTCTTACATGTTTCGAATGTAATAATCAAACACAAATCTCATCCAGATGGGTGGGAACAGTGGATGTCTTATGTCCTGCTCTAATTGAAGTTGATAGCCCCATGTTGGAAACTCTAAAGAATGACAATTTATGTAGCAATAGGCACACAGTAATTGATATTGAATCCGTATTAGGGACAGAGCGAAAAGGCAGTTACTACCGTTGGTAACTACATACTACTTTTTATTGGTAGTACGTATATCTACTATTTCGTGACCGAGAAATCCCAGAAGTAGGCAACGAGCATTATCATGTAGATAGGTAAGGTACCTAATGCGGGGTAAGGTAACGTAATGAAGAAAGGTAGGCTCGCTAGTACTTGTCTTCAGCAACATTGACTGGGAGGCAATGTGGTAGCCTAAATATATATAGATTCGGACCAACTACCAACAGACGTTTATAGGAAAGAACGTCACAAAACGACTTCAGCATTTTTCGAAGTGTAAACCAAATAAAACGAAAATAACACTTTCAGTCATGCAGCGTGGCTTAAGGAGCGAATTTTCAATGAAATAGTTTGGGAAATAGAGAATTTAATGGTCATCTGCTACAGCACTCATTACGGCCTGACCGCGCAGTTTTGGTTTATTATTCTCTGAATAATACACCTATGTAATGGCTCAGCAAAAAATTTTTATAACCCCCCCTCAAACTTTTTTCTTTTCCGTTTCAAGGTGCGTAGATTCAAAAAATGCAATGGCCGTCCGCCGTATCACGTGTACAGGCTTCATTTTCGGTCTAAAAAAGTCGTTCTTTCGCACACATGCTCCATTTGGGCCCTAGTTGTGTCCCGAAACTTTTCAGCCCGATCGGAATATTCCCAGGGGTGTTGTGAGTGAAAATGTGTGTAAAAATAGGTACTTTTTGCGTTTTAGCAACATGTTGGTAACATGAGCTTTTGAGGTATCGTTTTCCATGTTTTTGGGGACGAGAAGATCGAATATGAGGTCGATTTTGGCCAAGGAGTCGAAAATTGAGGTTGTACCAGATGTTCAGCTCCCAAAATTGATTTTGTATGAGTCAAAAGCCTGCGAAATCGTCAGAAATCACCATCAGTTTGTAGAATAACACTAGAAAAAGTGTCATAACGTGGATCAAGACGATTAAATGGCACTACCAATGATCAAAGTTAATTTGAAAAAAAAAAAAAAAAAAAAATCGTACCTACCTACCTAATTTGTGTTTTGGGGGCCAAAATTGTTGGAAACCATCAGAAAAAGCTATTTCAATTATTTCACATGAAACAAACAATAAATGTACAGCCAACATTTCTGTAGAATAATAAACCCCATGTGACAAGGACTTTGCAGCGTTTTTGAGACCAGAGTGGCACGTCGTGCAGAAACATTTTGTCAAACAATCGATTCAGCTACCAAAAACGCTGCAAATCCCTGCAAAACGGTTTATTATTTTGTATGGAATACCCTTCTGTTACAGATCACAGCTCTATGTATAGATAACCCGTCTATATAATATGATATGTACTATTCTATTATATGCATATTATGTAGATCGCAGACACTCTGTAGGTTAGTACCTAACCCCGTACTCGTTACTAGGTACCTACCTAAATCACGAGTTAAATGTTGCTAAAATAATTCTGCCGATGACAAACAGTACCTAACAAAAAGAAACACACATAATGAAGTTCTGGAAAGAAATTGTTGATGAGGAGTGAAAAAAGTTGCAAAAGTACCTACCAACAAACTCCAGCCCCTTCTACGTAGATGGTATAATGAACCGTTGTGTAATAATTTACCGTTGAGTAATGATTTACCGTAGTAATAATTTACCCATCAATAATACTTCAACGTTTGTTCAAGTTTCACTACCTACCAACAAACTCCAATAGAGCCATCATTTTTCAAATTAAATAATATCACAGAACAACCAACTCGACTTCATACTCCGCCAATATAATCAGGTGATCCCTACCAATGATTGGCCGTATTCACAAATTCCTATTGTGGGCGCGTCTCTGGTTACGAGATTTGGTTTGGATTGTATACAATTTCATTCACACTGGAGTCGAAAATGCCTGTCGGTGCAAACTTCGGGGCCTTACTGTGAACGAACGGCTGGACGTACGATGCTCCGGATGGTCTTAAAAAACTCGCAAGTTCAAGAACTATTTAAAACCGTAAAAATATTTACGTAAAAAATGGTATAGGCGTTTTGAAAATTTCAACCCCTATTTTTAACCCCTTAGAGATGACTCACAGTAACGTCGAGCTTCGAGGACCAACTAGACGCCGAACGGAACCTATAACCCGAATTTCATCAATTTTTTTTCATGGTAACTAAGAAAAGTGGCCCGTACGGCGTACGGCGTACGGCGGACAGACAGAAATATTTTTATTGCAGTTTTGGATTCTACATTTATCTTGAAACGTAAACCATCAAATTTTGAGGGGGGGTAAGAAATTTTTTTTTCATGCTCGATTCCAATGGTTCATTATTGAAAATAATAAACCAAAAAAACAGCAAAAAAACATGGTAAACGATACCATAGGTACACGTGTCTACATAAAAAACGCTGCAAATCCCTGCACAACGGTTTATTATTTTGTATAGAATACCCTCCTGTTACAGATCACAGCTCTATGTATAGATAACCCTTCTATATAATATGATATGTACTATTCTATTATATACATATTATGTAGATCGCAGACCCTCCGTAGGTTGGTACCTAACCCCGTACTCGTTACTAGATACCTACCTAAATCACGAGTTAAATGTTGCTAAAATAATTCTGCCGATGACAAACAGTACCTAACAAAAAGAAACACACATAATGAAGTTCTGAAAAGAAATTGTTGATGAGGAGTGAAAAAAGTTGCAAAAGTACCTACCAACAAACTCCAGCCCCTTCTACGTAGATGGTATAATGAACCGTTGTGTAATAATTTACCGTTGAGTAATGATTTACCGTAGTAATCATTTACCCATCAATAATACTTCAACGTTTGTTCAAGTTTCACTACCTACCAACAAACTCCAAAAGAGCCATCATTTTTCAAGCGAAATAATATCACAGAACAACCAACTCGACTTCATACTCCGCCAATATAATCAGGTGATCCCTACCAATGATTGGCCGTATTCACAAATTCCTATTGTGGGCGCGTCTCTGGTTACGAGATTTGGTTTGAATTGTATACAATTTCATTCACACTGGAGTCGAAAATGCCTGTCGGTGCAAACTTCGGGGCCTTACTGTGAACGAACGGCTGGACGTACGATGCTCCGGATGGTCTTAAAAAACTCGCAAGTTCAAGAACTATTTAAAACCGTAAAAATATTTACGTATAAAAATGGTATAGGCGTTTTGAAATTTTCAACCCCTATTTTGAACCCCTTAGAGATGACTCACAGTTACGTCGAGCTTCGAGGACCAACTAGACGCCGAACGGAACCTATAACCCGAATTTCATCAATTTTTTTTCATGGTAACTAAGAAAAGTGGCCCGTACGGCGTACGGCGTACGGCGTACGGCGTACGGCGGACAGACAGAAATATTTTTATTGCAGTTTTGGATTCTACATACCTTGAAACGTAAACCATCAAATTTTGAGGGGGGGTAAGAATTTTTTTTTTCATGCTCGATTCCAATGGTTCATTATTGAAAATAATAAACCAAAATATGAATTTTTTTGGGTTTCGTATTACAATTTTGTACATTTAGTACGCTGGGTGCTCCTAATCGGAATTATTTATTTATATATATATATATATCATTTAACGTAAACATGAAAAATCTATAATTATATCTTAGATGCACGAAACGGATTTTGGTTCGCAACTATAAATTTTGGGAAGAGCCGAATATCTACATTTTCTTTGAAAATTCGCTAAAATACAACAACTTCCTCTTGAATGATAATCGTCAAGTTAGAGTTAGCGGCGAGTACCTTCTTATTTCTATCCCCTTGACGTTATTTTTCACCCTTGGAAAATTCATTATCAGTGATTAATTGAGCTCTTGGGAAACGAATCGCAGACTGGTTGTGAGAAGGGAGGTCGTAGAATTAAATAATTCATCCATGAAGCTTTAATGGGGAGGAAAGACGGTAGGTGAAGGGAGGAAAGCTGTAGTTTAGAAAAGCAGTAGCCTCCGGGAACTGGAAAGAAATTTCGACTTCGTCTAGAAAACAGCCAGTCTCTTTGGCATGAAGGTACAGTGTCAGAATTCGCTATCGGTCACGGATTTTAGAGATACCTATTGGCTAGATAGGAGTAAATTTGCACCGATTTGTGAGTATGTATGTATGGATGAGTAGGTATGTGTGCATTATTTCAGCCGAATGGCTTGTAACCGATGTGAACGCGGATTTTTGCAAAGTCATTATCATACTCAAAATAGCCATGTGTGTTTGTCTGTCCTTTCATGATCGATTTTTTGCAAAACGGATGCAAAGATCTGGACCAGGTATTGGCTACATAAGAATCATCTAATAGGCCAGAAATCGTCATTCGGTTCTTCGCAACATTATCGGGATAAATACAATACAAATGTACAACTTTTCACGTGAAGTATGGGTCCCCAGGAAAGAGCTTGATGCTAGGAATAGAACCATATCATTAACTTCTCTTAGTTGGTAGCGGCATCGACTTGTCTGAACGCATTTTGTCACAATCCATGGTGAATCTCAAGGGACTGATTATGTTAGGGTGATTGATGAATGGTTGACTTGGAAGGCATTTAGCAATGGTGACGAAGCAAGTATAAATAAACGCCCCAAAACTATAATGATAGATAGTCGGCTAGTATATGCATTATATTCTAAAAATATATCCTATATTTCAATCAGGAACTCGCTGAGGCAAAAAATGCTGAAAATTATTCAACAGCGGTTTATTATTTGCCCCATCTGCGTAGATCACTGTCTAAGGAGGTTAAAATAAAGATGAAAAAAAAAATCCTCCGCGCAGTTAAAGTTCCTGAAAATTCTATCGAATGCTCGATGGCGCATGCGCAGTGGCCGTACCAATGATCCGATCATTCTGTAATTCATAGGGGAACATCTGGGCCCAACCGGCATGATCCCTGAAAATGTCAGCTAAAACAGATTCCAATTGAGGAAGTTAGGCGTTTGACAGACGGACACACAGATACTGAACAAAATAATATGTTCAAGTTACAAAAGTTTTTATCAACAAAGTCCAAATTAACCGTCTGCTTTCAAACGCGATACCTAATATCACGGAACACCAAACCCGATTGCATACAGCCATACGTTGTTATAACAAGTTGTTCCCTAGTGTTGTGACTCGATAGTGGCAGGTAGGGTGGGGTTGAGGTTGAGAGGATGGAATGGGAAAGGGATGAGGTTAGAAGGAAGGATGTGCGTAGGGGTCATTTTTTACTAACTCCCCGCGGTTTTCACCACAGCAGGCGCTACAGGGAATGACTCCCCGTGGTTCACCACAGCAGGTACTGAGGAAAAGGAAGTGTCCCGCTGTCTTCACCACAGCAGACTAGGAAGGAGGAGTCTGATACCCCGCGGTTTTCACCACAGCAGGTGTCAGAGGATAGGGTAGTATCCTGCGGTTTTCAACACAGCAGATACTGGAATAGAGAGTACCCCGCGGTTTTCGCCACAGCAGGTATTCAGGATGGAGTGCCCCGCGGTTTTCACCACAGCAGGCGCAAGGAAGGAAGGCAACGGAGTCGGGTAAGAGAGAGAAGTCGAGGGTAAGGACGAGATCGGTCGAATGAAGAGCTGGGCCAGAAGGGCTAGTTTTATATGGACTTTTCCACCCGTCCCCAGTCCACAATCAGCCGTTACGACCGTTTTGGCAGTTCACGGTTGTTTGTCTGGAAGGGGCCCTTTCCATCAGTGTCGCCCAACTCAACGTTTCCATCGTTTATTTGGTTAAATCTGTATACAATATGACGGGAGTGATTTCTTGTGAGGGGATCGATCACGACTCCTAGCAATGACATCTGGGCTGGATGTATACCGTGTGATTCATGATCATGCTAACGAAGCCAAAATTCAGGGCCTTACTGTGAACGAACGGCTGGGCGTAAACTGCTCTGGGTGGTCGCAAAAATCCTTAAGTTCGGAATTAATTAGACAATGTCAAAACCAATACACCCATCTATTGACAATTTTTGAGCTACCGCATTATGAAATGCCAACCCCTACTCGCACTCTTTACAGATTTCGGACACTAACGTCGACCTTCGCGGACCACGTAGACCCTATATGGGGCCTATAAAAAAATTCATTAATTTTGGTTAATGGTAACTGGTTTGGTTCACTGTAAAATAGTGCGAAGTATGACGGACGGCGGACCTACAGAAATTTTTTTCATTCCATTTTGGTTTATTATTCTGTGAATAATACAGCTATGTATTCGCTCAGCAAAAAATTTGTATAACACCCCCTCAAAATTTTTTCTTTTCCTTTTCAAGGTGTGTAGATTCCAAAAATGCAATGTCCGTCCGCCGTACGCCGTACGCCGTCCGCGTACCCCCGCAAAAAATTTTGAGGGGGTGTTATAACATTTTTTTGCTGAGCGAATACATAGCTGTATTATTCACAGAATAATAAACCAAAATGGAATGAAAAAAATTTCTGTCGGTCCGCCGTCCGCCATACTTCGCACTCTTAAACGTGTACCGTCTTCATTTTTGGTCTAAAAAAGTCGTTCTTTCGCTCACATGCTCCATTTTGGCCCTAGTTGTGTCCCAAAATTTTGCAGCCCGATCGGAATATACCCAGGGGTGTTACGAGTGAAAATGTGTATAAAAATAGGTACTTTTTGTGTTTTAGTAACATGTTAGTAAAATGAGCTTTTGAGGTATCTTTTTCCATGTTTTTGTGGACGAGAAGACCGAATATGAAGTCGATTTTAACCAAAGAGTGGAAAATTGAGGTTCTACCAAATGTTCAGCTACAAAAATAGATTTTTTATCAGTCAAAAACCTTGGAAATCGTCTGAAACCACCATTAGTTTGTATAATAACACTAGAAAAAACGCTGCAAATCCCTGCACAATGGTTTATTATTTTGTATAGAATACCCTTCCGTTACAGATCATAGCTCTATGTATAGATAACCTGTCTATATAATATGATATGTACTATTCTATACATATTATGTAGATCGCAGACCCTCCGTAGGTTAGTACCTAACCCCGTACTCGTTACTAGGTACCTACCTAAATCACGAGTTAAATGTTGCTAAAATAATTCTGCCGATGACAAACAGTACCTAACAAAAAGAAACACACATAATGAAGTTCTGAAAAGAAATTGTTGATGAGCAGTGAAAAAAGTTGCGAAAGTACCTACCAACAAACTCCAGCCCCTTCTACGTAGATGGTATAATGAACCGTTGTGTAATAATTTACCGTTGAGTAATGATTTACCGTAGTAATAATTTACCCATCAATAATACTTCAACGTTTGTTCAAGTTTCAGTACCTACCAACAAACTCCAAAAGAGCCATCATTTTTCAAATGAAATAATATCACAGAACAACCAACTCGACTTCATACTCCGCCAATATAATCAGGTGATCTCCGCCAAATTTCCTATTGTGGGCGCGTCTCTGGTTACGAGATTTGGTTTGAATTGTATACAATTTCATTCACACTGGAGTCGAAAATGCCTGTCGGTGCAAACTGGCCTTACTGTGAACGAACGGCTGGACGTACGACGCTTCGGATGGTCTTAAAAAACTCGCAAGTTCAAGAACTATTTAAAACCGTAAAAATATTCACGTAAAAAAATGGTATAGGCGTTTTGAAAATTTCAACCCCTATTTTGAACCCCTTAGAGATGACTGACAGTAACGTCGAGCTTCGAGGAACAACTAGACCCCGAACGGAACCTATAACCCGAATTTCATCAATTTTCTTTCATGGTAACTAAGAAAAGTGGCCCGTACGGCGTACGGCGGACAGACAGAAATATTGTTATTGCAGTTTTGGATTCTACATACCTTGAAACGTAAACCATCAAATTTTTAGGGGGGGGGGGGGGGGTAAGAATTTTTTTTTTTCATGCTCGATTCCAATGGTTCATTATTGAAAATAATAAACCAAAAGTTGAACGCGTGGATCAAGACGATTAAATGGCACGCACTACTAATGATCAAAGATAATTTGAAAAAAAAAGAAAAAAGGAGCGTAGGTACCTATTTGTGTTTTGGGGCCAGAATTGGTTGAAACCATCAGAAATGGCTATTTCAATTAATTCACAAGAAAGAAAGAATAAATGAGCAGCCAACATTTCTGCAGGTATGTCCAATTGAATAATTAACTCATGTGACAAGGACTTTGCAGCGTTTTTGGTTTCAATGCGAGTACCTTGAATCGGAAGCATAAAAATTTGAGCGGTGGGAGGGGTGTTTAATTTTTATTTTTTTTATTTTACTTAATTGTTCATGCTTGATTCCCTAGTTTTGTTATTGAAAATGATAAACTAAACTCGCTTTCACATCGGCTCGGCGGTTTGGCTGTGATGACTGAATACATACATATGCGGCACAGACACAACTTTTTATAAGATAAGAATGCTTTAATCCTCCACTTTCAGCCAGGTCCCGACACTCCTTTGCGACGACTCAGGATAAATAAGGTATAAGGTATATTTACAACTTTGCATGCAAATATGCATATACAGCAGAGTCATTATACATGCAATGATCTGAATACTCCCACCTGGATAAGCGAGCCAAGCGATCGGGCATCGCTAGTACTAGCTCATTATAAGTAGGTACATGAAGTTAATGAGCTGAATCATGCAGTTTATATTCAATAACGAACCTTTAGAATCAAACAAGAAAAGAAAATTCGAATGCAAAATCATCAGTTGGAAATGTTTTTAATTACCTCGTTTATTTCAGGTATGTACATGTTTTGATAATTTTTTCAGCGTGCTCTTCATCAGCCTAGTAAGTAATGTCAATAAATTGCACTCGTTGTCACGAAACAGCTTCAGTCCAGAATAGGTAGTCTCCGAAAAAAGTCCAGCCAAGTAGGTGCCTACATAATCATCTGTCCTAGAAGGAGATTTTCATTTTGAACACTTAACACACCTGGGGATCAATAAAATAATATTCTACCACGGCTTGCTCAAAGTAATTTATACTATTCCATGTTAGTATTATAGTACAACGATACTTTCCTTCCCATTGTAGTAGGTATGTTCGGAAAATCGGTATTTCACATAGGTATTAACTACTCGTACAAATCACACGTGAATAATACGAAAAATATTACTACGGATGGCCAGCTGCTCGAACGTCTATTCAGTCTTCACTGCTCTGAGCATTCATAAGATTGAAAAACGAATACGCCGTATTCATAATCTGGAACAAGTTTCAAATCATTCAGTTACTTATAATCCACTTTTCATGAGAAATGGGGCTTAGGTGCAAGTTGCGATGATATTATAATGCAAGGTACAGAAGGCTAAAGGAGAACCCAGCCAATGCAAGGTATAGGTATTGCAAACTTTCTATTTTGTTATTATTTACTGGTCACCCCGTTAATTTCCCAGTTACACTAACAGCCGTTGGTACATAAATTATTTACTAGTTGGCCCGTTCCCCAAGCATTTCAGATGAACCCTATCACAATAATATCCATGTTCAGAACCTGATGAACACCGGCGTGAAGTTTGGGAGAAAAATGCAATGACTGAGTTAAAAAGGCGACACGATTGGCGTAACTCACGACAGGAAAAGTGAAGGGTTTGAGTTAACTCACCACCTACCATCACCTAAACACTGAGGAAAGAATTAAAACTCAACATGAGCGCCTGCAAAGTATGTAATGCCTTTCTGGATCGCTCTGTGTTACCGTCGAAACATAAAGCGCGAAGTTCCGACGGCCGCTGTGACTACAAATGGCGGCACAACGGGTGACGCGGTGCCTAACTATGACAACCAGATTCGACTCCCTTTTGCCCTTTCAGTGTAAAATTCGGTGCAAAAAAAAGCGCTGTGTAAGTCAAGGCGTAGATTTAGTAACGTTTCGGAACTCCAATCTTGGCGGTGCCAACATTCTTACATGATATAAAGAGGCTTAGAATTTCAGTTAGATATGCTCCCGATTTTGTGACGTCGATTACAGTGTAACAGTTCTCTTACTGAAGAAAATGTGTTCATGCTCAGGTCTACGAGCCCCATAGCACAAATGACAACTGGTTCCGTCATAGCTGTGTGGAAGTTGAGCAAGACTTTTCTGTTTTTGATATCAAGATTGTACCATTTCACGAAGTACAGCTTGTTTCGCAATTTTATACACTGCAAAACGACAAGCAGGTTAGTATCTAATTAATTAAATTCTAATCATAATTTACTGTACTCTCTTGACACACACAACGTTATTTCACACAATATTATAGGTACAAAAATATTATTTGTGGGTATTTAAACGTTAATTGAACAAGGAATATATTCCATTCACCAAATGTTTCATAAACTTGGCTATCCATATTCAGGATTCCACATACTTACATAATATAACAAATAATAATAATAGAATGAATAAAAAAGATATTCCATTCACCAAATGTTGCATAAACTCGGCTAACCATATTCAGGATTCCACATACTTACATAATATAACAAATAGAATGAATAAAAAGAGTTGATAGTGGTAGTTGTCTGTATAGTACCCGTTTGAATGCTTTGACTTAGTTACAGTGATTGGACTTGATTATGTCTCATTATAGTAGGCAGACTGGTATGGATTGGAATAATGTTGCCGACCGTAATTATTAAATTATATAGGTAACACACAAAACAAACATAATTTCGTGCTATGATCGATGTTCTGACTGACAAAATGGAGATGCTATTTGCGTAGGTTGTATTGTGTTCAAGACAGTACATACGTATAATATGGAACCAATTACGGAAACAATGTTTATTACCTATTAGCATATAGATAATAATATACTGTGTATGATTTTAAAAAATGGATACCTGCTAGTAGGGTAACAAGAAGAGTTTGGCCACAGTGTTCGAGTGGTAGGTTAGGCTAAGCCCGCAACACGCCTAGGGGGGGTGGTAGCGATGATGACAATGTGGTTATCATAAAGAGATACTAATGGCAAATATGCCTATGTAGGAGTATTCGTAGAAAGGATAAGGTTGCAACGAGTTGTACGAATTTCATAATAATTAAAACGAATGACTTTCACCTACCCAGACAAGCGGGGCCACGATGGGGCGGGAGCTGATAGTGACGATCGCAAGCGTCCGATTAGAGCGTCAGCGTGATTCATCAAGCCTGCTAATTTGTATTAGCGTTTACAGATGACCCTCGCTGCGCATTGACTTCTTTAGATTAGTACTCCAACATCAGAAATTCGGAACTTTTTGTATATTTTGTTTCTTTATCCTTCATATAATTATATAAGATGGTAAAGATAAGATAATGTTAATTCAACATTATGAGCATTAGAGCAACGACTGCACAAAAACTCCAAGCACCGCAAGGAAAAACTTTCCAACGAGACCTGTGGAACTAAAAGGAATCAAGGACTTGTATAAGCAGATCTTCTTGAGGTGATACCATTAGCGCATGTCAGCAATGGGTACAGATATATTCCAACAGTCATCAATTGTTTTACCAAATACGCCTATGCCGTACCATTGAAAAATAAACAAGCATCAACCATTGTAAAAGTTCGATTGAAAAACGATCGCGCATATCATACATCAGAGGACGACAGTCAGCGATACAACGCTGATAAGCAACTTGAGTGGGGAGCTTTAGAGTTGGTGAAAAACAACAATTACCACTTTTATGGGGAAGGCCTACCAGTATTATTAGCTGCCTTCCCTTCCATCTCTGCTGAGGGAAGTCTTGTGAGAAGGGGTGCAGCAGTGGCCAAAACCGTAACTGACGCTAAACAATCTTAGGGGGGACTTAAATAAAACAAGAGGACATAACAAGAGAATGGAAGAAGAAGCTAGCAAATCTGGACAAGATTTACATCAGACCGTATGAGCCTGGCAATAGTAGTGGGAAAGTGAAAGGTGAAGCTCGATATACCCATCAGACTATGCAAGCAAACGGCAAAAGTTTTACAGGTGAAAATGTGTTCAAAAAACGCTACAAATTCTTGTCACATGGGTTTAGTATTCTGCTGGATTATTCTACAGAAATGTTGGCTGTTCATTTGTTGTTTCTTTCATGCGCAATAATTGGAATAGATATTTTTGACGGTTTCCACCCATATGGGCTCCCAAAAACACGGCTTATGCTCCTCTTTTTACAAATGGTGTTGCAATTTAATTGTCTTGATTCACCTGTTGATACTGCTTCTAGTGTTGCTATTTTTTTAGTTTTTATTTGGAACAGTGAGGGCAAGCCCAATTACAAATTATACAAATTTATGGTGATTTCAGGTAATTACCCAGGTATTTTCTCATTATATGAATTATGGGAGCTGAACCTTCGTTACCACCTCAATTATTCACTCTTTGGTCAAAATCAACTTCGTATTCGGACTTTTCTCCATGAAAAACATGGAAAACGATACCTCACAAGCTCATGTTCACTAAAACCTCAGAAAAAACCAATAACCCCTATTTTTACACTTTTACACCCATTTTCCCCCATAACACCCCTGGGTGTATTCCGATTGGGTGGCTGTGCTTCGGAGCACAACTAGGACTCAGATTTGTTCCCAAAATGGGGACCCAAACCACGTGCGGAAAAAACTATTTTAGACCAAATTTTAGCATACATTTAAGGCTGAAACTTCGTTAGAACCTCAATTTTCCACTCCTTGGTCAAAATCGACTTCATAATTACACGGTCTCCTCGTCCTAGAAAACATGGAAAACGGTACCTCACAAGCTCATCACCCAATCTTGAAGCTCACATTCTTCAGTAGAAGCACCCAAAAACCCAGATATTACACCCATTTTTCACTATAACACCCCTGGTTATACCCCGATCGGGCTGCAAAGATTCGGTACACAATTAGGGCGCAAATGGAGCCTGTGTGCGAAAGAAAGAATTGTTTTAGACAGAAAATGAAGCGGGTATGCTCCGGTTTTCTGTGAAATGGGTTTCCGCAATTTCTTTGCGAGTGATTTAGTGCATCATAAGGTGGAGGGGGTGTTGTGTGGAGGAGGTGTTGGATGGAGGGGTTGTTGTGTGAAGAGGGCTTGTGGTGGTGATGGGGGCTGTGGAGGCTGGAGGAGGAGCTGGGACCCCATTTGAAGTGTTGCAGGCGTAGCCTAAACTAACGCCTGAAAATTGTGGCCTTACTCTCCATTTTTCCCTACACTTCCTGGCAAAAATGCTCCATCCCATAGTACGGAACAGAAATATTTGAAGGGAATGAATCACGATGATGATTTCAGTCAGTATTTACCTCATCTGTGATGGCTTCACCAAGCGATGACACTACAAACATAACCAATGTTTCGCAGACAATCATCAAAACAAACAGGAAAGCAGTAGTGTAATTGTTGGTCTTCTGTGCCTAGACTCAAAGTAATAATTATTATTAGTGTCTTTAGGTGTTGTATAAATATGGCGGTTCAGGCGGACCTGCCTATGCCTACCCAAGATGTAGCTAAGATGGAGAGGGGGGTTGGTGGCGGGCGCGCGCTGCAGCCAGAGCAGAGGACCCAGCTAAGGAGGGGGCGGGGAGGGGTGGGGAGGGGGCAGGCAACGTTTTATCAAAAGTCTCTCGTAACTCGGTCACCAAGGTCTTTTTCAAGTTAATCAGCTCTCCTCTCAGCTGTTTCAAGGTCACGGTTCCGACACAGGGACGGCAATCTTGCGGTTTTTAGCATCGTAGGTACCGAGCAATTTTCGATAAAATAACGTTTTTTAATCCAAACATGTACCATTGTTGAGGTTCCATCAAGTTTATTATTTTCATGTAAGACTAACGTTGTCTACTGTTGGAAAATATCCATCGATCGTAAATATTCTACAGGGGTTAAAGAATAAACGGAACATGAGAAACATGTTCTTCTTGTTTTGTTTTTTTAAATGCCCCTCAGGCCTTTTTTTCTTTTTTTTACTTAAAATTAGTATTTTTCTTATTTACTTGAAATTAGAATTAGTATAGTAATTTTTCGAATGACATGCGAGGTGGGTCCTATATGTCCTATATGTCAGAAAATATATAAATAAAAATAAAAAATTATTAAGTTGTAAGATGTTAATAAATACGTTCCTTGAAGAAAGACCCATTAATAAGGCATTATTACCCGCGTTTGTAAGCTGGTATACCACTAACCATGAATAATGAAAACTATCTCCTAATAAAGGTTCGTGATAAAGTTTCCTACGGCATTTATCGATTAAGGAAAAAAATACCGATGGAAGATAACAAATCATTTCATGACTATTGTATGAGGTACCTATATCAATAACGAAAAATATAATAATGAAAAATATAAAGTTTCCTTATAATAAAGTTTCCTATTTCCATGAAAATGTCAGTAATGGATGGGGTGAAGCAAAAGAGCTATGAAAACAGTTCAATTTTCACTATTTATTCACATATTGGATGGCAAACATCTGTGGTGTAATGCTGAATATTCTGTATGTAGCTCATTACAATAAACGCGCTGAACTATATTCCCGCATCTTTTGTGATTGAAGAATCCTCTAAGTACTGGAGTTTCTCCCGACCATGATGATGATGATGTTTCAAATGTTTTGAAGCGAGGAAACGTCTAGTTGGTCAGGTTCCGTATAAAACCCCGCTATCTGAATCATATCTAGTGGGGGTTGACTCGCAGTGCTGGCTCCCAAATCATGATGGACTCCACTCACAGCTGTCAAGTCTCTCATTTTATCCATAACACAGTTTATAGTTGGAATCAGAGTGATCAAACTGGACGTGGCCTTTGCACTTAATGTGATAGTAGAAGGCTCAGTATGTAGGAGACGATCCAGCCAGTTCGGATGGTAACTTAGTATCAAATGCTGTTGCGGAGTACTACACGCAGACATGTGTGTTCCATGAAAAAACGTAGCATCAATTTTACGATCTGCTTGCTGCAGCTTCTCACTGAACAGTTCCCAGTCATCAATAGAAATGTAGAACGCCACCCCACGAGGTCTTCTTATCACAATCACAATTGTAGTCAAGTCAGACAGACCAACGATCAACTGTAGATTTTTGGCGCTATCAATGTTGAATGTACTGGAGAGCATTAACGAGCCCATGATGATGGCGATGGCGATTGTATACTAGTGGCTTACTCTCGCTGACCCGTGTTTTTATAATCAACCATCCCCTCCCCATTGATGTCAATAGCAAATTATTTTCTTATTTCTTAGCTTCATAGTGTTTATTTGCGTAAGATATCGTAACATAATCTTGAGGTGAATTGGCCTCCCCGACGCCAAGTAGACGATATGTTCCAAAATGTAGAGTTCGAGTTTTATCATTTCTTACGAAGGGGAGTGAGCCTAGTGTAACAACATCTGACGTATTTATTGGAGGTTTCACATTAATCAATCGTTTTTCATTAAAATCAACTACATTAGGCTTGGCTGATATAATATGATTTTTCTTTATTAGTTCCTCTAATGCTGAATCCAGTTCCTTTACAATTATTTCGCTCACCAACTCGTTCAAAATATTTGACTCCGTAGAGCGAGGAGACAATTTCATGGGTTGAGATCCAAATCTGCTGATCGCTGACATGATAATGGTTATCAAGTGATTATGTTCAACTCTTTTAATTCTTCAATTAAGGAAAATATTTCAGGGTCGTGAGAAGTATTTCCTGCTTGTTTTGAAGCAAGCACCAGACGTAGGCGATCGACTAATTCGTTGGGATCATCAAAGTAGACGTATCGTGGTCGTTCATTCACTACTCGAATAAATCCTTTTCCAGTCTTTTTAATTGCGAGTAAGTCCTTTAGTAGATACTTATACTTGTACCCGCTCACATTGTACGGTCTCAATCTTGAATAACCCTGTCGAGCAACATCACTGTGCACGATCAAATCTCTGTAGTTTGCACGATCAATGGCGGTGTATGTATCTGGATCTGGCGCCTTTAGGAAAAGTAAATTGAGTAATCCTTCAGTTATTGGGTGTTTCACTTTATCGTCCAAGTAGATATAGTCACGATCAAGATGTAGCTCCCGGTTCCCTAAACTGAGAGTACCGTTTGCATTAACTTTGGGTCCATATATAGTATCCAAATCCAAGCCCTTCTTGTCTCCCGTTATTAGAGCGAGTAAGAAAGGTCTGGCAAATGAGTGAAATTGACGAAATTGTGTCTCAATTTCCCTCTCCCCTTCCGGGGTTTTACTAGCTTCCTTCAACGCATTTCTAATTAGTGTATCCCTTCTTGGTGTACTTGTAGGTGGGGGCGGTGTTGATGATACATTTTGTTGAATGGAGGGATTAGAAAAGATAATTTGAGATCCATCTTCTTCCGTTTTGATATAATCCCCCTCCGTTTCAGGCAAACTATCTTCTTCTTCTTCTTCTGTTTCCATTTTTTCATTTTCTATAGCATTCTCAATCGGTGGCTGAGGAGATATCTTTTTACGTTTAATGCGCTTACGTTTCACCAAAAAACGTGGGCGGATATTGGTGCTGGCGATCGGTGGTGCAGGTGGATTAATCGTAGTAGTAGTAGGAGGGTGAACAACCTCTTTAAACAGATCTTTCAAAGGATCTAAAGCCATGTTCGTTTCAATTTTCCCCTTTTTCAGCAGTTTATATTTTTCCTTTACCGCTTTTTGCGCTTTTACTAGACGGGCTGTGACATGTTTCACCTCCTCCAATTTCATTTTGACTGATCTACTAAGTTGCTCCGGGGTAATATATATACATCAAATCCCATTCGATAGCGACCATCATTCATGGCTCTGTCCAGGTCTACTAATAAAAAGCTATTTTTCGCCCAACACCGCGAACACATAGTTTTAAATTGTTCAAAATCTAAATCCCCCTGTATATGATCGTCATAAATATGACGTAAATTCAGTATATCCATTTTGAAAAGCGCAATCATAGTAAGGTTGATCCTAATCAAATTTTTAGGCACTAAAACGTAACTATGTGTACAGAAAAATATGTCGAGTGCAAAATGACGAGACATGGCGAAATATTCTCTCAAAATCTTATAGTCTTCCGTTATAATATCGTCGAATATTACGATAGAATGAGGTTTTATTGCATCTGGTCTCAATAGTTCTACTTGACCATCCTCTGTTGAAGAACCATAAGCGTAATATCCAATGGCGGGTGCAAGGGGCTCCAAAACTCTTCTTAAAAATTGATACTTTTCCTGATTCAACGTTCGTGAAAACAAGTAGACGTTTTCAAACCTCAATCCATTTGGATGTAATAACAAAGAAAGAATGGTGCACGATTTTCCAGAGCCGGATGGCCCGCAAATAAGTCCTCTTATCGGATTTTTCCCAAACAATGAACCATGGGGTAAATAAGATTCATCGATATAACCCATTTCTTGTTTTTCCTTTTCGGCCTCATCGCTAATCTTCAGCCTTACATGTTGCTTCAAGAACCGCATTTTCTCAACTAACTTCATTATTTTACAACACACACATAAATAGGGAAGGTAAAAGAAATAATGAACCAGTTCAATTATTAATTTCGTAAATATATGTATTACATTTTCAATATAAATACATTAGTTACGTTAATATAAATTACATTCCACGTCGAACAATACCGGATAATGGCAAATAATTAATGATTGTATCTTGGAGCATCAAACAGTAGGCAGTGGTATTGGGCGGTATTTCTTCCTTAACCTCAAAATCTATGCGAATGTCCACTACATTGTTCCCAGTACTTGATTCAACCTGATGACTGCAATCGATCACAACGATTGGGGCAAGGTTTATGAATTCATCGTAAGTTAACATTGGCTCAGACCAATCCTTGGAGTAGTATGATCGTTGAAAATCTGCGTACATTTGATACAGTATTGGCACACGTTTAGAGGAGAAATCAAGATTCATCATGCTGTAAGGAAATATCTGGGAGCCGATATGAAGTCGAAAGTTCGTCAATTGACAATGATTGAAAAGTGTTACATTTTTTTCAACATTTTTCAGTAAATTAGTTTTTAATCCAAAGATGATGTATCTAGGCTTTTCAACATCGGTACTACTTTTCAATGTCCATGAAATCGCCTTGTTCGTTGGTAAGGTTGGGTAGACGGTCAAGTTCCAACTTCGGAATCCCATAATAATAGGCTCATCTTTTTCAAGTATCGATAGTAATTCTAGTTTTTCACTATCGGAAGGCGTCACGTACGGGATATACCATACTATCTTTTTGATGGAAAGTTCAGGTGAGCCGGTTGAGGGAGTGCCAGCTGCCGCTGGCAAGCGTGGAATAATCATGTTAGCATCCGATGCCGATCTGTTGAGTACGAGTTCCATCCGAACATTTACCAAGACTTGTTGATAATCTTCAGCATAACCCATCAATGTGTTTAGTGGTACGCATGCTGAAAATGTTCCACTGTCAGAATCCACACACGGGTTCATTGCTGAAGTGGTAGATGGCATCATCCATCCAGCCTGATGAAGTCCGTTCACAGTCGATTTACTGAAGCTTGCGTACGCCTTCTTGTTGGATGTTATGCCGGGGTAGTTAGTTTTATCCACGAGTTCACCATTCACAAACAGCTTAATCTCATCAAAAGCGTGAGCGATCGCGTTCGGAGCCAAAGTGTACCGATCATATTTTGATAATGAGCCTTCTACATACAAATAACTTTTGGATGGTAGTGTATATTCACCGGGTTGTGAAAACGGAATTATAATCTCATCCGATGGATTGTACCTAGCTGAGGCATATGGCTCATGTGGGCGATATTCCAACTTGGTCAATCTCTCATCAAAATCGAGTTTTCTGTCTACGTCCAACATGTTGATGCTGCGCCGGATTGACGTTATATCCCAAACTTTTCAGAAAGTAATAGTTGGCCGATGTTAGTCGATGTCCTCTCCGATTGCAGGTATCAGCTGAACTGATACTATTTTCAGCAGTCAGGTCCTTTTTATGTAGGCGTTGATGATGACGGCGGTGAAAGATCAACATGCTGTAAAGTAATAAATGGTAGAACGTTCCAACCTCTGCTTTTATACTGTCCGTCTTCTGAAATGAAGTCGGATCGATATTATCTCATCTCCAAAGTTGATCAGGTTTCCATCTTGATCGATTATTTTTACGGTAATTTCCTCAAGTTTATCACCAAGCACAGAATGATATGTTACAGATTGCGGGTTTTCTACCATTTTATAACCAGGTGCCACATTTGGAGTGAACTGATAGATGACATGTGTTGGTGTTCCATTACGAATATCACCTTGACAACAAGACGCAGATATACCAATATTTAGTACGTTGAACACATGTACAATACCCTCTGACCAATTCCATTTGTCGCTTGGTAAGTCGTCGTCTGACTTGAATCCCAGTAGTTCTGAAAATGAATCTTCATGATTGAAATCGATGCGTTTGGTGCATTTTATACCGCAACGTTGTGTGTTCAAGTTAACGAGCATTCCAAAATCGATATCTAGTTTTTTCAGTTCACTTTTCAACAGATGACGTAGGTCTGACAACTCGTATGTCCCAGTCGGAACTTTGAATATAACACCAGGATATAGGGCATATTGTTTCCCCGATGGCAATTCCATTCCGTCAACATGTCTCTTCAAGCTTGCAGACCATGTTCTTTTCAGCGCCAGATCTGCTGCATAAGAAGCAGTGGATGAAGCATGTAAGACTCTACCCTTATTGAACCCTAAAGGTATCAATACAGAGTCATCACTAGTGTTGAAAAGTGTTCGGGCAGTTTTAATTATTGCATGATGGTCCGTTATCGTGACTTGCATATCCGGGAGCGCGTTTTGAAATAGGGCTGGTATATCGGAGGCGTCGAAAAATTTCCCACTGTTGTCATGTATTGGTATGCCATTATCATCGATCAGATATAACGAAGAATTCACACCCTCAATCAAGTTTGGTATGGAGAAATATGAGTCAAATGATATCAAGCCGGCCTCCCAGTCGGATGAGTCGAGTTGAATTGGTGGAAAAAAGTCCGCATGCAACTCACTTTTTCCTCGTTCAGTGAGTGTTATTGTGAAGGAAGCCATTGATGAAGTGATGTTAACCTCACTTGTGCAATATCTTCTTATAATACTCCGAGATCGTCAAAAGAAATAAGAAACTCAAATGACCGCAAATTACGGTTTGTTTTCTAGCGTTGATTGACTGGAATTGATCGGTGTTATATAGTATAGTTCTGTGACCTCCAAAATACACTTTCCATTCGATCGGAGGTTCTAAATTACCATAACTATCGAAATAGTAAACCCTGTTTCCATCGAGCCAATACGCTGTCCAATGAGTTCCTCCCGAACCATCATCACTCCTAGCCATATTAATGATGGCACATTCAATCTGTTGAGGACCGGTGTGTGGAATATCATTTCTCATTCGCGCTCCAATAAAACCAATAATGTCTGCACTTTTGCACATGCGCTCCAAATCTATGTTTGTGAGTGGTCGATTTGGAAGCGCAATCGTTAGTTTTTTTGAACTCATTCTAACCTTTAAACCTTTTCCCGTTTGCCTGTAGGGTCTAATATATAGAGCTTCTCCTTTCACGTTCCCACTGCCGTTACCAAATGTATATGGTCTGATGTACAGGCCTTGTCCAGATTTGCGAGCTTCTTCTTCTTCCATTCTCTTGTTATGTCTTATTGTTTCATTTAAATCCTCATGAGATCGTTTAGCGTCAATTACTGTTTTGGCTACTGCGGCTCCTCCCCCCACCAGGCTTCCCACAGCAGTGAGGAAAGGGAGGGCGGCTAACAAAGCTGGTAGGAAACCCCCTTTAACTTTTGGTTTACGTTGTTTGTTAGATACATTTTTCCATCTATCAACATCTACCTTATTCTTCTTCTTATTCGCTGATTTGAGGGCTGATCCCTTGGATGGTTTTTTGCGAGTTTTTAGCTTCATTGCATTCATAACTAACCAAGAAGCGACGCGTTCAGAGAGTGGTAATTGCTTGTTTCTCGCCAAATCCCAAGCTCCCCACTCAAGTTGCTTATCGGCGGTGTACCGTTGACTGTCGTCCTGCGTAGTGTGATATGTGCGATCGTGATTATAGCAGAGGTTATCTAACGCGGAAATTCCACGCTGACCAAGGTTATGACGCTCCTCAAAGCGAGTTCCTGGACCACAATACTGATATCCACCTGGAAGGTGTAATTCTACAGGTAGCGCGTCTATCAAACGATTTACGATGCCACGTCCTCTTTGTTTCGCCTTTACTTTCATAATGATCAGTGAATGGGATGTCGACTTCTTTATATACCGCTTTGAACAACATGAGTTGCGACTCCCGTCAAACGCCTTCAAACAACTCTATTTAACATTTTTTAATTAATAAACAGCGTACTCGATCCTTTATTACGAAACCATTTTTCGCCTAATTAATTTTAATCAAAGCCTCGTATGACTCAATATAGCTTTTTTTTAAAGTCTCAATATAGAAAGAAAACATGGAAATTGTGGTTTTTCTCATTTTAAAAAAACTCCAATTTCAGTCCTTTTGTCTGAACGACGCATTTATATCAATTTTAGGTGCATTTCTGTTGCATAGTTGCCAAAACCATATTTAAAAAAAATGAAGTGGAATATGAACGGAACTTGTGGAAGTAGGTACCCACTATTTCACTAATTTTCAGTAAATTTGAACTTTAGAGGAAAAACTGCAGGTTCAATGAAATTTTAATTGATGAACTGTTATCATTGTTTCTACAGCAAATATACCTACTATAAGAAACGTGCATTAAATTATTAAAATTCCAATTTTTGAAAAATGAACTTTTTTTCGCTCTGGCTGCAGCGCGCGCCCGCCACCAACCCCCCTCTCCATCTTAGCCACATCTTGGGTAGGCATAGGCAGGTCCGCCTGAACCGCCATATTTATACAACATTTAGGTTATATCATTAGCCAATTTTCGGAGAAAATGAACCTATTGCGATGGGTACAACATTTTCAGAACGTGAATTTTTTTATATTTTTTATACGCAAATCCGTTTCAGAGCATCCGGAATTCATCCCTGAATTTGAACGAAAGTGTATACATATATATAAGTGTTACATAATATGTACGTCATATTATGACGTACATTGTGACTCTTTCAAACAATAGCTGCTGATGTTATAGAAACCCTTGCGAGCGCCCTGCGGATCGTCGCCGCCTACAAATACTGTACGGGCAGTCCAGGGGGCCTATTCACTAAAATAGATAGTCGAAAGAGATTATCTATTTTGAAAATCTCCCGCAAGAGATAGTCTCCCCTGGGAGACAGTCTCTTCCACTGTCTCCCGGGTTCGACTATTTTACTGAATAGCTCCAGAGACCTTGAGAAAGAGATGTGGATCCTAATGCATGAAAATGCCATATTATCCATGAAGTGCGAGATGTTTGTGCCCCCTGGAGTTCAATTCCTTAATAATGAACGCATTTCTTAGTAATACCTATTCAATGGGTACCTACCTACCTCAATCCATACTTGGACGTTTTTACTCACGAATCGGATAAAAGTTTAAATGAAATTGAAAAAAGTCTCAATTATAAACAGAAAAAGTCGAATTAGGGGGCTTAATGCTTGTATTATATCTACACCTAATGAACGGCCACTCTCAGTTTGGTAGGTACCTACCTCAACCCGTACTTGGACGTTTTTACTCATGAATCAATAATTATGTATGTATTTTTTATTAAAATTGAAATGAAAAATTTAATCTTTATGAAATGAAAAACTTTATGATGAAAAACTTTATGAAATGAAAAAAATACACAATCAAAATTACCGATGTGGTTGCGGATGAACGAGGATATTACACGATCACTGTGAAACAAACGAGAAATAGACTCTCTCATTCGAGGAAAGACACCTGATTAGCTGTCTCTCTGAAAGAGATCGAGAATGCCAAGATGGCCGCCAACTCTCTCTTTTAAAAGTTACTGAATAACCCTGTCATAGATACTATAAAAATCTATTTTGTCAAAAGAGAGAGTCGGACCTGAAAGAGATGTCTCTTTGGCTTAGTGAATAGGCCTGATCTCCCTTCTTCGAGTGTATCCCTCTTTCGCACTTCAAAAAAATCCAGCCCTTCTTGGTTGATGAACCGTTGTGTAATAATTTACCGTTGCGTAATAATTTACCGTTGTGAAATAATTCACCGTTATGTAATAATTTACCGTTGTGTAATAATTTGCCGTTGGGTAATAATTTACCATTGTGTAATAATTTACCTATCAACAATACTTCAACATTTGTTCAAGTTCCAAAAGTACCGATCAACAAAATCCAATAGTCCATCACTTATCAAATGAAATGATATCGCAGAACAACCAACTCGTCTTCATAAAGCCATCCTTGATTATAATCAGGTGCTCCCTAGTGATGATTGTCTGGGCCGGGTTTATACCGTTTGATTCACGATCGTGTTGACGAAGCTTTTTGGTGCACACGAACGGCTGGACGTACAGTGGTCTCAAAAAATTGTTTAGCTCAAGACAAATTTAATAACATAATGAAAACCATACCCTTCTATCGAAAGTTGTCGAGGTACGGCGTTCTGAAAATTTCAACGCCTATTTTGAACCCCATGACTGACAGTAACGTCGAGCTTCGAGGACAAATTGCACCGCGAACGGAACCTATAACCCGAATTTCATCAATTTTTTTTCATGGTAACTAAGAAAAGTGGCCAGTACGGCGTACGAATTTTTTTATTGCAGTTTTGGATTCTACATACCTTGAAACTTAAACCATCAAATTTGGAGGGGGGGCTAGAATTTTTTTTTTCATGCTCGATTCCAATGGTTCATTATTGAAAATAATAAACCAAAAGAAGCAAAACTTTCTGCCTCACGCCTACGTAGCACTACATACCTAAATAGCAATATCCTCGATAATTAAAAAGACCCATAGTAAGGGTTTCTTCAACTTGGGACAAGTGAAAACTTCCACAAAACATAGTCAGATCTAGTTATCCCAGGGCTGCTAGCTTGTTATTCCGTCAAAATTCTATTTTTGTTTTCATCTTTGTGCAGAATAAAAAGTAAGCGGTACCTACTGCGGGACCCCCCTGCTCGTCCAGAAATGTAAATTAGGTACTTGAATGATGAATGGCAAAATATTAAAATTCAAAAGAAGAATAAGGTCAGTTGTGAGGTAAGCATTGCAGGGGATGGTTGGTACCAGCCTTATTTTTACAAAATACGCTTGAAATAACATTCAAAGCAATAACTGGTCGAAATTCTTGGTTTATTATTACCCTCCGAGCGGCGAGGAATGTTTATAATATTTCGAAGAAGAATAATTATTATCGTCTCGTCGGTCATCCCATCGTTCATTGTATCATACCCCGTCCGTCACTAGAACAAGAATGGACGGGGAATGACGGGGAAATGAGGTTTTTCCTGTTTTTCTTAGCTTAACTTAAGCCAATCCTCAAATGATTATATGTAAATTGAAACTATTCCATGCGCTCTATCACGATCATAAAAAGAAAATTATTGCTTTCCAACTCCTTACCACGAAAACTTCGACGAGTGAATGGGCGAGTGGAGTTTCACGATCGAGACACGTTGATCCCACGCTGACACCATGCACGCAACTGAAACAAACTGCCTAGTGTTTTCGGCACCTGAGATCCGCAGGAAGCGAAAGGAGGGTAATAATTGGCTAGAAAAACAGCCGTGACCACCGAAATTCGAGAAACATCATAGACGATGTGGCGCAAACAACAGGTCCGCACAAACATATTAGTTTCTTGATTTTTGAAAAATATTATGGTGAATTTATGTATGTTTAAAATTCACCATGAGAGGTGGAGGTAGTTTGGATGTTGGAATTTGATGTTGGATAATTTGGATGTTGTAAAATTGGAGTTAAATTGTCATGCGTGTTTTGGTGTGGTGCGGTTAAGGGCGGACCTCCACCGATCTTTTAGTGAATTTCGCCAGTTCTGGTTAAGGGCGAAACCTCCACCATGTTCTGATGAAATTTGAGTATGTGAATTTGTGAGGAATATGTGTGTGCGGTTAAGGGCGGACCTCCACCGATCTTTTAGTGTATTTCACCAGTTCTGGTTAAGGGCGAAACCTCCACCATGTTCTGATGAAATTTGTGTGTGTGAATTTGAGATGAATATGGGAAATGTGAGTTGTGCCGTTAAGGGCGAACCTCCACCGATCTTTTAGTGTTGAATAGGAGAGAGAGGAGGTGAGGAATGAGAGAGAATAGTCATCGACTAGAGGATAGCGTAGAATGGCGAAAATGGCGCAGGATCCGGGGTTATGTAGACTCAGAAGCCACCACCAGGGTGGTGGGGTTCCAGGTTGTGACCGGATCCTGCGTCCCTTGCCCCACTCGTACCGTTTATTTGCCGGTATCTTATTTTAGCATCTTAATATTAGCGAGAACTTATTCTTGGTGGTTGTAGTTCCGGGAGGGACTCACAACAAATATATTCACCAAAATTATGAACACCCCTGAAACCGAATACCTAGAGGCGCAACCTCTCAATTCACTCTCGGAAAAACCTGATTCAGAACATGAAAGTTGGGAAGGTCGAACCTGTAGACGGACGGGGAATGACGAAGTGACTGGAACATTTTTTTCTATTGAATGACCAAATAAATCGGGAAAATTAAGAAAAAAATGGTTCTAGATAAAACCAGATACCTACAACAAAAATAAATTTGTTTCAACTCCACAAATTGTAATGAAAACGCTCTCCACATCGAATTGCCTCTTCCTGTGAGAAGGGCCCATCGTTAATTACCTTTTGGTTTATTACTTTCAATAATGAACCATTGGAATCGAGCATGAAAAAAAAATTCTAACCCCCCCTCAAAATTTGATGGCTTACGTTTCAAGGTACGTAGAATCCGAAAATGCAATAAAAGTATTTCTGCCTGTCCGCCGTACGCCGTACGCTGCAAATCCCTGCACAACGGTTTATTATTTTGTACAGAATACCCTTCTGTTACAGATCACAGCTCTCTGTATAGATAACCCGTCTATATAATATAATACGGGTACTATTCTATACATATTATGTAGATCGCAGATCCTCCGTAGGTTAGCACCTAACCCCGTACTCGTTACTAGTACCTAACTAAATCACAAGTTAAATGTTGCTAAAATAATTCTGTCGATGACAAACAGTAACTGAAACGGCAAAAAGAAACGCAAATAATGAAGTTCTGAAGGAAAATTGTTGATGGTGAGTGAAACAGATGCCCCTTCTGCGTAGATTACTGTTTTCTGTGGTGAATACCTACCTTCGTGGTCAACTATAATGAACCGTTGTGTAATAAATCGCCCATCAATAATACTTCAACGGTTGTTCAAGTTGCAAAAGTACCGATCAACAAAATCCAGCCCCTTCTTGGTTGATGAACCGTTGTGTAATAATTTACCGTTAGGTAATAATTTGCCGTTGTGTAATAATTTACCGTTGCGCAATAATTTGCCTTTGTGTAATAATTTAGCATCGTAACAGATCACAGCTCTCCGTATAGATAACCCTTTATATATAGGTACTATTCTATACAGTATGATATAGATCGCACACCCTCCGTAGGTTAGTACCTAACCCCTTACTCGTTACTAGGTACCTACCTAAATCACGAGTTAAATGTTGCTAAAATAATTCTGCCGATGACAAACAGTACCTAAAATGGCAAAAAGAAACGCACATAATGAAGTTCTGAAGGGAAATTTTGATGAAGAGTGAAAAAAGTTGCAAACGTACCTACCAACAAACTCCAGCCCCTTCAACGTAGATGGTATAATGAACCGTTGTGTAATAATTTACCGTTGAGTAATGATTTACCGTAGTAATAATTTACCCATCAATAATACCTCAACGTTTGTTCAAGTTTCACTACCTATCAACAAACTCCAAAAGAGCCATCATTTTTCGAATGATATAATATCACAGAACAACCAACTCGACTTCATACTCCGTGATATAATCAGGTGATCCCTAGCAATAATTTTATCTCGGGCCAATTCCCGATTGTTAGCGCGACCCTGGTGACGAGATTTGGGCCAAATGTATACAATTTCATTCACCCTACTGTCGAAAATGCCTGTCGGTGCAAACTTCGGGGCCTTACTGTGAACGAACGGCTGGACTTACGATGCTCCGGGTGGTCTTTAAAAACTCGTAAGTTCAAGAACTATTCAAAACCGTAAAAAGATTCACGTAAAAAAAAGGTATAGGCGTTCTGAAAATTTCAACCCCTATTTTCAACCCCTTAGAGATGATTGACATTAACGTCGAGCTTTGAGGACCAAGTAGACCCCAAACGGAACCTATCACCCGAATTTCATCAATTTTGTTTCATGGTAACTAACAAAAAGGTAATTAACGAGGGGCCCTAGGGTTCTAGATAAAACCAGATACCTACAACAAAAAGAAATTTGTTTCAACTCCACAAATTGCTCTCCACATCGAAGTGCCGCTTCCTGTGAGAGGGACCCATCGTTAATTACCTTTTTAATTTTAACTTCGTTTAAGATTCTTCTAATGCAGTGATACATTTACATACCTATTTTGAAATGATAACCCAATCATACAGACTAAACGTTATCGTCAGTAAGTTGTAGTATTTTGGGTCCATAGCCTTTCACTGAATTACGTTCGCCAGGGTTAGGTTAGTTGAAATTGCATCGACATACCTTGATAATACTCTTCGTCCGAGTAGGTATCTAAATTGACGTTGTAACTACCTCGCCCGTGTAAAACTGGGTTCTATAATAGAACATGGTTGTGTTAAGGGCAGTTCGGAGTACGCGAGTGTGCTAATGAAAGGGATGATGTCTGAAAGTACTTAGTTACCAGTTATCTAAGCAACCAGATGATAAATTCAGTAAATTAGTTGAACTGCATCGTCATAACTTGAATAAATACTCTTCGTTTGACTAGGCATCTATATTGAGGTTGTACCTATATCGGCCGTGTGAAACTGTGTTCTATAATCGAACATGTGACAGAAATCTGCGTTTATGAGAGTACCTGATAATGCTCAGAATTGGAGCGAAAAGCTTTGTTTTAAATAAATTGGTGGTAAGCTCAAGGTTTATTTTTTGTTTACCTATTCCGCATTGCAAGATCGCTTACCACAAAGGGGTGTGATTCAATTCGACGAATTGATGCATTGAAAACAGTGATCTACGCAGAAGGCTATATGTATGTAAATAATAAACCGTTGCGTAATTTTTTGTATAACAGCTGTTGACTATTACAAACAGAGTTCACCAAATGGCTTCTCCAGTACACAACATACTGAACATGTCTGTGGCACCCTGCGGACAAGGGTTCTTAACATTTGTCTTCGAGAATCGGGAAACGAAATTTCCGGAAAACCTTTCAAGTTTGGCCCTCTTCTAGTAAAATAAAACCTACTTTGGTTATCAATCATTGCTAAGAAAATTCTCATTTATAGATTGTAAAAATTGTTGACTGATTGCTAAGAAAAACTAGACCTGCTGTTGAGACGAATTCAGCGCCATACTTTTAGGCATCCGTAAAGAATCTGTGCAACACGTTCGAGTCCTCTGAAAGTCGCTACTCTAGATTTCAAGTGCATAATAATGATGTAGATAAGGAATATTTTTGTGACTCACTTCCAAGATATTGAATAGTGACAAGCCAATAACACCGGTTCCAATCGCGAAAGCAATAGCTCCAGGTACACCGTTTTGCTCAGCGTAAATAGAAATCAATCTATCAACAATGCAAAAAGAGAAGGTTCTAAAATATATTATGAAAATAGGTTGGTATTATACAAATATTTTACATTCTTGCACTATGATAACATCCTATTTCTAATTACCCTCCGTACTCACTCTACAAGTGCATGATGATGAATCACTGAGTCTATCAGACATTTTTCAACAATTCTCTGATACATCGGATTTCGAGTTCGCACTTCCGCCTCAACCTGGTCCGGATACATTCGTAAAAACATTTTTGCCGATCTGGGAAACAGAGTATCCAGACTGTAACCGATCACTTGCATCTCGAATCTGACTCGCTGGGAGTTCATTAAGAAGACCAGGAGGTCCTGGACGATGACGATGGCAAGGCATGTAGCTGCCATAACTTGGCCGACAACAGCCACCACGTGCAGGGCGCCTTCATGTGTTGGGAACGGGTACCAGCAAGGGAATGGCAGATTCATGTTGACCATCCTTGGCGTGTATGGGTTTTCCATACCTTTAATCCAGTTAGAGATGTAGGGTCCGAACATGATGTAACCAGACACAACTCCAATTACTCCAGGTACTGCCAAATAATATAAAGTTTCCTTCCTGTTCCTCTTTTCCTCTTCAACACACCAGTCGTCATCGTAGATTCTTCCGCTCCTGTAACGTCCCACATCTCCCGCCATAATCATACTTTGCCTGGAAAATATCTTCCTTTGAAGCTGCAGGAAGTAAATAATGAACAATCCGAAAACTGCAAGCAGAAAGAAATGAAAACTCAAACTAGCCAATTCCATGTTCCACTCTAGCACAGCTTGTACAACTGTAAACAGCAGTAGCAAGATATGTGATCCAAGCAGGATGGTGTAGACTATGAACAATAGTATGGTCACTGATCTCATGGGAGGTTTCCATGAAGGAAACACCAAGCTTATTTGAGGCAAAGGCCCATAGTTTCTTCTTAATAAGCTCATAACATCCGCATTTTCGTCTTCCGCCCAACTGTCTAAAACCTGAAACAGAGAACGCATCACGAACCTTGATTCCTGAACGACTAAACTCACTCTAGGTTTTGGGATTGTAATATTTTATGATGCGGACTGACATAGGTCGGCTGAGAGATGTGGAAGTACATATCGCAGCAGATCAGTGTGTTGACAGTTACAGAACAAATAATAACCGCCTGTCACGGAATGTTCGTTGACACAGTAAATAATAAACCCATGTGACAAGGACTTTGCAGCGTTTTTTTTAACGTTTTTAAATTGATTCGCACGAAAGAATTTTTGTTTATTATTTTCAATAATGAACCTTTGGAAAAAAATGCTTACATGAAAAAAATGTTTAACTCCCCCCTCAAAATGTAATGGTTTCCGTAAAATCCGAAAATGCAATACAAAAATTTCTGTCCGTCCGCCGTACGCCGTACTTCGCACTTTCCTTAGTTACAATGAACCAAAATTGACGAAATTCGCTTTATAGGTCCCATTTGGGGTCCAGTTGGTCCTCGAAGCTCGGCATTAATGTCAGTCATCTGTAAGGGTGAAAAATAGGGGTTGAAATATCCAGGACGCCGTTATCTCGAATTTTTTACGGTTTTAAATAGTTCTCAAACTTGAGAGTTTTTTAAGACCACCCGGTGCATTGTACGTCCAGCCGTTTGTTCACAGTAAGGCCCCCGAAGTTTGCACCGACAGGCTTTTGGTTTGTTATTTTCAATAATGAACCATTGGGATCCAGCATGAAATAAAAAATTCTATTCCCCCCTCAAAATTTGATGGTTTACGTTTCAAGGTATGTAGAATCCGAAAATGCAATAAAAATTTTCTGTCTGTCCGTCGTGCGCCGTACCACTTCTCTTAGTTACCTTGAAAAAAAATAGATGAAATTCGGGTTATAGGTTCCGTTCAGGGTCTAGTTGGTCCTCGAAGCTCGGCGTTATTGTCAGTCATCTCTAAGGGCCGGTTTCACCAACGCAGCTTAAACCTGGTATCAATAAATCCTGGATTCAAATTTGATCTGTGGTTCAGAGCTTCGACAGTTTCACCAACGTTTTTGATCCGCGGTTTAGCCGAACTTGGGTTTAAGCCGAGATTGTTCAGTTTGCATCAGCATTGCTATCCCCAGAAACACAAATCCCGTATTACAGATAACATGGAGGAGAGATGCTCATCCATGAGTTGTGGATCTGTGATATTTCTTCTATGGATACTTAAATTTTGTCCGCCATCCTCTGTTGTGGAGACATTAAACTGCATAATAGTAGCCAGTTGCGGAAGTTTCGCGATTTTTTCTTATGCCTCTAGCCTCTGTCATTCTCATTCTGAGAACTTCTGCTCGACTCCACTCTGTCATTACTACAAAAGACCATCTTACATCTTTCGAGACAGCTCTTGCAATAAATTATAGATAGCCTACCTAGGCTCTTCTATAAAAGGTATCTACTTTTTTACAATAATTCGCTGTATGCAGAAGAAGTTATACATGTACTTATTAGCGCAGTCTGCGAGTACCTACCACGTACAATGAAGGTTTGTTTACCTACTAAATAAATAATGATGGGCCCGACGTTGTTGCCTACCTGGTTTGGTGTAAAATTATATTTATTACACATTTTTGGTTGCACTCACATTTCTGTTTCGAGAACTAGAAGGCTTTCTCTTGCATCGAGCACTAAGCTCATCCCTTCCGTCGGAAGGCGGAAACTCGCGAAAAAATCGCCGTCATCCCACTTGTGGAAATGCTCGACCCTTTCGCGTATTATCGCCGTCTGGGCGCGGCCACTTCCAGAAGTTCATTGAAATATTCATCCAAGGATGACTCAAACACTTCAATGTAACGATTCATCGCACTAAATGTTGATGCAAGATTGCAAGTTGAGAAGTACATATGAAAAACACTGATAAAATAGATTTCAAAATGGCGATGGCCTGGAGGAGAATCGGAGATCAACCGTAGATCAGAGATTTAAACCACCTGAAACGAGGTATTAACTTAATACGCCGTTGCCGCGACTTATTCCTAGATTAGGCGTTCGTGAAACTGTCTTTTCTCAGAATCGATGGCTTAAACCTCAGCCGGGATTGAACTCTGGATAATCCGCGTTGGTGAAACCGGCCCTAAGGGGTTCAAAAGAGGGGTTGAAATTTTCAGAACGCTGTAGCTCGAAAATTTTCGATAGAAGGGTATGGTTTTTTTTACGTTATTAAATTTGTCTTGAGCTAAACAATTTTTAGAGCCACCCGGAGCATTGTACGTTCAGCCGTTCGTGTGCGCCAAAAAGCTTCGTCAACACGATCGTGAATCAAACGGTATAAATCCGGCCCGGATATCATCACTAGGGAGCACCTGATTATAACCAAAGATGGCTGTGCAGGGATTTGCAGCGTTTTTCAACAGCAGGGTGATTGAAATTGTATACATTCTGCCCAAATATCATCACTAGGGAAGCGCTAACAATCGGGAACTGGCCCGAGATAATCATTGCTAGGGAACACCATATTATGTTGACGGAGTATGAAGTCGAGTTGGTTGTTTTGTGATATTCATTTGAAAAATGATGGCTCGTTTGGAGTTTGTTGATAGGTAGTGAAACTTGAAGAAACGTTGGAGTATTATTAATTGATGGGTAAATTATTACACAATGGTAAATTGCTACACAACGGTAAATTATTACACATCTTGTCGTTATACCATGTACGTAGAAGGGGCTGGAGTTTGTTGGTACGTGTAGGTATGCGCGCATGGGTCAAAAAAGCCGTTTACACCTATGTATAGGTATGAATAGGTATGTTTTTTCATTAAGATTTATTTACATTTTTCGGCCATCCATATATGGAGGTTTTCGAACCCTTGGAGTTTCCAGTCGAATCTTACCTGACTTCCATACTACAGTCCCTTTTTTTCTTCTCTAACATTCTTATTCCTCAAATAAGTATGTTTTAAGGGGGGGAATGTGGGAACCCCGTCCATATGCACGCAGCAGAAAGGATACAGGTGGTTTGCGAAAACTCATGGATCCTCGAAGCATTGCCTAATCATCAAACCAATGACTTTCCAGGGGCAGCGTTCATACTGCCTCCATACCTTTCTCGAGATGGGGAAGCTACCTTCCCTCATCCATTACAGCAAGCCAAAGTGGAATATTTTATTGAAACTTCTTTGATCTCAGATAAATTCTGAAATACATTCAAAATAAATATCTCCGACTAGGACAGATATGTACTTGGTTGGACTTCCCTTGGGGCCTACGCTTCTAAATAACATTTGTTTGGAGGAACTACTAGCTTTTTTGTGACAACGACTGCAGTACCTATAATAACATCATCTACTAGGCTGGTAATGAGACTACCCATGTCCCATCGCTTCGCTCGCTTATCGTGGTGGGGAGTATTATGATCGCTGATACTGATTCCGTTGAAGATACAAATTATTATAAATTTCCCAGTTACCTACGGATTTATCTATCCTGAGCTTCGCTGAGTACTGTCGGGTTCTGGCTCAAAATTTCTGCAAATCTCTAAAATGTTCTAAATCCGAAAATGCTTATGATCAACAATTTTAGAAGATGTACATTTATGGGATAAAATTTCAGTTTTTGCGGCTAAAAATCACTTTAATTTGTAAAAACTAGCTACTTTTTAAATTTTTTATAAAAATTTTAAAATTCAAAACTGAATGACCGCACTTGTGGTTGTTTATAACGATTATAGAACATTTTACAGATTGAAAATCGGTTGACCCGTCCAAGAGATAAACCGAATATTGGATTGCCCCCGATGGTGCAGCCAACTATTGAAAATATTTCTTACTAAAATCCGTGACATTTACCCTTAATAACATCACCTACTAGGCTGGTAATAAGACTACCCATGTCCCATCGCTTCGCTCGCTTATCGTGGTGGGGAGTATATGATCGCTGAAGGGACTTATACTGATTCCGTTGAAGATACAAATTATTATTAATTTCCCATTTACGGATTTATCTATCCTGAGGTCGCTGAGTACTGTCGGTTTCTAGCTCAAAATTTCTGCAAAACTCCCAAATCTGAAAGTATTTATGGTGAACAATTTTAGGAGATGTAAATTTATGGGATAAAATTTCAGTTTTTGCGGCTCAAAAATCACTGTAATTTGTAAAAACTAGCTACAAATTACTGGCAGTATTACAAATTCATGGCACCTGTTACAGGATGGTGTAATCAAAATTATCACCCTCGAAGAGGCTTCCCGCGATTTCGACTCGGCGGTCTCTCCCCCTCGCCACGGGCAGTTGGACCGTAACGAGTTAGGTCCTCCTGCGCCTCTCCTACGCGCAACGAAGGGGGGAGGTTATAAATATCCCCGCTCCCCCTCCCAGCGAGACAGTTCACCGAGATCTTACCAGAGACCAGACCTGCGATTAATAGTGAAGTTCCAAGAGATTGAGTAGTGAGATAGTTGTGTTGAGAGAAGTGGTAGAAGTGGTTAGAGAAGAGTTAAATTCATTCCCTCCCTTACGATTGACCCCCTTTGGAAGAAGACGAGCGGACCAGGCGAGGAAACGGCTTCAATCGGGATCTTACTTATAATAGTCGAGCAAGAGAGAGAAGGCGTACGAACCCATCCAGAAGGCACGTCTGAACCCAGACGTGTACCAGAGTACTGCCGTGGAAAGTCTGTGTTACAGGAAGACCTGCTGCCAAGTATCACAGCCCGGAGCTCCAGAAAACCATCCCTGGACCAGAAGCCCGGAAGGACCATCCCTGGACCACTTGGACCACCGTTCCAGCGGAGGTAGGCAACATCACCTTTTCTTACTTATCCTTATCTAAGCGATACCATTCGCGTAATAGCGCCCCTCAGGCTTTGTGCATCACACATCCAATCCGAGAGTCACTAAGGGTTTATACCCGTTTGTTCCAGAACTCTCTCTCTACATTTTGACCCCAAGAACGTCCCGTATCCCTCGTACCATCAACGCTCGAATCCAACATCGAACCCACGACTCTGGTGCCACATTTCACAACATTGCCTTACAAATTATCTGAAATACTTACCTTACTAGTTTCTCTCCCCATTCTTGTAATTTCCGTAATTCGCGTTCATTCAACTTCATCACATAATTTCTGTCATATCTTTTGCGCCTTCGCGACCCCACTTTATGTTATTCTATTTCGTACAATAAATTCAGTTACCTTTATGTATTGAGATTCTTTCACCTCTTTTTGCGACCAGTAAAGTCATCTTTCGAACTGCCTTCCGCCTTCCAAATTGCTAGTTTACCATTAGGAATTTACAGCCATACCATAACCTGTACCCGGAGTCAGAACCTGTGCAACGCTGACTACGGGGCCGCTGCCAACCTACGAAACTCAGGTAATCTACTTGTAGACTTCTCCCTGTCAAATTTCAGCCTTAACTCGCCATCCATCCTTGACATAACAATAGGTAGGTTTTCCGACAGGATAGTTCAACAAGTAGCGATTACAAATTGGTGTCAGAACTGGGGATTTCATGCACTCTCAGAAATCCGAACCCAGTAGGTAGGCACACGGCTAGGTTACACACGGCATCCAGAGTCTCGCGAAATTCCCCCAAGTTCCCCGATCCTCCCAAATATCACCTACTAGGTCCTGAAAAAGTAGAGTGATCCTTGTATATATTTCGTATTTTTGTTGTAGATATTATTACATTTATTGCTATTTTTTTTCATTTGTTTTGTATGTATAAATATTGAAGTATTTCCTGTATATTGGTCACATTTAGTTATTTTGTTGTACTTGAATTACGTTTTATTCAAGTTAAAATATTGTGGAAGGGATTTTTACGGGGAAAATTCAGAAATCAGCAGGTTTGACCCCAGCGACCCCATTTAGGCAGAAAAACGCGTATAAAAATCCATTACGAATACGCCGCCTGGGTGCAATTTCCCGCAAAAATCAATAACTCGTAAGAATTCCCCGAGAGTCGAACCCAGCAAGTTCGACTGAACTCATTTTTCGGACCCATAATACTGCGCAATAGGCGAAAAACCTGTTGCATTTGCCAGTTGAGACAGGCCGTTGTTAGTTTCATCGTAAAAGTCAAGCGTTCAATAGGACTTTCCCCTGAAGGTTGAGTTAGTTCTTTCAATCCGAACACATAACAACCTTCAGCTGACTCCATCTCAGTGGATAATACCCCTCAGGTAGACCCCACTGAACCAACCATTGGACCCTCTGAAGCGGTAACAACCGCAAAACTTGACCACCAGAATCGACTGCCTCGCCTCATTTTGGGTTCGACATCTGTTTCCCTCCACAATTGTGACCCCATCGTGTTATTACTGTCTGCCCGTTACTCCTTTTACGTTCTCCTGTTAGTCGACATTGACCCTAAGCCTTTCGTTTTGTGTGGACTTTCGCTGTATTCCCTCGTGTTTATTTCCCCTTTCCCTCATACGCAGTTGTATTACGTCTCAGAACCTTGAGAGACGCCATCTTGTCCCCTTGTTGTTATCCTCCGACTTCACCGAAAACTGACCCTTATCCTTTCATCGTGTTATTCGTTCATATCAACACCTGCCTTTCGTCTTTTTACTGCGTAACAACCTCCACCCCGTCTCAAAAACCCTGCGGATCGCCATTTTTGACACAACTTTCGCAGCCTTCGTTCACTCCTTGAATATTATTTACCGACGCTCTCGCCGATGTTGTCCTTTCCCTTTTTCCTTGCATTAGCATTTCATTCGTGTCTATTACTCCACTTATTAGTCTTGTCTTGTCTATTTTGAAATAATTTTTGTATATTCTCGTTTAATAATTATTTTGATCTTCTTTTTATTGTTAGCTTTGAAATAATTTTTCACTTTTAGGTTAAATGTCTTACATTCTCAAATTTTATTCGTATCTTGCTAATGATTAGTCTCGTTTCGTTTCCTTGCTTTTGAAATAATTTCTTGTGTAGGTATTGGTTTAATTAATATTTTTTCGATCTTTTGTGTTTTAACTTAAGTTTCATTTTCGATTTCGTAGTTGTTTCGCAATTAGTTCGCGTATTCTTTTATTTAGATTTCATCGGTATTATCTTATTGTCGTTTCCCTGTCGTTCATCATTTCCTGTTTACTTAGCAATTCATCCTGCGTATTTTGTTGTCTTTTAGTATTTTGTATTCTTCTGGTTATTATTATTAGTATTTCATTTCTTCTTGTAAAATCGTTCACTCGCATCCACTCTCGCTTAGTTTGTCAATCTTCCGTTAGCGATGGCTACTTCCAACCTTATGGACAGCGAAGTGGGGAGTGACGACCCGGACTTGACACCACTGGAGAGGTCTGTACTGGCTTTGGGTCGGATCATGTTAGACTCACATCGTGAGATGATGAGCGAAGTGAAGGCCCATGAGCGCCAACCTCAGAAGTTCACGCGCACCATGATAGACTCCCTATCCACCTGGGATCCGTCGGACCCAGAAGCCCTACCCCTCTCCGATTATTTCGAGTTGATTGAGGATGCGACACCGGACATGACAGAAACTGAAAGGGCCGGACTCCTCCGAATCAAGCTCAAAGGGGTCGCCTTCAACTGTCTGGTCAGCCACCCAGAATGGCGCCAGGCCGCCGCCCCCTATAGCATAACCAAGGTCGGCTTGTTGAGATGGTTCGGAAGGGAAAGTACGGAAATGCTCTCCCAGCGCTTGGCTGAGTGCCGGAAGGAAGAGTCCGAGTCCCTAGTCCAATACGCCGATAGGGTTCGACGCTTGACAGGGCGCCTAGTTCGCGCCACTTACCCCGACCGGGAAGTAAGCGTGCGACACCCGACGATCGAAGATCGTGCGAAGAGAGCCTTCATTCGAGGTCTCGAAGGACACCTCCGAACGGCGGTTGCCAGCAATTGTCCCACCTCGTTTGACGACACCGTCACAAGAACACTCGATCTGAGTGAAACCTTGTCGTCAGGGACCGGTTCTGAGGAACCCTGGAATGTGGGTGCGGTATACTCAAGGGGGCAACGGAGAAACTCGCGAGATAGCGGCTGTTACATTTGTGGCCGCACTGGTCACTTTGCACGCGATTGCCCCAACCGCCCTCCGCCGAACCCCACGGGAGGGAACCCACACCATGCACTCCGCCCCACGGACACGAACCCAGTATACGCGCCGCCGACCCACGAGTCCCCACCCAAATACTTACCTCGTTCCGCTTCACCCGTTCCCTTCAGATGCCGATATTGCAGTAGGTTTTCGCATTTTGCGGCTGAATGCCCTGATCTTCCGGGGGTCAGACACTTTACAGGGTGCACGTATTGCGGTGCCATTGATCACCTAGAGCGTGACTGTGGTGTCATGCAAAGGCACATTCGGGACGCCCAACCTGACCCAGCACCCACGCACCCCTACGGTCCAGGATGGAGGAAGGCAAACCCGACCCCGAACCCCCCGATGAATCAAAATGCGAACCCAACCGAAGCCCCTCGGGTGCAAAGCGTCGCTGAACCCAGTGACCTCTTGGTCTCGGAATGGAATCCGACCCCAGACATGGCCCCGGGCAGAGTGGCCCCCGAAGACGGACCCCACGGAACCTGTCAACCTGCAACGGGGAACCTACCAGCCACAACGACCGGAACGGACGAACCACCACAATGGATGGTCCAGAACCCGTGGATAACTCCCGTCACTGTGGAGAACCCTGGACCCGCCATCACCGTCTCCGTCCTCCTGAATGAGACGCCTCTGACACTAATGGTTGATACGGGTGCACAGGTGTCCTTGTTGAACCAACGTATACCCGGAAGCACGATGAGGCCCGCAGAACGGGAAGCCCGAGGTGCCGGAGGAGAACCCATCCGGTTCCAGGGGACTCAAACCCTTAGAGTCCGAGTAGGCGCTCATGACTTTCCCCATGACTTCCACATTCTACCTGCCGCTAGCCAAGGCCCGAACTTGATGGGGCTAGATTTGATGTTACGGATACCCATGGATATCCGGACCTCCGAAGTAGGCACCCCCGGCCCGCCCATCAGCCCTGGTAATAGCAAGACGGAGAAGAACCCACCGAGGGTCGGACGAATTCCCAGCGCCTCAAGACAGATGGTCAGAGCAATGAGCGCGGCCGTCAGTCACCCGTGGCGCGGTCTTCACACCCTATTTGAGAGACGCGTTGTGCACTCAGGCCGGATGGAACCGCCCGCCGACGTAGTGCGGAAGCATTGGCGCCCTTGGATCGGACCCCTCAGCGTAATACGGAGGTCATCCGCTGTTGCTTATGCCGCCTCTGACCCCGATGACCAAGAACTGGTTGCGCACATAGGCCACTTGAAGGTGACCCACCCGCCGGATTTAGACACACGAACACGCCACCTGTCCGCGAAGACTTATGAAGAAGTACCGTATGGGACCAACTCGGAAGAAGAACCCAAAAAGCCCTCCGAACGAAAAAACACTGACCCCCCGAGCGAGCCCGACGACAGAATCGAGCCCATAGGTGTACCGACTGATGACCTTAGTCGAGGAGTCCCACCAGAGCCTAGCCCTCATAGGTTCGCCGTTGTTTCCCCCTTAGCAATGACCATAGGCGTAGGGATAGATAGGGCAGTCGATTCCCCAAAAATCCCCTATTGCTACCAAACCTGCACCTCCAGAACATTTCGACTAGGACTAAGGGGGGAAAACCCTCCCCAACCCCGATTTAGGCAGGCCCCACGCCAGATAGTGATAGGAATTGTCGGACGGATCCCCGTTCGCCCTGATACTCTAGTGACCAATATTAGGAAAAGTAGGGTAGGATGTAACGTTGTGGAACAACAATTCCCTGATGTGCTTTCTGGTGGATGTGGTGTGTACCGAGAGCTGAGGGGATGGTGTTGTTTGGGTAATAAACGTAAGCAAGGGAGAATTGAAGTCCGTTTCTCTTTTGCCAGTCAGACGATTGGAGCTAGGATGGATCCCCCGGCCCCCACAGGTAGCGCACAGGAACCCCATTTCCTCATTATGCCTAAGCCCCGACGATTCGACCTGGCTACGGTCACCTTTGGTTTTTGCTCCGACTTCCCCACCACCTCGAATATTGGTCACCAAGAAAGAGGTGCCCCCACACCGAAAGAGCCCCGAGTATCCACCGTCACGATCGACCCCCACGATTTCCCCGAACGCCACGTAGAAGTCCCACCACCTTCCACAACCGCCAAGGATCCCATTCACCCCAGTGAAACGTTATCCCCGATCTGTACGCCCGCGTATTCGCCGCTAACGCCCCGACCTGGGAGAGAACCCGACCAACCCGGGACTAGTGCTCCGGATTCCGACCCGCCCATGGTTCCGTGGGCCCAGTACAGCCAGCTGTTACAGCGGGTCGACGCGCTGGAGAAGACCGTTGCCGGTCTAACCCAGGAAGTGGCGACCTGTCGCGCAAACCGAGAGGCCTACGCGTGGGCCGAAGCGGCAATCGGAGAGACAAGAGACGACCCCCCGACCGGCCCCTCGGACCCGGAACCGGACCCGCCGGAGCAACCAGCGGCTTCCCCCGATGTCTCCCCCTCCTGCACGTGGATCGCCCTGGCCGACAAGCCGCGTGTCACCAACTGGCAGCAAGCGGCCCAAGAGACCTCACCTCGTCGCCCGCCCAAAATTACGACCCGGCTGGTGCCGGTGGAAAATTACCACTGCCCTAACGACGAAGAGTGGACCCTGCCTACCCCCGAAAAGGGCGTCTGCGCGTCCTGTTACAGGGACCACATGCGACTGCACGGCAACTTTTGCGAATTTTGCCGCACAACCATCAGATGATGGACCGCCAAATGGCTGAAAGAGGGAAGTGCTACTGCCCTTCCCCGGTGCGAGCACCCGTTGAGTCGCCCCCGCTTGTTATGTCATGGGTGCGTGATTCGCACCTACGTAACAAGGTACAATAGGAGGCACCCGACGGAGCCTCACCCGATTCCGCTTCGGCCCCAGTCACCACCGCTTCCGCCCGCTGCGCCCCAGAAGGAGGACCAGTGACCTCCATCCGCCTACGATTTCTTGTATAATAATTTTCTTCATGTTCCTTGTTAATTGCCCGTTGGCAGAGTCGCTCATTTTTCTTGTTTTTGCATATTTTGACTTAAGTATTGAACCAGTCCGTAGACATAATTCCTATTGTAATTTTTCTCAATTTTGTGTTGTCAATGTATTATCTTAGTATGATGTTCCTTATTATCCACATCAGTCAGTTGCATGGTCTCGACCACCGTCGTTACTAAATGTTTTGAAATTTTAAGTTCTTGTTGAGGTAGTCCTCGCATTTGTCCCAGTTCGTCATTTTATCTCATTTTTGTATGTACCTACAAATTTTGTTAATACCCGTTTATTCATATAACTTAATTCGTCCGTTCTAACCATTGAGATTTATGTCAACTTTTTTTTTGTATTAATTCCGTTCTTGTAATTCTCGTTTTTTTTATGTATCTAAAGGATCAAGTCCAGTGTTAATAACCATTTAGCGTGAAGTTGTTCAATTAATATGTCGTTTTCATGTATAAGTCAGTTGATTTCTTTTGTATTACAATTCTTATGTCACGAATAAGTCAGTTAATCCCTTTTAGGTTGAAGTTCGTATATGTCGTTTGTCCCGTCTAAACCAGTAATTCTTTTTGTATATTGTGATCAGTTGTAACGTAAATCGCTCATTTGATGTCATTCGCCAAATTCTACGAACGTTAAGAACCACTAGTCCGGACCGCCTAGTCCAATTTGTCCAATTTCCGTAAAAATAAGTTAAGCTCTCCCTCTGTCATTTTGGTTTAGTAAATTTAGATGTAAATTGTTAAAAATTTTTAGTCAGTATGAAGAACAATGATAATTTTGAAGAATCACGTCAGAACCCTGCAACCACAACGTCATCCCCTCAGGAACCCCGGATGCAGGAAGTAATTTCAAGCCGTCGAGGACAACGGCTTCTTTTCAGGGGGAGGTGATGTAATCAAAATTATCACCCTCGAAGAGGCTTCCCGCGATTTCGACTCGGCGGTCTCTCCCCCTCGCCACGGGCAGTTGGACCGTAACGAGTTAGGTCCTCCTGCGCCTCTCCTACGCGCAACGAAGGGGGGAGGTTATAAATATCCCCGCTCCCCCTCCCAGCGAGACAGTTCACCGAGATCTTACCCGAGACCAGACCTGCGATTAATAGTGAAGTTCCAAGAGATTGAGTAGTGAGATAGTTGTGTTGAGAGAAGTGGTAGAAGTGGTTAGAGAAGAGTTAAATTCATTCCCTCCCTTACGATTGACCCCCTTTGGAAGAAGACGAGCGGACCAGGCGAGGAAACGGCTTCAATCGGGATCTTACTTATAATAGTCGAGCAAGAGAGAGAAGGCGTACGAACCCATCCAGAAGGCACGTCTGAACCCAGACGTGTACCAGAGTACTGCCGTGGAAAGTCTGTGTTACAGGAAGACCTGCTGCCAAGTATCACAGCCCGGAGCTCCAGAAAACCATCCCTGGACCAGAAGCCCGGAAGGACCATCCCTGGACCACTTGGACCACCGTTCCAGCGGAGGTAGGCAACATCACCTTTTCTTACTTATCCTTATCTAAGCGATACCATTCGCGTAATAGCGCCCCTCAGGCTTTGTGCATCACACATCCAATCCGAGAGTCACTAAGGGTTTATACCCGTTTGTTCCAGAACTCTCTCTCTACATTTTGACCCCAAGAACGTCCCGTATCCCTCGTACCATCAACGCTCGAATCCAACATCGAACCCACGACTCTGGTGCCACATTTCACAACATTGCCTTACAAATTATCTGAAATACTTACCTTACTAGTTTCTCTCCCCATTCTTGTAATTTCCGTAATTCGCGTTCATTCAACTTCATCACATAATTTCTGTCATATCTTTTGCGCCTTCGCGACCCCACTTTATGTTATTCTATTTCGTACAATAAATTCAGTTACCTTTATGTATTGAGATTCTTTCACCTCTTTTTGCGACCAGTAAAGTCATCTTTCGAACTGCCTTCCGCCTTCCAAATTGCTAGTTTACCATTAGGAATTTACAGCCGTACCATAACCTGTACCCGGAGTCAGAACCTGTGCAACGCTGACTACGGGGCCGCTGCCAACCTACGAAACTCAGGTAATCTACTTGTAGACTTCTCCCTGTCAAATTTCAGCCTTAACTCGCCATCCATCCTTGACATAACAATAGGTAGGTTTTCCGACAGGATAGTTCAACAAGTAGCGATTACAATGGTAACTCAGACAGCAGAATACTACCCTGGCAGTCAAAAATATTTTTATTTAAGGGTAATGATAAGAGATGGCAGCACCATCGGGGTCAAATTTCGTTTACTTCTCATTTGAGAATGTAGCATGATATTTAAATTCGGAAACGGATTACTCTTCGAAATCACATGAAATTCCGGGTAATCGGTTCAAAAAGTGAGCAAAATCATTTTGCTCACTGTTCCAAAACAACTTGTTCAAATTTTGACCATTTTCAAAAAGTGGTTTAATAGGCACTTGCATTGGATTCTAGAGAACACAAATCCGTTTTCAGAATTTTCTAAACTGACTATCCGTCGGATTCTCGTTTCTAGTATTTGGGGACTAGGGTCATGATTGGAAGCTTCTGACTGTGGTTGGGGGTGCAAAGTTCTTGGCACCTTAGACCTTCCCATTGTTCAACTTCCCAGTCCTGACATTGAACGAACTGGATGCAGAAAAAAGTGTGAAAGCGCAGAAAGTGCAAGATTCTGTCCACTGTTCAAAAAACTGTTATTTACGCAGGTATTAGTTCACATTGTAATCATTTCTGGAAAGGTTCTCACACCCACTTGCACTAGATAAAACTACTTAGTTGGATCAGAAAGTGTGCAAATATTTGCCCATTGTTCATAATTTTTCAGGTAGTAGGTGATTGTTCAAATTTCAATTATTTTTGGAAAGTGTCATCTCACTTAGTTCCAAGTTCAGTAGTTGCACTAAGAATAGGAGATTCAGAAAGAGTGCTCATTTCAGCCCACTGTTCAAAAACTGTTAAATCTGTTAGTAATGTTAAGGCGCGTCCACACCAGTAACAAAACGTGTTACAAACAGTTATATAACCAATGTTATGTAACTTGTTACAAATTCAACTGAAAAAATGTTTTATAACACGATGTTGTGTAACTTTTTTTCTGTTATATAGCAGGTTACATGTTACCCACAGGTTGTCGGTAAAGATCAAAGGAAGTTAGATAACTTGGTTGTATGACAAGTTGCAAGCTCGTCCACACACACCTGACCCGCACTCTTGTGACAACCCTTGCCCTCCCTTCAGGGTGCCATCCTGATCAGTTGATGGAAAACTACCTTCCAGTGAGTGCGTCCTGTGGAGTGTTTTTAAATTGACTGGCGTTCTACGTTTTGTGTATTTTGTGGATTTCTGAGTGTCAAGTTTTTTCAAAACCATTTTTGAGGTCTTTTGGTGATGGAGTGGACGAAGGAGAATACGGAGAAATTAATTGAGCAGTATCGTGAGAAAGCTATACTTTGGGATCCTAAGCACAAAGAATACAAGGACCGTAATAAAAAGCAAGATGGTTGGACTGATCTAGCTTCTGATTTTCAAGGAAACGTGGATGAAGTGGAAAAGAAAGTTCGGATGCGAAATTCTTAAAACTCCCATCATCCCTGATTTTCCCACTAAGGGGATCTCTACCGTCTTCCATCAGATCCTCCATCAGGTGAGTTCCACTGTACCGATGTCGAGCTTCCAGCGAAGGTCGCACCCAGTATCTGCGATCAGTTTGTTGACGGCGAGTTGATAAAATGATAAAGGCTGCTGCGGCCAGCACAACCTCTTCCTCCGAAGCCATGATCACTACTGAATCCTCGAATGATTGAAAGTGTTGCATTTTTTGTTACATAGGTTTAGACGCGTTTAGAGGGGACAGTTTTATAACTTAGTTGTACAACAAAATTTTAAAACATGCTATATAGCATGTTTTAAAACAATTGCTATACAACTTTGCTATTTGTCACTGGTGTGGACGCGCCTTTAGGATTTTGAAATTTTTCAAACGTGGCTTTATTAATGTTATTGCGTTATAAAGGCGCGTCCACACTAGTAACAAATAGCAAAGTTGTATAGCAATTGTTTTAAAACATGCTATATAGCATGTTTTAAAATTTTGTTGTACAACTAAGTTATACAACTGTCCCCTCTAAACGCGTCTAAACCTATGTAACAAAAAATGCAACACTTCCAATCATTTGAGGATTCAGTAGTGATCATGGCTTCGGAGGAAGAGGTTGTGCTGGCCGCAGCGGCCTTTATCATTTTATCAACTCGCCGTCAACCAACTGAGCGCGACCTTCGCTGGAAGCTCGACATCGGTACAGTGGAACTCACCTGACGGAGGATCTGATGGAAGACGGTAGAGATCCCCTTATTGGAAAAATCAGGGATGATGGGAGTTTTAAGAATTTCGCTCGAATGAGCAGTTCTGACTTTGAATATCTCTTGATCAATGTTGCCCGAACTATTGCAAAGCAGGACACCAATTATCGATGTGCTATACCTGCAAGAGAAAGGCTTGCAGTTACTCTGAGATTTTTGGCGAGTGGTGATTCCTATCAAATCAGGAGGGCACCCTGAAGGGAGGGCAAGGGTTGTCACAAGAGTGGGGGTCAGGTGTGTGTGGACGAGCTTGCAACTTGTCATACAACCAAGTTATCTAACTTCCTTTGATCTTTACCGACAACCTGTGGGTAACATGTAACCTGCTATATAACAGAAAAAAAGTTACACAACATCGTGTTATAAAACATTTTTTCAGTTGAATTTCTAACAAGTTACATAACATTGGTTATATAACTGTTTGTAACACGTTTTGTTACTGGTGTGGACGCGCCTTAAGAACCTTCTTCCAGTAGGTATTTAGTGGCAAAGGTCATGAACTGGAGTGCTGGTCTGTGGGTATCTCTATTAGGACGTTCAGAGTTCTTGGACGATTAGACATTCCCATTTCGAACTTCTCTGCCAGGGCGTCCAATGATGTAGTAATAAATTTGCACAGAAAAACTGCTAATTTTTGCCCCCTGTTCAGAAGTCTGTATAAACTGGCAGGTGGATACTGTGTGAGGAAGCAACCCCTATATGGTTCCTGAACTGGTGGATAAGAGGCTGGGTTTTGGAAGGTGCTGCTGTCTGGCGAGAACGTGAGGAGTAACTCGGGGCGACAGGCAGTTTGCGGTAGGAGGAAAAGAGAAAAAACCACAGTCATGCAGCATGGCTATAAGAGCGAATTTTCGAAGAAATAACTGATTTTATGTAAAACTGTTTTATCTCAAGAAATAACCACGGTCCTTCATCTTCAAAGTGCTCCAGTTTGAGAACGGAATGAGATATCGCAATTCTGATTTCACCATCGTGTTCAGCGTACAAGAACCTTTAAAATGAGGTGTCACTTGTCAGACTGTTTCATTTTGGGAATTTATGGGTAATTTTTCCCCCCTAAAACTCCCCAAAACTCCCCCTTAGAGTGACCCGATTCTGCCCATCTACGAACTTAGTCTGTCGATTGCCAAGACAGATTTTTCTTGCAAATTTGATATTAATTGCAACGCAATTCTTAGCCCGACCCCCAACTAGTTTTTTTGTCACATGTCACACTTTCTTGTCCCGCGATACCGTTGCTAGGGAAGCTAATTTCTATGCTATTCATTACATTACATTCATTACATTAAAGGCCCAGGCCCCGAATCAGCTGAGTGGCCCCTGAAGCTAATTTCTATGCTATTCACGCTATGAAGCTGTAATTTGGTATTTAGCCTCCTTAGGACTTTAACTTGACATTGCCCAGGCCCCGAATCAGCTGAGTGGCCCCTGAAGCTAATCTCTATGATATTCACGCTATGAAGCTGTAATTTGGTATTTAGCCTCCTTAGGACTTTAACTTGACATTGCCCAGGCCCCGAATCAGCTGAGTGGCCCCTGAAGCTAATTTCTCTGCTATTCACGCTATGAAGCTGTAATTTGGTATTTAGCCTCCTTAGGACTTTAACTTGACATTGCCCAGGCCCCGAATCAGCTGAGTGGCCCCTGAAGCTAATTTCTCTGCTATTCACGCTATGAAGCTGTAATTTGGTATTTAGCCTCCTTAGGACTTTAACTTGACATTGCCCAGGCGCCGAATCAGCTGAGTGGCCCCTGAAGCTAATTTCTATGCAATTCACGCTATGAAGCTGTAATTTGGTATTTAGCCTCCTTAGGACTTTAACTTGACATTGCCCAGGCCCCGAATCAGCTGAGTGGCTCCTGAAGCTAATTTCTCTGCTATTCACGCTATGAAGCTGTAATTTGGTATTTAGCCTCCTTAGGACTTTAACTTGACATTGCCCAGGCCCCGAATCAGCTGAGTGGCCCCTGAAGCTAATTTCTATGCTATTCACGCTATGAAGCTGTAATTTGGTATTTCGGACTCGAATTGCGTTGCAAATTCCTCGTTCTATACGAAGTATAGAAGATAAGAGATTGGGGGTATTTAGTTGGTATTTAGTCATTTTATTTGGTATTTAGTCCTAAGGAGGCTAAATACCAAATTACAGCTTCATAGCGTGAATAGCATAGAGATTAGCTTCAGGGGCCACTCAGCTGATTCGGGGCCTGGACAATGTCAAGTTAAAGTCCTAAGGAGGCTAAATACCAAATTACAGCTTCATAGCGTGAATAGCATAGAAATTAGCTTCAGGGGCCACTCAGCTGATTCGGGGCCTGGGCAATGTCAAGTTAAAGTCCTAAGGAGGCTAAATACCTCCTTAGGACTTTAATGTAATGATTGTAATGTAATGAATAGCATAGAAATTAGCTTCCCTAGCAACGGTATACATGTGACAAAAAAACTAGTTGGGGGTCGGGCTAAGAATTGCGTTGCAATTATTATATATATATATATTTATATATGTATGTGTCATTCCAGACGATAACTCTCGAAAGGATTGAGACAAAAAGTTCAAATTTGCACGAAAAATCTGTCTTGGCAATCGACAGATTATGTTCCAGGTTTCGGCATTTTCAGAAACAACAAATCCAACAACCCTTCCGGACTGGGAATTGTAATTTATCCCCAAGATATACATAATCACGATCCGTTCATCAAATTCTGGCTGTCTATCAATGTCCAACATAGTGCCGCTGTGGTGTGGTTTCACGCTGAATCCTAAACTCTGAAGAAAGCTGATGTTTTCCGGTGTAAGTCCCCTCGGACCTTTGTCACCTTTGTCTCTACCAGCTGTACTGAACCTGCTTGAAGATGGTGCTCCCTTTTTACATTCCTGCGGATGATGATGGAACACCAACATGTTATTGAATGGCGGTGGTTGTGGTACGAGTTCGAGTTGTATATCGCCTTTCGAAAATGAAGTCGAATGGAAATGAGCTCATCTCGAAAATTGATCAAACGACCATCTTGATCGATTATTTGGACCGTAATTTCATCGAGCTTGTCAGTAATTACCGGATGATAAGTAACGGTTTTTGCTTTTTCCGTCAAGCGGTATCCTGGTGCAACGCCTGGTGTAAACTGATAGACCACGTGTGATGGCTGTCCATTGCGATAGTCTCCTTCACAACATGAAACTGCCACCCCGATAGTCGTCACATTGAACACGTGTATTACATCGCTCGACCAGTTCCATTTATTGCTCGGCATATCCTGCTCCGGTTTAAAGCCCAAAAGGGGCGAAAATGAGTCGTGCCTATTGAAATCGATTCGTTTTGAACATTTTATTCCACATTTAAGCGTATTCAAATTGACTTTTAGCTCGAAATCAACTCCAAGGGCTTTCAATTCGGAGGTTAGTAATTGACTCAAATCATCCATTTCGTACGTTCCTGTTGGAATCATGTAGACAGTTCCAGTGTACAAAAAATGTTGCCTTCCAGCTGACAGCTCGCCCCCCCCAACATGTTTCTTCAAGCTAGCTGACCAGGTCCGCTTCAGCGGTCTATCAGCTGTGTATGACACTGATGCTTGCAGTACACGTCCCTTGTTGAATCCCAGAGGTATCAATACAGAGTCGTCTGCCGAGTTGAACAATGTCACCGTTTCCGATTTAAGTACAACGTAATCATTGGAAAACTCCACTTTTACATTGGTAACAATCTTGTTCAATAATGCTTGGATGTCTGCCATCGACAAATCGCCCACTTTTGTCATGTACCTCGTGTCCGCCTCCATCCAGTAGGTATAAGGTCGAGTTTTCCCCTTCTACCAGGTTGGTTATTGAAAAATACGAGTCAAACGATGTCAGACCCGCCTCCCAATCACCACCACCACCTTCGAGTTCAATGGGTGGGAAAAATGATGAATGTAATTCGCTATTTCGTCCGGTGAGTGTGACTGTAAACGATGACATGCTGCCTTCTACTGACGGTGTCCCCTTTAGGTTCGAGAATTTTTATAGTTTTCCGAAATCGACCACAGGAACAAAAAGAACAAATGGCCACAAATGACGCTGTTGTATGTTTGCAACGTATTAGTGTTGTAATACACATCTCTACAGCGGCGGTGGTCAAAGTATTGTTTCCATTCCAGGGGTGGCTCCAAGTTGCCATCACTATCGAAATAGTATACAGCTCTCTCGTTCAACCAGTATGCAGTCCAATGTGTTCCATCATGTGCGCTAGAGTCCAAGTTGATAATTGCAGATTCAGGTTCTCTTGACTCACTAGTTGGGATTTCATCCCTCATTCGCACTCCAATAAAACTGACAATTTTAGCCTGTGCACAAAGTCCTTCCAAATCGATATTGGACAGTGCTCTTTTTGGAAGGACAACGTCTAGTTTTTTGACTGCATGCCCACCAAGGCGGCACGTCCTCCCCCCCTGTACGGGCGAATGTACAGCCCCCGCCCCCGCATTGCAGGCCTGGAGGCTGGCCTATTCCTGGAGGCTGGCCACCCCCCCACCACCTCCCCCTCTTTTATACGGGCGAATGTAAAGCCCTTTTCCACCAGCCTGCTGCTGCGCACGTTGTGCTTCGAGCTGTCGATTGTGTCTGCGAGTCTCGTCCAAATCCTCTGCGGAGCGTTTTGCGTCTATCACGGTCTTTGCTACTGCAGCGCCTCCACCCACTAGGCTACCTAGGGCTGTTATGTATGGTATAGCGGCCGCAAGTAGGGGAAGAAAACCTCCCTTTTTTATATTAAGGTGGGGCAACCCTCTATGAAGTATTTTCCTCTTCCTCCTCCTTGTAGTTACTGCGGGCTTTTTCCTTGTATGCTGCCGCCGGCGCCTTTGGTGCAAAGTTGGGTGCATGCCTGAGCCTGTTGATGTCTTCAATTTCATCGCGTTAACTACCAGCCAGGCAGCAAGTCGTTCTGTTAGTGGGAATTTGTTGTCTCTAGCTATATCCCAAGCTCCAAATTCCAACCTTTTATGGGCCTCGTTTCTTTTTTGATCGTCTTTAGTCGTATGATATGTTTGATCGTGGGCAAAGCATAAACTCTCCAACGAATTAAAACCTCTTTGTCCTAATGCTTTACGTTTTTCAAAGTCAGTGCCTGGCCCGCAATACTGATAATTTTTTGTTAGATGTAATTCAACGGGCAACTTGTCTATAAGGCTATTGAATAGACCACGTCCTCCTTTACGCTTGGGTGTTTTGTCCATACTGACCTGGCCTAGGGTACTTACGACTTATATAGCAACATAAAAGACCCCCTACAATTTTTTGCCATTACTGCGATAATTCACTCTCATCAGAGTCATCAGGTTTTGCCATAAAATGTCCCCACGCTAATGTGTGTACCCCGTCACTTAATTGGACCCTCTTGTCATCCTCGTTGGAAAGGCAGAGTTTTTGTTGTTGTACAGTGTACAGCTTGATGCTTGCGTGAACGAATTGAGTTAAATTTTATATATAAATGGGCCCCATCCTCAGATATTTTGATGCCTTTGCTACATTCCCCCGTTTGCGCATTTGAAAACAGAATATTTTTATAGTGGCTAAAAGTTAGCTTATTCCGAACAGTGTGTTTGGGAGTTCCCTTGCTTTTCTTTATCGTAGTTTCCACACCATCCCTATCTACTCGTATAGCGTACATTTTCGCCCGTAGTGCCACAAACTCGAGCATTTTTGGTTTATTATTTTCAATAATGAACCATTGGAATCGAGCATGAAAAAAAAAATTCTTACCCCCCTCAAAATTTGATGGTTTACGTTTCAAGGTATGTAGAATCCAAAAATGCAATAAAAATATTTCTGTCTGTCCGCCGTACGCCGTACGCCGTACGCCGTACGGGCCACTTTTCTTAGTTACCATGAAAAAAAATTGATGAAATTCGGGTTATATGTTCCGTTCGGCGTCTAGTTGGTCCTCGAAGCTCGACGTTACTGTGAGTATTTTTTTACGTAAATATTTTTACGGTTTTAAATAGTTCTTGAACTTGCGAGTTTTTTAAGAACATCCCGAGCACCGTACGTCCAGCCGTTCGTTCACAGTAAGGCCCCGAAGTTTGCACCCACAAGCATTTTCGACTCCAGTGTGAATGAAATTGTATACAATTCAAACCAAATCTCGTAACCAGAGACGCGCCCACAATAGGAATTTGTGAATACGGCCAATCATTGGTAGGGATCACCTGATTATATTGGCGGAGTATGAAGTCGAGTTGGTTGTTCTGTGATATTATTTCATTTGAAAAATGATGGCTCTTTTGGAGTTTGTTGGTAGGTAGTGAAACTTGAACAAACGTTGAAGTATTATTGATGGGTAAATTATTACTACGGTAAATCATTACTCAACGGTAAATTATTACACAACGGTTCATTATACCATCTACGTAGAAGGGGCTGGAGTTTGTTGGTAGGTACTTTTGCAACTTTTTTCACTCCTCATCAACAATTTCTTTTCAGAACTTCATTGTCTGTGTTTCTTTTTGTTAGGTACTGTTTGTCATCGGCAGAATTATTTTAGCAACATTTAACTCGTGATTTAGGTAGGTACCTAGTAATGAGTACGGGGTTAGGTACTAACCTACGGAGGGTCTGCGATCTACATAATATGTATAGAATAGTACATATCATATTATATAGGAGGTTTATCTATACAGAGAGCTGTGATCTGTAACACGAGGGTATTCTATACAAAATAATAAACCGTTGTGCAGGGATTTGCAGCGTTTTTACCTTGAATTTCATCTTTGAAAAATCCCGTCTCACAGTGATACTGAGGGCCATAATACTCGCTGGTTACGGGTAATTCGGAAAAATCGAAATGCTCGCGTAATTTGGGATTTTCTAAAACTTCCTGCCCCCAATCCCTGCCATACGTTTTTATTCTGTGAAGTAACGAATCCGTATCAGTGTAGCATAGTTCGAGTCTTGGGCTACCATAATGAGCATTCATAACCTTGTAATGGAAAGAGAGCATATTATGTGCTTTTGAAAGATCTAGAATCGCCGCCCCCGCAGAAATGGGACTTGAAAGTACGACTTCCTCTTTAACAAGCTGAATGCCAATTACATCCTGACCAAATGATGTACCTATGTCTTATGTAATGAGGGGTATTTATTAGTTTTTTGCCTTATCCCAGTCTGTTACTATTTTCATGTTCATATGCGCTCTAACATTTTGTATCAATTTACCATAGCTTGTGTTAAACAGATATTTCAGCATCTGAGATTGGGAGCGGTATTTAGCCTGTGCCCTTTTTTGATAATTAAATTCAATATACGGCCGAATCCACGGGCTTTGTTTAAATCGTACCACTTCGTGTACTTGGGTGATCTCAACACCTAAGCTAGCCAACAGTAGTTGTTGTAGCAATCTATAATGAGCAACAAAATTTGTCTGCTTTTCAAGCGTTCCTACTAGTTTTTTACACTTTGAGCCCGGAATTAGCTTGTGGTTAATGACAGGTGGGAAATCATTGAATGTCTTGTGGAGGTGGGGTGGTGTAACTATACTAACATTGGCTAAATATCCATAAGGGGATTCATCACTTACGCTATGGAGGTCGACAGCTGTTGGTGGAATGTACTCGAAATCTGATATAGGCAAATAATTTTTCATACAGTGGGCATGGAGACCGTTTGCGTCTATATAGCATAATTGGTACAATTCATCCGAGCTAGCGTGTCTAAGGGAAGCGGCACGTACCCACCACGTATTGACCGTTCAAAAAGGCTGTAAATTGTATCATCGGTTATTAATTGAATTTCCACGGATGTTAAACTAAGCATGGCTTGCTGGGCGATACCTGGTAGGGAGTATAGATGAAATGGATCTAGCCTATATTCCGATTAGAGCATTTCCACGCGGAAGTTTTGGAAAAATTCTGCTAGTAACAGAACATCGGATATTAGGTAAAGATCTGCTAGTTGACCCAAGGTTTTCACCCCAAATGTGTCCCATATTAATTTGATTCTATCGTACTTTTCTTGCGCAATATCCTGTTCATACAGCTCTGAGAAAAATTCCTTTTTAGAAGGGAGCGTGGTTTGTTCTAGTTTCGATATATGTAGGTATCATCTAAATAACAAAATGTGGATTTTTTTAGATAGTAACTCTACATGGCGAGGGTTGGGGTAATGTTGGGGTATTATTGATAATTGTTCGGCCTCTAGCGTTTGAGTTAAAACATCCAGGCTGTTGGACATGAAGCGGAATGAGTCTATAAATCTTAGTTTTATTGAACAATCCCCCTTATCGTGGTAAATTTGTTTCGTGATTGAAATAAAAGTTTCCTCATTGTGAGGTAAAACATCGACTTTTCCAGCAATTGTAGATAAATTTTGAACGATAAATTTAAAGTCGTACGAACTGCCAGCAGAATGAAACACAACAGGGACATAGTTTGGAGTTTTAGCCATCAAATTGCATTTGCTATGTGCCGCTCCTCTATATTCGGATGAGAAATGATCGTGGTCATGGACTTTATCGCAGGGCTCTAAAGCCTCGTTACACAAATGGCAAACTGTTGCAAGTTCGTGTCTTTGTTTTTGTAATTCGCTCATCTCAGCCATGGGTTTTTTGTTTGCAAAGAAACAGTCCATAAGATCGTTGGCAAGTCTGGCCAGGGTTTTCACCATATATGCTCATCAGCATCCTTCCCACTGTATGTGAGAACCCTATTGAAATTTGGGTGTTTTTTGTACAAATCGGTTGCAACATATATACCATAGCTGTGCATTTTATGTTTTTGATACGCGAGCAAATTATTAGTTTTCCATTCGGGCTGATGTCCGTCCAGGCGTATAAGAATTGATTCCACATCCGCGTATATGACTGCTGGTAATTTAATTCTATATTGAAATTGTTTAAATTTGAATTTCGCCTTGTCGCCTTCAGGCATTACTGTTCGGGATATTGTACCATTGTTGTTCGCGTTACAAAGATATTTCAACATTTGAGATTGGGAGCGATATTTCGCTTGAGCCATTTTCTGATAATTAAATTCAATAAAAGGCCTGATCCATGGGTTCATCGCCTATGCTATGAAGGTCAACACTTTCAGGGCAAATGTACCTACTCAAAATCTGAAATGGGCAGACAGTTCTTCATGCAGTGTGCATAGAGCCCATTTGCATCTACATAGCAAATTTCGTACTGCTCATCTGAGGTGGCATGGCGCAGAGATGCACCACAGTAGCCCCCACGAATCGACTGTTCAAAAAGGCTGTAAATTGTATCGTCGGTTATTAACTCAATTTATGCGGATGTCAGACTAAGCATTGCCTGTTGAGCAATACCTGGTAACGAGTACAAATGAAATGGGTCCAGCCTGTATTCAGATGATAGCATTTCCATGCGAAAATTTTGAAAAATTTCGGCGAGTAACAAAACATCTGAAACTAGATACAAAGTACTAAATTCCCCCAATGTTTTCACTCCAAACGTGCCCCATATTAATTTGACCCTGTCATACTTTTCCTGGGCGATATGCTGCTCATACAGCTCTGAAAAAAATTCTTCTTTAGAAGGGAGTTGTGTGAACTGCAGCGACGAAAGCTCAATTCCACACTCGATCTGGTATTATGTCACGTCTACTGGCGGTCAGTCCCACGCCATCTCTTGGCGACCTCTGATACTATCCCCACCCTCCGCATTCCAGCGCTCAAGTGACAAAAGCTCGATTCTACACTCGATCTGGTATTTGAAATAATGTCACGTCAATGCATTCATCGTGCCTCGCTGAATCAAACTATCGATAATAACATATTTCACTATCCACTTATATTATATGCTAGCTGGAGGGTTTGCTGGTTAACAACTGAACTAGGACCATCGAGCTATTTTGCCGCGTAATATTCGATGCCTATATCCTCATATTCAACACCTACCTTAAGAGGCTGTCAATAGCCCAGTGGTGAGGCAAGAACCTCCCAATGGAGAGGTTGGGGGATCGAGCCCCGCCGACGGAGGAAAATTTTTTCGCCACTGAACTTAAATACTGCGTGTTGGAGCCCAGTGACGTCATCAGAAATTTAAAAGCCTTGCGACAGAAAGGGGCTAGCCCCCCCCCCCCTTAAAGTAAAAAAGTACACATCAGGATGTTGTGTGAGCCCGGGCTGTGGAAAATACGCAAGCCTCAGTATAGCAGAAAATATTGTGCCCCGTAAAAAAGTACACATCGGGATGGTGTGTGAGCCCGCGCCCTCGGGTTGTGACGTAGGAGTCGGGTGCAAACGAGAGGTTTGCACCTCTGACGTCATCTTTGTTCAAAGTCAAAAGGTGTCAAGTGAAAATGTACAGGTTGTACCTACTTACGTAGTTGGAATGATCTCAGGTGACCTTATGCGAAAATTTGTACAGGTTGAAAAGGGGGCTACGTAGGTGGAATGACGTCAGGTGACCTCATACGAATGACCTCAGTTGACCTTATGCAAACGTTTGTACAGGTCTGCCCTACTCACCATATCAACCCCGGGATTCTGATTCGTCCTTGTTGACCGCCTTCATGTCATATTTACTTTGTCAACGAAAATTTCGTGACAGGCGATTATTTATTCTGCGACTGTCAACACACTGATCTGGCTATATTGCAATACCAAAACCCAGAGTTATTTAGTCGTTCTGGAATCAAGGTTCGTGATGCGTTCTCCGTTTCAGGTTTTAGACGATTGGGCGGACGAAGAAACTGCAGAAGTTATGAGTGGATTCAGTAGAAACTATGGGCCTTTTCCTCAAATAACCTTGATATTTCCTTCGTGGAAACCTTCCATGAGATTAGTTACCATATCATTGTTCATACTCTACACCTTCCTGCTTGGAACTCATATGGTGCTACTGCTGTTTTCACTTGTACAAGCTGTGCTAGAGTGGAACTTGGAATTGGCCAGTTTATGTTTTCACTTTTCTCTGCTTCTATCTTTTGGCGTTTTCTCTATTTACTTCTTACAGCATCAAAGAAAGATATATTCCAGGCAAAGTACGATTATGGCGAGAGATGTGGGACGTTACAGGAGCGGAAGAATCTACGATGACGTCTGGTGTGTTGAAGAGGAAAAGAGGAACAGGAAGGAAACTGTATATTATTTGGCAGTACCTGTAGCAATTGGAGTTGTGTCTGGTTACGTCATGTTCGGACCCTACATCTCTAATTGGATTAAAGGTATGGAAAACCCATACACGCCGAGGATGGTCAACATGAATCTGCCTTTCCCTTGCTGGTACCCGTTCCCAACACATGAAGGCGCCCTGCACGTGATGGCTGTTGTCGGCCAAGTTATGGCGGCTACGTGCCTTTCCGTCATCTTCGTCCAGATCCTGCTGATATTCTTAATCAACACCCAGCGAATCAGATTCGAGATGCGAGTGATTGGTTACAGTATGGAAACTCTGTTTTCTAGATCGGCAAAAACGTTTTTGCGAATGTATCCGGACCAGGTTGAGGCGGATGTGCGAACTCGAAATCCGATATACCAGAGAATAATAGAAAAATATTTGATAGACTCAGTGATTCATCATCATGCAGTTCAAGAGTGAGTACGCATTATAAATAGGATGTTATCGTAGGGCAAGAATAAACAACATTTTGTCTTACTTTCATTGATGAACTTTTAGAATCAGGCATGAAAGAAAAATCAATCCCTCTCAAAATTTGACGGGTTCCGTTTCAATTCACATCGAAAACTGAATTTAAAAAATTTCAGTCCGTCCACTGTAATTTGTTTTGGTTTATTATTCCGTGAATAATACACCTGTGTATTCGCTCAGGATAATTTTTTATAACACCCCCTCAAATTTTCTTTTTTTTTTTAAGTTTCAAGGTGATCCAGAAACGCTGCGAAGTCCTTGTCATATGGGTTTATTATTCTGCTGGACGTACCAACAGAAATGGTGGCTGTCATGACCGGCTTTAGAGAAGGCCATGGCGCAAGATTTGGCAACACTCTAACAGCTTCTTGGCTGGGGCTGCTCTCATTAACCACTGCGTTCTTTTAGCTCCATGGATGAATCCTTCAGTTATTATATTATTATATATTACCAGTAGGTATAAGTAATGAAAATAACCGTCTTCTGAATAATGCTCTATTTAAAAGAAAGGTACTGAATCTAGAACAACATAAAGGAACAAAGAAGATGACTTGGAGAAAAGGAAATGGAACATGAATCAATTATAGTTTGCTTACAGTCTTCTCCTTCTGGAACTTCTTCAGCTTGTGGCTGTCATTTTGGTTAATTATTCCCTGAATAATACCTATACCTAAGTATTCGGTTCGGAAAATTTTGGAACACCCTCAAATTATTTTTTCCCTCAAAAATTTTTTTTACGTTTCAAGGCGTAGATTGCAAAACTGCAATGCCCGTAATTTAATTTTTGGTCCTAAAAAAACGTTCTTTTCCACACAGGCTCCATTTGAGCCCTAGTTGTGTCCCCTAACTCGGTGGTCCAATCAGAAAACATCCAGGGGTGTTATGGGTGAAACATGGGTGCAAAATGATGTATTTTTGAGGTTTTAGTGAACTTGGGCTTGTGAGGCATCGTTTTCCGTGTTTTTTTTTTGTTTTTTTTTTTAGGGTGAGGAGACCAAATATGATGTTGATCTTGACCAGTGAGTGAAGTACCTATTGAGGTTCTAACGAAGTTTCAACTCTCAAAATTCAATATTTATGGGTCGAAAACCTGTGAAAATGGCTGTAATCACCAGAAATTGGTATAATAACACAAAAGGTTACCAAAGGTGAATCGGGACAATTCAATGACATGTTCAATGATCGAAGATAATTTGTCAAAAATAGGAGACTAATTCGAGTTTTTGGGCCCAAAATTGGTGAAAACCAAGGGTCAAAAATAGCTATATCAATATTATTACACATGAAATAAACAGTAAATGAATAGCCAACTTTTTTATGCCCAACAGAATACGTAATAAACCCATGTGACAAGGATTTTGCAGCGTTTTTGGTTTTTGATCACACATTCTTGGAATCATGGTTCGTGACCACAGTGACCGCACGTAATGCTGTCTTGTAATGTTGAATGCGATCTCTCTGAGACAAATGTGACGATGTCTTTTGGTTTATTATTTTCAATAATGAACCATTGGAATCGAGCATGAAAAAAAAAATTCTTACCCCCCCTCAAAATTTGATGGTTTACGTTTCAAGGTATGTAGAATCCAAAACTGCAATAAAAATATTTCTGTCTGTCCGCCGTACGCCGTACGCCGTACGCCGTACGGGCCACTTTTCTTAGTTACCATGAAAAAAAATTGATGAAATTCGGGTTATAGGTTCCGTTCGGCGTCTAGTTGGTCCTCGAAGCTCGACGTTACTGTGAGTCATCTCTAAGGGGTTCAAAATAGGGGTTGAAATTTTCAAAACGCCTATACCATTTTTTTACGTAAATATTTTTACGGTTTTAAATAGTTCTTGAACTTGCGAGTTTTTTAAGACCATCCGGAGCATCGTACGTCCAGCCGTTCGTTCACAGTAAGGCCCCGAAGTTTGCACCGACAGGCATTTTCGACTCCAGTGTGAATGAAATTGTATACAATTCAAACCAGTCTCGTAACCAGAGACGCGCCCACAATAGGAATTTGTGAATACGGCCAATCATTGGTAGGGATCACCTGATTATATTGGCGGAGTATGAAGTCGAGTTGGTTGTTCTGTGATATTATTTAATTTGAAAAATGATGGCTCTTTTGGAGTGTGTTGGTAGGTAGTGAAACTTGAACAAACGTTGAAGTATTATTGATGTGTAAATTATTACTACGGTAAATCATTACTCAACGGTAAATTATTACACAACGGTTCATTATACCATCTACGTAGAAGGGGCTGGAGTTTGTTGGTAGGTACTTTTGCAACTTTTTTCACTCCTCATCAACAATTTCTTTTCAGAACTTCATTATGTGTGTTTCTTTTTGTTAGGTACTGTATGTCATCGGCAGAATTATTTTAGCAACATTTAACTCGTGATTTAGGTAGGTACCTAGTAACGAGTACGGGGTTAGGTACTAACCTACGGAGGGTCTGCGATCTACATAATATGCATAGAATAGTACATATTATATTATATAGACGGGTTATCTATACATAGAGCTGTGATCTGTAACAGAAGGGTATTCTATACAAAATAATAAACCGTTGTGCAGGGATTTGCAGCGTTTTGGTTAGGAGCCTTCAAAAACTGACCTATCCTCGAACTCTTGAGCGATTAATATGTTCATAATATTCAATGATGAATGTCATAGAATATTCTATTATTGTTGAAAATAATTTTCGCGAGAAGATCTATAGGTAAACTACCGAAACCCGGAAATAAACCGCCTTCTCTGGAGCCGGCCGTGTGGCTGTTCATTTATTGTTTCATCCGTGTGCAATACTTGAAATAGCTTTTTTAATGGGTTCCACCCATTTTGGCCCCCAAAAACTAGAATTAGGCACCTATTTTTGACAAATTATCGTTGACCATTGATAGTGCCATTTAGCTGTCTTGATTCTCGTGATAATAATACTTCTAGTGTTATTATACAAATTAATGGTGATTTCAGACTATTTCCCAGCTTTTTGACTCACGAGAAATTAATTATGGGAGATGAACCTTTGTTACAACCCAATTTCTTCACTCTTTGATAAAAATCAACTTTAAATTCGGTCTTCTTGCCCTAAAAAACATGGAAAAGGATACATCACAAGGTCATGTTCACTAAAACCTCTAAAACTTCGAAAACCCCTATTTTTACACCCACTTTTCCCCACAACACCCTTGGGTGTATTCCGATCAGGCTGCCGAGCTTCGGAGCACAACTAGGACTCAAATGTGTCCCAAAATTTTGACCCAAACTGTGTGAGGAAGAACAACTATTTTACCAAAATTTACCGTAAATTTAAGGCTAAAACTTCGTTAGAATAATTGTCCGCTCTTTGGTCAAAATCTAACCTCAAGTTCAAACTTGGAGGGTCGATCAGGAACAGTACTATGACAGTTCCAAATGAATTCTTTAGAATCTTAATGTAACTTTCGTATGCGCATGCGCGAACGTGAAATGTTGACCATTTCCTTGTAACGCTTCTAACTACGCGAAAAATAGTCGCAAAGAGCTGAAATTTTGAGGGTACACGCGGGTTGGATCACAGATGGTCCCGTATCAAAACGAACCTGCCCAACTATTCTATACGTTCATGTGATTCAAGTGAGGAAGCTATACCGCCTGCTCGAATTGGCAGACGTTTTTCAGGTCGAGAAGACTGTATTAAATAAATTTGCATAATAACACTAGAAGTAGTATCAACAGGTGAATCATGACAATTAAATTGCACTATCAATGATCAAAGATAATTTGTTTAAAAAAATAGTAGCCTAATGCTTATTACAATAAATGAACAGCCAACATTTCTCTAGGTGTGTCCAATAGAATAATAAACCCATGAGACAGGACTTTGCAGCGTTCCACCGTTTTTCTTGTTACCATGAAACAATATTAATGGAATTTTGGTTGGTCAGCGAAGCTCGGCGTTACTGTCAGTCTAAGGGGTGAAAAATAGGGGCTGCAATTTTCAGAACGCTAGTGCGCAATTTTCAATAGAAGGGTATGACATTTTTACGGTTTCAAATTGATTTAGCTATTGTGGATTTTTTTATACCACCTGGAGCATTGTGCGCCCAGCTGTTCGTTCAACCCTTGAGTTTGCACCGAAAGGCTTCATCAACATGATGGTGAACGATACGGTACCGATACATCCGGCCTAATCATTGCTAGGGATCACCTGATTATAATCACGGATGGCAGAATAAAATCGAGTTGATTGTTCCGTGATATCAATTCTTTTGAATGATGGTTATATTGTATTTTATTGATAGTAACTTTTAACTTGAATTTGCTTCATTCTGCTTCATGAATAACAACTAATAATAAATGTGATGACCCTTAGTTTTGAGTTATAAAAATTTCATGAGCACTAAAATTTGACTTGAAAATTTGAATTTAGGTGAAATTTGACTGAATAGGTTGTGGATAAGTTGTAGAAGAATGAGGAGAGAGGAATTTTATCCGCGGGGTTTTCACCTCTTCGGATACGCGTCAGGGAATTTAGGTAAAATATTCGCCCGGTTTTCACCTCGTTGAATATCTGGAAAGGAGAGGAAGTTATTCGCCCGGTTTTCACCTCGCTGAATATTTATTTATTTATTTATTTATTTATTACTTTATTATGGGCAAGCCCAATTACATTACAAGTCAGTGACAGTGAGATACAGACTTAGGTAAACATTCTTACGAGTTATGATTATAATAGTTACGCACTGAAAATAATTACGGAAAAGGAAAACAATGATGAAACTATAAAATTTGAAAAATAGTACATGGAATCTTTCACTATAGGACCACATCGGGGGTACCGCGAACCACGGCCCTCAACCTCGAGAGGGAATCATTAAAAAAATCAAAATCGGGATTCAAGTTCAAAAAGAGGTTTGCAGTTCGTGGGATACGACGAAGGGGGCGATTTAGTTGGTAATTTGTCGGCGAGAAAGGAATACCAAACAACGGCGAAGAACGTGCAGACAATCGTGGAACCCGGAGGCTAATCTTGGATAGAAGAACAGGGCAGGAGACCAGATTATTTAAGATTTTGAACAGCAGAGTGAGGTCAGCCACGCAACGACGCTTCTCAAGGGGCATCAAACGGCAAACTCCACGTAGGTGTTCGTAGTTCACATCGGTTGAAGCAATGCCAAGCTTATACGCCACATATCGAAGAAATTTGTTCTGCACTCTCTCCAACGTGTATTTGTGCACTGCACAGCAGGGTGCCCATACCGGGGATGCGTATTCCAGGAGCGGAAGAACCAAAGCCTTGTACAGAACCACCAAGGCATTCACGCTGCAGAATTCACGGGTATTCCTTTTGAGAAATCCCAAGGCTCTCAGGGCTAGTCCCGCAATGCCATCAATATGCCCCGAAAAAGTGAGCCTCCCGTCACATCGCACACCAAGATCAACCACCTCATCCAGCCTCCGAAGATTAGAACCACACAAGGTATAATCGTGCAATAGGGGTTGAGCGGTTCGGTTGAAGGTGACAGCGGAGCACTTGGACGGATTCAAGAAGAGGAAGTTCGCGGAGAACCACTCCTCCAAACCACGCAAGGCTCCCTGTGGGGTCTCACAATCACTCGTGGAAATCACATGGTAGAAGAGCTTCAGATCGTCAGCAAACGGCAAGCAATGCACATCTGGGTGGATACTTTTAACAACACTGTTGATCATAATCAGAAAGCAAAGCGGCCCTATGTGACTTCCCTGGGGGATTCCAGAGGATGCAGTAAAGGGAAGTGACAAAGTGTGCTTTACACGAACCATCAATTCCCGCTCGCTGAGGTAACTTGCGATCCAACTCAAGAAGGACCCGAATACACCCAATGACCTCAGCACAGCCAAAAGGTGGCGATGAGATAACTTATCAAATGCCTTGGCAAAATCGGTCGAGACAACATCAGACTGGCAACCCGCCTGGAACCCCTCCAGTACAAAATCCTGAAAGACAAGCAGGTTGGTGACTGTAGATCTCCCTTTCAGAAAACCATGCTGCTCGGGTGCAATGAAGAAAATGGCCGTTTGAGGAAAATAGGATGAATGCTCCTAGCTATGCATTTTGGGCATATTTATAGGCACATCTACCCTCCTCAGGTCCCATCGGAACGACCGTTGGAAGCCGCTGGAGGGAGAGCTACCTGGGCTGTGTCCCTAGTGATGCATAGCTCGGCTTCTCCGTCTTTACTGGTAGATTATTATCACGTATACAAGAGTGGTACATTAAGCTGGTACGTAAGGTTACCACGACATTAATAAATTATAGAAATCTCGAATTCACTGCATAATTAATGAAACGGTAATTATTGCCGGGCCAGCTCCAGTACTCGATTTAGGGCTTTCCTGGGGGGAGCGCGAGAGTTTACGTATTGAACACATAAAACAAATGAAGGGGCAAACAACATAATATTTACGGCACATTTACAGCACCTACAGGGAATAATAAACCGTTGTGTAATAATTTGCAGCGTGGTTATTGTATGTACGACCCACATTTTTACCATTTTGCATCCATCCCGTTTTTCTGTTGTTAGAATGATTTCTCTATACTCTGGGCAACTCGATGTACTTGGAGGATTTGCTTTCATGATTGGAACCGGAGTTATCGGCTTGTCACTATTCAACATCTTGGAAGTGAGTCACAAAAATATTCCAGATTTATATAAATATCCACCTGAAATCAAAAGTCCCTGAGGTTTCAACGTGTTGCAAAGATTATGAGTATTTACAGATGCAGAACGAGATGGTACAGCGTTCACCTCAACAGTTGGCGGAGTTTTTTTTTAAATTATTACTATTTTTATTATCAATATTATTCAATTAATTTAATTTCAATTTATTTTTTCACCTTTGGAATCGAGCATGAAATAAAAACGCTGCAAAGTCCTTGTCACATGGGTTTATTATTCTATTATTTTATTGGTCTACAGAAATTCTGGCTGATCATTTATTGTTTCTTTTATGCGTAATAATCGAAATAGCTATTTCTGATGGTTTCCATTAATTTTGGCCCCTGAAACACAAATTAGGTACGCTTTTTTTTTAAACTATCTTTGATCATTGATAGTGCCATTTAATCGTCTTGATCCACGTGTTGACACTTTTCCTAATGTTATTCTACAAATTGATGGTGATTTCAGACGATTTCGCAGGTTTTTGACTCATAAAAAATCAATTTTGGGAGCTGAACATCTGGTACAACCTCAATTTTCCACTCCTTGGTCAAAATCGACTTAATATTCGGTCTTCTCGTCCCCAAAAACATGGAAGATACCTCAAAAGCTCATTTTACTACTATGTTACTAAAACACAAAAAGTACCTATTTTTATACACATTTTCACTCATAACTCCGCTGGATATATTCCGATCGGGCTGAAAAGTTTCGGGACACAACTAGGGCCCAAATGTGCGAAAGAACGATTTTTTTAGACCGAAAATGAAGCGTGTACACGTGATACGGCGTACGGCGTACGGCGTACGGCGGACGGCGGACGGACATTGCTATTTGAATCTACGCACCTTGAAACGGAAAAGAAAAATATTCTGAGGGGGTTTTATAAAAATTTTTTGCTGAGCGAATACATAGGTGTATTATTCACAGAATAATAAACCAAAACGCTGCAAAGTACATGTCACATGGGTTTACTATTCTATTGGGCATACCTACAGAAATGTTGGCTGTTCATTTATTGTTTCATTCATGTGAAATAATTGAAATAGCTATTTCTGATGGTTTCCACCAATTTTGGCCCCCAAAACACAAATTAGGTACGCTTCTTTTTTTTTTTTTCAAATTATCTTTGATCATTGGTACCTAGTGCCATTTAATCGTCGATCCACGTGTTGACACTTCTTCCAGTGTTATTATACAAATTGATGGTGATTTCAGACGATTTTCCAGATTTTTGCCACATAAAAAAATCAATTTTGGCTGCTGAATCTTTGGTAGAACCTCAATTTTCCACTCTTTGGTCAAAATCGACTTCATATTCGGTCTTTTCGTCCCCAAAAACATGAAAAAAGATACCTCAAAAGCTCATGTTACTAACATATCACTAAAACACAAAAAGTTCCTATTTTTAACCACATTTTCAATCATAACACCCCTGGGTATATTCCGATCGGGCTGAAAAGTTTCGGGACACAACTAGGGCCCAAATGGAGCATGGTGCGAAAGCACGAATTTTTTAGACCGAAAATGAAGCCTGTACACGTGATACGGCGTACGGCGTACGGCGGACGGACATTGCATTTTTGGAATCTACGCACCTTGAAACGGAAAAGAAAAAAGTTTGAGGGGGTGTTATAAAAATTTTTTGCTGAGCGAATACATAGGTGTATTATTCACAGAATAATAAACCAAAAACGCTGCAAAGTCCTTGTCACATGGGTTTATTATTCTATTATTTTATTGGTCTACAGAAATGCCGGCTGTTTATTTATTGTTTCTTTCATGTAAATTAATTGAAATGGCTATTTCTGGTGGTTTCCACTAATTTTGGCCCCTAGAACTTGAATTAGGTACTACGCTCCTTTTTTTTTTTTCTTCAAATTACCCTTGATCATTGATTGTACCATTTAATCCTCTTGATCCACGTGTTGACACTTTTGGTTTATTATTCTGTGAATAATACACCTATGTATTCGCTCAGCAAAAAATTTTTATAACACCCCCTCAAAATTTTTTCTTTTCCGTTTCAAGGTGCGTAGATTCAAAAAATGCAATGTCCGTCCGCCGTACGCCGTCCGCCGTCCGCCGTATCACGTGTACAGGCTTCATTTTTGGTCTAAAAAATTCGTTCTTTCGCACACATGCTCCATTTGGGCCCTAGTTGTGTCCCGAAACTTTTCAGCCCGATCGGAATATACTCAGGGGTGTTATGAGTGAAAATGTGTGTAAAAATAGGTACTTTTTGCGTTTTAGCAACATGTTAGTAAAATGAGCTTTTGAGGTATCGTTTTTCATGTTTTTGGGGACGAGAAGACCGAATATGAAGTCGATTTTGACCAAAGAGTGGAAAATTGAGGTTGTACCAGATGTTCAGCTCCCAAAATTGATTTTTTATGGGTCAAAAACCTGGGAAATCGTCTGAAATCACCATCAATTTGTAGAATAACACTGGAAAAAGTGTCAACAGGTGGATCAAGACGATTAAATAATGGTACTATCAATGATCAGAGATAATTTATTTAAAAAAAAAAAAAAGGAGCGTACCTAATTCGTGTTTGTGGGGGCCAAAATTGGTGGAAACCACCAGAAATAGCTATTTAAATTATTTTATATGATAGAAACAATAAATAAACAGCCAACGTTTCTGTAGTTTTGTGTTGTGGTAACATGTTAGTAACATGAGCTTTTGAGGTATCGTTTTCAATGTTTTTTCCTCGAGAAGACCGAATATGAAGTGGATTTCGACCAATGAGGGGAAATTGAGGTTCTAACGAAGTTTCAGCCTTAAACGTACCTACGTTAAGTTTTGGTATAAAATCGTCGTTCTTCCGCACACAGGCTCCACTTGGGTCCTAGTTGCGCTCCGAAGCTCGGCAGCCCGGTCGGAATACACCAAGGGGTGTTATTGCTCAAAACACCCAGGGGTGTAAAAAAAGGGTTTTTCGATGGTTTTTTAAAGGTTTTAATGTACACGAGCTTGTGAGGTATCGTTTTGCATGTTTTTTTCGAGCGAGAAGCCCGATTATGAAGTTGATCTTGTCCAAAGAGTGAAGAATTGATATTTTTACGAAGTTTAAGCTCCCAAAATCAATGTAGTGAGTCAGAAACCTGGAAGGTGGCTGAAATCAACATAACTTTGTATAATAACACTGGAGGTAGTTTTAACAAGTGAATCAAGACAACTCAACGACTCTTTCAATGATTTCAATTGACCTCGCAACACAATTATCTTTAACTGCTGTTTTACAACTGCAGACGTTATCAATGTATAAATGTTTTACAAATATGTACCTTTCTTAGATCAAATTTCTATAATAATTATTGACCGTTGTTGTGTTTTAGCAACATGTTAGTAAAATGAGCTTTTGAGGTATCGTTTTCCATGTTTTTGGGGACGAGAATACCGATTATGAAGTCGATTTTGGCCAAAGACGCGGAAATTGAGGTTTTACCATTGGTTCAGCTCCCCCAAAATTGGTTTTTTTTTAGTCAAAAACCTGGAAAACTGTCTGAAATCACCATCAATGTGTATAATAACATTAGAAAAAGTGTAAACAGCTGAATCAAGACCATTAAATCGCCTCAAACCCCCCCCCCCCCCCCTCAAAATTTTTTCTTTTCCGTTTCAAGGTGCGTAGATTCAAAAAATGCAATGTCCGTCCGCCGTACGCCGTCCGCCGTCCGCCGTATCACGTGTACAGGCTTCATTTTTGGTCTAAAAAATTCGTTCTTTCGCACACATGCTCCATTTGGGCCCTAGTTGTGTCCCGAAACTTTTCAGCCCGATCGGAATATACTCAGGGGTGTTATGAGTGAAAACGTGTGTAAAAATAGGTACTTTTTGCGTTTTAGCAACATGTTAGTAAAATGAGATTTTGAGGTATCGTTTTCCATGTTTTTGGGGACGAGAAGACCGAATATGAAGTCGATTTTGACCAAGGAGTGGAAAATTGAGGTTGTACCAGATGTTCAGCTGCCAAATTTGATTGTTTATGAGTCAAAAACCTGCGAAATCGTCTGAAATCACATCAATTTGTAGAATAGCACTAGGAAAAGCTTCAACACGTGGATAAAGACGATTAAATGGCACAACCAATGATCAAAGATAATTTGAAAAAAAAAAGGAGCGTACCTAATTCAAGTTTTAGGGGCCAAAATTGGTGGAAACCACCAGAAATAGCTATATTTCGATTATTATACTTGAAAGCAACAATAAATGAACAGCCAGCATTTCTGTAGACCAATAAAATAATAGAATAATAAACCCATGTGACAAGGACTTTGCAGCGTTTTTCTAGTGTTATTATACAAATTGATGGTGATTTCAGACGATTTCGCAGGTTTTTGACTCATAAAAAATCAATTTTGGGAGCTGAACATCTGGTACAACCTCAATTTTCCACTCCTTGGTCAAAATCGACTTCATATTCGGTCTTCTCGTCCCCAAAAACATGGAATACTATACCTCAAAAGCTCATTTTACTAACATGTTACTAAAACACAAAAAGTACCTATTGGTTTATTATTCTGTGAATAATACACCTATGTATTCGCTCAGCAAAAAATTTTTATAACACCCCATCAACATTTTTTCTTTTCCGTTTCAAGGTGCGTAGATTCAAAAAATGCAATGTCCGTCCGCCGTACGCCGTCCGCCGTATCACGTGTACAGGCTTCATTTTTGGTCTCAAAAAATCGTTCTTTCGCACACATGCTCCATTTGGGCCCTAGTTGTGTCCCGAAACTTTTCAGCCCGATCGGAATATACCCAGGGGTGTTATGAGTGAAAAAGTGTGTAAAAATAGGTACTTTTTTGCGTTTTAGCAACATGTTAGTAAAATGAGCTTTTGAGGTATCGTTTTTCATGTTTGTGGGGACGAGAAGACCGAATATGAAGTCGATTTTGACCAAAGAGTGGAAAATTGAGGTTGTACCAGAGTTCAGCTCCCAAAATTGATTTTTATAAGTCAAAAACCTGGAAAATCGTCTGAAATCACCATCAATTTGTAGAATAACACTAGAAAAAGTATCAAGAGGTGGAACAAGACGATTAAATGGCACTATCAATGATCAAAGATAATTTGAAAAAAAAAAAAAAAAGAGCGTACCTGATTCGTGTTTTGGGGGCCAAAATTGGTGGAAACCATCAGAAATAGCTATTTAAATTATTTTATATGAATGAAGCAATAAATGAACAGCCAACGTTTCTGTAGGTATGTCCAATAGAATAATAAACCCATGTGACAAGGACTTTGCAGCGTTTTTTTATATACATTTTCACTCATAACTCCCCTGGATATATTCCGATCGGGCTGAAAAGTTTCGGGACACAACTAGGGCCCAAATGGAGCATGTGTGCGAAAGAACGATTTTTTTAGACCGAAAATGAAGCCTGTAGACGTGATACGGCGTACGGCGGACGGCGGACGGACATTGAATTTTGGTTTATTATTTTGTGAATAATACACCTATGTATTCGCTCAGCAAAAAATTTTTATAACACCCCCTCAAACTTTTTTTTTTCCGTTTCAAGGTGCGTAGATTCCAAAAATGCAATGTCCGTCCGCCGTCCGCCGTACGCCGTATCACGTGTACAGGCTTCATTTTAGATCTAAAAAAGTCGTTCTTTCGCACACATGCTCCATTTGGGCCCTAGTTGTGTCCCGAAACTTTTCAGCCCGATCGGAATATACCCAGGGGTGTTATGAGTGAAAATGTGTGTAAAAATAGGTACTTTTTGCGTTTTAGCAACATGTTAGTAAAATGAGCTTTTGAGGTATCGTTTTCCATGTTTTTGGGGACGAGAATACCGATTATGAAGTCGATTTTGGCCAAAGACGCGGAAATTGAGGTTTTACCATTGGTTCAGCTCCCAAAATTGGTTTTTTTTTAGTCAAAAACCTGGAAAACTGTCTGAAATCACCATCAATGTGTATAATAACATTAGAAAAAGTGTAAACAGCTGAATCAAGACCATTAAATCGCACTACCAATGATCAAAGATGATCTGGGGGGAAAAAAAGTGTACCTATTTCATGTTTTGGGGGCCAAAATTGGTGGAAATCATCAGGAATAGCTATTTCAATCATTCCACATGAAAGAAACTATAAATTTAACTGCCAACAAGAATCTCTAGAACTCCAATAGAATAATAAACCCATGTGACAAGGACTTTGCAGCGTTTTTGGAATCTACACACCTTGAAACGGAAAAGAAAAAATTTTGAGGGGGTGTTATAAAAATTTTTTGCTGAGCGAATACACAGGTGTATTATTCACAGAATAATAAACCAAAACTAACCCCCCCCCCCCCCTCACCACCCAATTTGATGGTTTACGTTTCAAGGTACGTAGAATCCGAAAATGGAATAAAACAAATTTCTGTCCGTCCGCCGTCACCATGAACGAAAAATTAATGAAATTTGATTTGTGGGTCCTACTTGGTCCTTGTATTCGGTCGTCTCTTCCCCAAAAACACGGAAAATGATACCTCAAAAGCTCATGTTACTAACATGTTACTAATATGTTTCGGGACACAACTAGGGCCCAAATGGAGCACTTGTGCGAAAGAACGACTTTTTTACATCAAAAATGAAGCTGGTACACGTGATACGGCGGACGGCGTACGGCGGACGGACATTGCATTTTTGGAATATACGGACCTTGAAACGTAAAAGAAAAAATTTTGAGGGGGTGTTATAAAAATTTTTTGCTGAGCGATTACATAGGTGTATTATTCACAGAATAATAAACCAAAATGCAATGTCCGTCCGCCGTATCATGTGTACCGGCTTCATTTTCGGTCAAAAAAATTCGTTCTTTCGCACACAGGCTCCATTTGGGCCCTAGTTGTACTTTGCAGCCAGATCGGAATATACCCAGGGGTGTTATGTGTGAGAATGGGTATGAAAATAGGTACTTTTTGTGTTTTAGTAACATGTTACTAACATGAGCTTTTGAGGTATCGTTTTGCGTGTTTTGTGGACGAGAAGACCGAATATGAAGTCGATGTTGACCAAAGAGTGGAAAATTGTTGTTCTAACGAAGTTTCAGCCCTAAATTTACGTTAAATTTTGGTCTTAAATCGTCGTTCTTTCGCACACAGTTGGGTCCCCATTTGGGAACACTTTTGGGTTCTAGTTTTGCTCCGAAACACGGCAGCCCGATCGGCATACCACCCAGGGGTGTTATGGGAGAAAAATGGGTGTAAAAATAGTAGTTTTCGAGGGATTTTTGAGGTTTTAGTGAACATGAGCTTGTGAGGTATCGTTTTCCATGTTTTTTAGGGCGGGAAGACCAAATAATAAGTGTATTTGGACCCAAGAGTGAAGAATTGAGGGTCAAAATTGGTGGAAACCATCAGAAATAGCTATATCAATTATTTCACATGTAAGAAACAATAAATGAACACCTAAAATTTCTGTAGGTATGTCCAATAGAATAATCAACACATGTGACAAGGACATTGCAGCGTTTTTAAATAGTTCTCGAACTTGGGAGTTTTTTAAGACCATCCGGAGCATTGTACGTCCAGCCGTTCGTTCACAGTAAGGCCCAGAACTTTGCACCGACAGGCTTTTTCAACAGCAGGGTCTATGAAATTGTATACATTTAGTCCAAATACCACTGGTAGGGACGCGGCAACAATCGGGAATTGGCCCGAGATAATCACTGCTAGGGAGCACCTGATTATAATTCACGGAGTATGAAGTCGAGTTGGTTGTTCTGTGATCATTTGAAAAATGATGGCTCTTTTGGAGTTTGTTGATATAGGTAGTGAAACTTGAACAAACGTTGAAGTATTTTTGATGGGTATGGGCGGAACTCGAAGCGGGAATACGGAATAGCAAATAAATGAAACGAATAGGTTTGGAACGGTTACTAAACCAATGGTGAGGAACGGTGCTCATTGCGAGTAGCCCCGCGGTCCCGATCCTTTCGTTGCGAAATGGATGACTTTCTAGGCCGTATCAGCTCCCGAAATCTCAGCCTTCTCCAATCACTTGAAGGGCGAAAATCGTGCTACCGGAACATCAATGCTGTCCAGTGAAATTTTCAAAGGACAAACATTCATTTCTTGAGATTATTCCTCTTTCGTTTTCTATTTGTCTACTGTGGGCACTATATTTATCCATAAACAAGTCCCAGTGTGTACATAGCTATTGCTATACAGAGAGGTACCTACTAGAATTATTCAGAGACCGGCAGGCTCTTTTGATAATATTTACAGGACTTGTGAGTACACATAAAACAACACTTGTCCCCGACCAGGCAAATAGTTCTTGAATTATTCGGCTGAGGTCTGTTGGGATAGAATCGCTGGTAGCAATGCGTTCCCTGCTGGAGGTTTTCGACGAATGGGAGTAACGAGTGACAGAACCATAGTTGGTTAACCATAGTTATGACCTAACGACACTGATAATTATCGTAATTTTTTATAATAACGATTCATAATAATAATTTGAGTCCAGGCACTGAAGACCAACAATTACACGAGTGTTACCCTGTTTGGTTTGATGGTTGTCTGCGAAACATTGGTTATGTTTGTGCTGGCGTCGCTCGGTGAAGCCATCACGGATGAGGTAAATATTGAAACCACCAAGGCCATCTCAAATATTTCTTTCATATATTTCTGTTCTTTACTATGGAATGGAACATTTTTCCCCAGTATCCGTTTTTCGTCGTACGCAGTATATTACTATTATTAATTGAACATCCAAATCATGCCAATTGCGGTTTATCACATTCAATAATGCATCTTCCTTGGAATCAAGCATGAAAACATTTTTTTCGCGACCCCGAATTTGATGTTTTCTTGAAAACGGAATAAAAACTAAAAATATTTCTATCCACCCACCGTGCGCCATCGCCATACCATTGATCCAAGCGTTTTGAAATTCACAGGGGACCATGCTGTTCATGCAAAAACCTCCCGCCAAACAGCTTGAAAGAGCGAACTAATTCACTCGCGAAGAAATCGTAGAAACCCATTTTTAAAAAAATGGAGTTATCGAAAAATAGTCTATTTCCATTAATACACGAAAAAACGCGAAAATAACTAAGTTACTATTTGTTACAGACGATGGTTTGATCACCGTAACCGGTATAACAGTGTATTTTTCGCATTTTTTCGTGTATTAGTGGAAATCGACTGTTTTAGATTTTTCAGTAACTCCGTTTTTCTTTAAGCTTGAAAGAAATTTCAAGGTTGGGGGGAAGGAACATATTTCTGTACAGCGTCCCACTTTCGTAAAGATCGGCCAGTGTACCACGCTCAATAATATTGCTATTTTTTGTAGTAAAGTTTTATGACTAAATATTTATCAATCGCTGTAAGGATGATTGATAGAGCTTTGACAGCCATTCCATTCGATTCCGCGAGTTGGAAAACATGAAAACTATAATTATACAAAACACACGTCTGTATGAAACCAATGGTGCGAACGTAGCGGCGTTTCGTGACGCTATGGCTGCACCAAAAACTATTCAGCAAATTCTGGAGGCCTAGTTGTTTAGGACTACTGCCAACATTTCATGCCAAAATACCCAGAATTGTGGCTTATAGCGCGGTACAGACAGACACACACACACACACACACACACGCACATATATATATATATATATATATATATATATATATATATATATATATATATATATATATATATATAGGTAGGTAGGTAAGATGAAGTCTCTACTCACTGAGGCCGAATTATACTCCGTGCGCGAGTTTTTTGTCATGAAGTATATCTGCTGAGTTACGCTTTTTACATTGTATTCGTTTGTTTTTCAGTTCAATTCAATTCTTTATTCAAAAACATATTTAGTACATAATGAAGAATATAAGTACAGAAACATGAGAAAACCAAGTTCATGAATGGGCCCCTAAGGTCTTGAAGACCCGTACAGGGGCTGGTTGTCCCTGAACTAGCTTATTAGTTTGGAGTGGGCGTGTACTTTTAGCTGGTGACAATATATTTACAGACAATATTCAACTTGAGTGAAACAAAATTAATATATATATATATGTATGGGTATGTAGCACCTATGCCATCCATATTCCAAGATAGTAATACCTAAATACATAACACAGTTACAATTACAGATCAAACCTATTCAAGAAGTCAGTGTGCAGGTCAGATTTGTGCATTTGCAGCAGGTATGCGCCTATTCTTTTTTTGAAGGATTTAGTCGACTGATCTGATTGTAAGGTAGTCGGAAGTGAGGCGTATATTTTGGGAGGGAGCCATGGAAATTGTCTTGTGAAAAAATCAGTGGTAGGGCAGGGAACTCGAATTTGGCTACCCTCTCATGTTGCTCTGGTGACTCGCAGGACAATGCAATGGGGTAGACCTTTTTTAATCTTGTGTACACGAAGCAGGGAGTGATAAACAAATATCAATCTTGGTGGAAGAATATCAAATTTTTTAAAAAGATCATTGACTCGTGTAGGGAGGATGAGAGACAGCAGTCGTTGTGTAATAATTTGCGCTTCGGCTCGAGGCGACAAGTGCGTGATCCTACCGGGCGTGCGGGGCCTCTCTCCCCGCCGTTTTCCCTCCAAAAATCATGCTCGTGTGTGGGGTTCTGGACCACCTGAATTACAAGGTGGGATGATAGTATTTGGGCTTCGCCGGGAGATGGTGTAGCAATGCTGCCTTCCGACTCTTGACGCCGCGGTCTACCTGTCTTGCGGGTCAGGTCTTCCTGTCCCCCCGGGTGTATGAGGGAGGGCTAACCAGTTGGGGGGCTAGCCCCTTTCTGGTCTTCCCCTCCCGGGTGGTGAGAGAGGGCCGGCATGTTTGTGCCCCCGCTGGAGTTCAACTCCTTTGCCGATTTGCCCCAATTATTGTGTAATTTGCCTATAGGATGAACCCACCTCGCTTCCACTCCTGTCCCCCCGCGTGTATGAGAGACAGCAGGCGTTGTGTAATAATTTGCCTTTTGAGTTTGGGCCCCTCAGCCAATTTAAATTTATATAAATATGCAATTTTATTCGTGTTGGAAAAAAATCGCCTCGTAGTCGAGTGTGAATCTCCTCGCCATGCTAACCCACACATCCTGGCTATGTTGCGGGTCCGAGGGCCCTACAACTCGACCCAGTGGCCCATGTGTGGGGTTTCTGGACCAGATGAATTATAAGGTTGGAATATAGTGTACACGTCTGTCAACAGATTGCATGCCGATGCGTCTTGGCGCCCCGTTCCACCTGCCTTGTGCGTCCTGTTATTTCATAGCAACCCCTACCGTGACCACCCCTCACCTGTCCTGGCACAGTCACGTCGTGTATCCGCTAACGATTTAAGCCTGCACGTCCAAGCTGTCATGCGGGATCTGTTCTCCATCCTACAACCTTACCCCTCACCCGGCCTATGTTCTTGCGATCACCAAGGGAAAAAATAATTTCCCTCACAATAGAATAACTTAATCTAGTGGGCGTCGGGTAGAATGAAAACAAACACATCAGGGGAAGACTACATAATTTGTTAATATACATCGTGCTGTGGAGTTAACATGGGTAGTGGGATAAAACCGGGGATAATCAGTAAAATGGAATGCGCTATAAACAATATCCTTTGCGTGGTAACACCTCCTGCCCCTGCCGTACACGGGAGTGCGGTAGAATGGCCCGTGCTCCCACCAGGTGGCCCGCTCGATAGGTTTTGTAGGTTGTTCTCGGGTTCGCTGATCTCGGCGGCCTGTGTTGAAGAGCCTCCACTCCGCGCGGCGCCCGGCAGTCTGGTATTTGTCTGGAACTCGCTATTGCTGAACTTGACGACCCGTGTTGATTGTGCCCCGCGAGCGTGGAATTGGCTCGCTGCAGGTAATAGCCTTATTGAGGGTTGATTCTAGAGATTGGCACAGTCGTTCAACCGTTGCTGGGGCGTCCCACCGGCGACAAGATGTTAAATTATTTAAAGATCTGTGTTCTGCAAACAGGAATGTAACGAAAATCACACATACAAGTTCAAACGCTGGAGCTCCTGTTGTTAAAGCATCATAGCCTTCGATAAGACAATGTGGTGGGTGTGGATGAATCCGCATCGTGTTTAGATGTAAAAGTTCAACGGGGTCGATTGTCCAACCTCAATCTGCCCCGAAGGAATGATTGCCCCAGCATTTACACTCGTAGAAAAACCCTCCGCCCCTCCGTTAACCTCGCCATGTGGGGAATTCGTATTTGGCATTGTGAAAAAACGCAATTTATCGACAATAGAGTTGATTGTAGGAATGATGCTTATCAAGACACGCGTTTCCGCGGGACTCAGTTTAACACCGTGAACCTCGCGATGTAGGAGCGTATCCAACCATGAGGGGTGATAATTGGCCAGAAACTCGCCACGCCTCGTGAACACCCCCGTCATGTGATATCCGTTCAACAGAATGACATCTTCACCCGATCGCTCCACTTCCTCGAGGCGTTTATACAAGAGATCCCAATCACCAAGCGTGATGTAAAACGGACAGCTACGAGGGGTCACGAGTACGATCACTGGCGTGCTCACATCAACTAGTCCCACCACAAGCTTCCTATTCTTTGTCCTGTCGAGCGCGAATGTGCTGGTCAAGAGGAGAGAATCCATCGTGGAAGAATGGCAAGCTTGGGGGATTTATTCGCGGTATATATGAATACACCCCCCGCCCATCCCCAACCACCCCCCTCTCTATCTTCATTAGACCCTGCGCTAGAAACCCCCTCTTCGCCCCCCCTCCACCCTCCACCATCACCTTAGAATGAGGCACTGCCGATAACTCTAAAACCTTACCTCGTGTGGTGCGCATCCTACGGCGGTGGGACATTGGTCGTCATGTCCGGATCTCTGATGAAACGACATCCAGGTGCCCAGCGCTCATGATCCGCCAACGGCTCATGACCCTCAATCCACCTACCGATTTCTACATCGCAAAATGCGCATCTACAAGTCAAAGCGACCCGTGTAAAAAAACCCCGCTTTAGCTAAATCGGCCGCTGTCGGATCACCGTGGGGGGCCAATTATCAAAACTTCTTAAGCGATCACACTCGCGGTGGTAATCGCAAACCCCCGAGTAACGTGATAGTGATAGTGATTTTATACTGGCGGAATTAGAGAATTCATATAATTACCCCCACTCCTGTCCAACCGCCACCCACACTCGATTAGACCATGAAATTGAAATCCGTTTAATTTTTCCATACTGAAACTTTTTTCCACGATTTTATACTGTCAGAATTAGAGAATTAATATAATTACCCCCACTCCTGTCCAACCGCCACCCACAACTCAATTAGAATATGAAATAGCTTTCCTTTTCTTCGAAAATTCGCTAAAAGCGGATATCCCCGTGATTTTTACATTATGAAACCCTTTTTCCCCGATTTTATACTCGCAGAATTAGAGAATTCATATAATTACCCCCACTCCTGTCCAACCACCACCCACAACTCAATTAGAATATGAAAATGGAAATCCGCGTGATTTTTACATTATGAAACCCTTTTTCCCGATTTTATACTGGCAGAATTAGAGAATTCATATAATAATTACCCACCACTCCTGTCATACCGCCACCCACACTCGATTAGACTATGAAATTGAAATCCGTTTAATTTTGTGAGCCCCTAATATTCTTGATATTGCGTTAACTTTTGCCTGTCGGCCTCCACCTACCTTGGGTGGGTTGGGGGGGCAGGCAACGCTGGGCTCCTGAAGGGAGCAGAATTGATGGTATTGGGACTTGAGACACACAACGCCGGGATTCAGTGGTAAATGGGAAAATTTTATTGATATCTAAATAGGCCTTAATGATATGCTACTCCCTAATTCCTACCTACTTCCTCCCAAGGGCTATTGTGCGTGAAAGTGGGAAACGGCGTGCTGGTCAGGACGCCTCCTCACGATCTTGACAACGGTGACGATGCTTGAGGCTGTAGGCTGAAGTTGGCTGCGAGGGTGGGTTAGCCCCCAGGGTAAGGAGGCGTCCTGATCCTGAGAACGGGTTGCGAAGATGGAATATCTTCGTCAGTTATCATCGTACAAAAATCGTTCACCACTCGTTGGATAGCTCTCGATTTACCTAACCATACTACGTTAACCACTGCGGACTGCGTGGCCAACAAGCTGCGGTATGAGCGTGATTGTTTAAATGAATGTTTACGTACATAATACAGTGGAGTCCGGCTAATCCGAACTAATTGGGACTGAAGGCTGTTCGGACTAGGTGACCAAAACAATTAAGTACGAAGTACTTGGTGTGGGTGCGGGAGGGGGCGCTAAGACATAAAATGTCCCTCGTGGTTGCGTACTTGTACGGAAGCTGTACCCACCGTTTGTGTTTTTGCAGTAGGTATCTCCATACAACATAAAAATTTTGTTTCGGATGGTATTTTCATTCGATATGTCAATTGATTTTATTTAATTATTATCCTTTGCAACGGATTTAATAACATTCTTTATGGATGATTTGAGATTCTGTGTAAAATATTATATTACAACCGAGGAAGGCGCAGGACCTCCTTGCATTATGTTGATTTTATACCCATTTTCACTCATAACATCCCTGGGTATATTCCGATCGGGCTGCAAAGTTTCGGGACACAACTGGGCCCAAATGGAGCCTGTGTGTTTACAAAAATTTTTACGTATAAGATGCCCTCCCATCAAAAGTGACAGGTGACAGGTCGCGGTTATGACAGACCACTCCCGCGGCATCATGCACCCACCCCCGTTGTTCGTGTATTCCTACCTAGCGGCGTCGGCGGCGCCGGTGGCGGCGGGATTAAATCGGAGAGACCATACCCGCAGATATGGGAAAGTGGGGGGGGGGAGAAGCATTTGAATTTTCAGACTTAGCTGGCCGGACTACGAGAATGGGAAAACAGGAGCGAGAAGGAGCCGCGATCTCGCGGAGCCCCAGCGGGCCTCCCACTGCCACACCAAGACCTGGGTCGAACTGGAGGGGGTCCCTGCAGCTGGGGACGCCGCGAGATCGTGGCTCCTCCTCGCTCCTGTTCTCCCATTCTCGTAGTCCGACCAGCTAAGTCTGAAAATCAGCGTTCAAAACCAGAAACAAAGCAATACAAGCTGATACAAATCTCGATGATGTTGTTAATAACTTTAGTGAAACACTGAAAAATGAAATGGAAGAGAGTCAATTTCAAAAAGAGTGGGTGGACTTTGGATCATATTGTAGGATTGCGTTTAAGGAGTAATAAAAATTTGCCTCTAAAGGGGAGCACTTACATCCGACTCCCTCCGCAAATCGAAAGCATACGTGCTTGTGGAAAATTGTAGGCGTTGCTCACCCTGTTGGCAACAGTCTTAGGGCCGGTTTCACCAACGCGGATTATCCAGAGTTCAATCCCGGCTGAGGTTTAAGCCATCGATTCTGAGAAAAGATAGTTTCACGAACGCCTAATCTAGGAATAAGTCGCGGCAACGGCGCATTAAGTTAATACCTCGTTTCAGGTGGTTTAAACCTCTGATCTACGGTTGATCTCCGATTCTCCTCCAGGCCATCGCCATTTTGAAATCTATTTTATCAGTGTTTTTCATACTTCTCAACTTGCATCAACATTTAGTGCGATGAATCGTTACATTGAAGTGTTTGAGTCATCCTTGGATGAATATTTCAATGAACTTCTGGAAGTTGCCGCGCCCAGACGGATATAATTCGCGAAAGGGTCGAGCATTTCCACAAGTGGGATGACGGCGATTTTTTCGCGAGGTTCCGCCTTCTGAGGGAAGGGATGAGCTTCGTGCTCGATGCAAGAGAAAGCCTTCTAGTTCTCGAAACAGAAATGTGAGTGCAACCAAAAATGTGTAATAAATATAATTTTACACTAAACCAGGTAGGCAACAACGTCGGACCCATCATTATTTATTTAGTAGGTAAACAAACCTTCATTGTACGTGGTAGGTACTCGCAGACTGCGCTAATAAGTACATGTATAACTTCTTCTGCATACAGCGAATTATTGTAAAAAAGTAGATACCTTTTATAGAAGAGTCTAGGTAGGCTATCTATAATTTATTACAAGAGCTGTCTCGAAAGATGTAAGATGGTCTTTTGTAGTAATGACAGAGTGGAGTCGAGCAGAAGTTCTCGGAATGAGAATGACAGAGGCATATTGTGAGAAAAAATCGCGAAACTTCCGCACCTGGCTACTATTATGCAGTTTAATGTCTCCACAACAGAGGATGGCGGAAAAAATTTAAGTATCCATAGAAGAAACATCACAGATCCACAACTCATGGATGAGCATCTCTCCTCCATGTCATCTGTAATACAGGATTTGTGTTTCTGGGGATAGCAATGCTGATGCAAACTGAACAATCTCGGCTTAAACCCAATCTTCGGCTAAACCGCGGATCAAAAACGTTGGTGAAACTGTCGAAGCTCTGAACCACAGATCAAATTTGAATCCAGGATTTATTGATACCAGGTTTAAGCTGCGTTGGTGAAACCGGCCCTTAGGATCACTGATTGAGTCAAGGGTCGACACCACCTGTTCCAAGCTATAATTTATTCCCTGTCATGGTTCCCCTCAAATATCTGCACTAACCACTCCTATGTAATGTGGAAAGGTTTAACCAAATAAACGAAGTTCATGCGAGTATTGTAGGAATATGTTTATATTCGCATGAATTTCGTGTAAATACGGTTGAATTTTAATCGTATTCCCTCTAAGTTCATATCCTGGGTGTGGGGCCAGCTGAGAATGATTTCTGCTCAACGCACGAGCGACCCCCACGCAAGTACAGAATTAATTGTGCGCTATTCAACCCCCTTCTGATATTGAAATTTCTAGCGGGTGAAAAATGGAATCAATGGATTATTTGGGTGAGGGGGACGGGAGCGGAAACGAGGTGGGTTCCCCTGAAACGACACAGAAAGGGTTGATCTTCACCTAGAGACCTCGACGAGGCGGGGTTTGGGAGAGCTTTCGCTTTCACTTTCGATCAGACCGCTCGCCACCCCTGAGCCAAAGCCCCGACCGCCGTAAAAGTCTGACCTAATATTTTCGAAAAAACTGACGCTAAAGGAAGACATTTAGTCTTTTATGTAAGTAGCGTATTAATCTCATAAACCTAGGGCTGGGTGTTACTATCCACCTATATGCTAGCTGCGTGTTGGGGAGTGTTTCCTGGTTACTAACCGAACTTGTAGCCAATCGATATATTTTGCCGTGTGATATTTGTATACCATCATATTCTACACATTCGTTAAGTGCCTATCGACGGTCCAGTGGTTAGGCATTCAGACTCTAAAGTGAGAGGTTCGGGGTACTAATCTCACTGGAGGCGGTAAAGTTTTTTCACCGTGAAATTCGTAATCAGAAATATTTAGATCGCGGGTTTCACATGACGCCGCTGTGACGTCATCAGTAATTTAACAGCCTCGCTCCAGAACCCCCCCCCCCCCCCCACACGAGCAAAGGCGTGGGGGGAGTCCCTACTGTCCCCTGTCGAAGAGGATTCACAGTTGGCAGGCCTACTAATGGGATAGCAGACCGAAGCAAGATACCACCCCCGGTCATGCTGGAAGGAGGGCCCTCCTGTGGAAACCAGCCTGAAGTCTCAACTCCGACTCGAACCATCACCCATATGGGGGGTTGGTGGTGGTTTGAAAATGTCCCTCTGCCATTGGATTGCGGGAGCGCGAGGTAAGGTTTATCAGCATTTCCGAGTTATTCATCTGATGTCTCTCTCCAACGTTGTGCCATTGGGAGAGACTACACTCAACCCGGTAGGGCGGATAGAAACGACCGGTAGGACGTCGGACCGTGCTTGGGAGCGGAGCAAGTGGGGTGGGCGTGGTGGAAGAGGGTCGGGGGGGGGGGGGGTCCCGAGGCGCGCCCGCTCTGCCTTCACGCTCAGAACCAAGCTGGGAGGGGAGTCAGAGGCGACATTCAAACGCTACCTGTCGGCGAATGGGAGAGACTACGATCAACCCGGTAGGGTGGGTAGAAACGGCCGGTAGGACGTTGGACCGCGCTTGGGAGCGGAGCAAGTGGGGTGGGCGTGGTGGGAAAGGGTCGGAGGGGTGGTCGCCCCGAGGCGCGCCGGCTCTGGGAGGGTTTCGGTCGAGCTACAGGGGGAGCAAGACCCGCTGCGCAGGTAAGATGTGTGGGTTTGCGTGGCGAGGACTACGAGGCGATTTTCTCCAACAAGAATGAAATTGTATATTATACAGATTTAAATTGGCTGAGGGGCCCAAACTCAAAAGGCAAATTATTACACAACAACTGCTGTCTCTCATCCCCCCTACTGACTCGCGTTCGGGAATGCGACCAAGTGATGATCCGAAGGAGGGACTTACGCACAACATTGAGCGAGCGGAAAGTTTGGGCATATGCTCCGCCCCAGAATTCTATACCATATATTAGGATACATATACATATGCGTAATACACCATCTTTAAGTTACTTCTGGAGAGCCATTCTCGTAGGATGCAGAAAAAGAAAACGATTTTCTTATTCTCATTGCTAGGATTTTGTAGTGATTGGGAGTCTAATAGACGAGTCGATCGCTTGATTGAGAATGGTTGTATAATTGGTGGCCCCTGGCTCTTTTATATCCCCTTGACAATATCAGAGGGGGGTCGGGGGGTCCCCACTCTGAGACATCTCATGCCTAGACAGTACATGGGTTGTGGAGGAGCAGCCGATCACAACACTGCTCCCCCCAGAATTTAAGTATGGTATTATTTAAATTTTCTTCTTGTCTTCTTGTGATGCTGCGAGCGTTCGTGGCCTTGGTGGTAACGTCGGGCTAGGCTTGCACTCCTGCAGTGTGTTGCTGGGGGCGCCGCACCCCGTGGAGGCAGCAGTCGGTGCACGTTCCAGCGTAAGGCGGGAGCTGCAGTGTGACGGTGGTGTTCGGCGGGGTGGTTACCGTCATCACCGGCGTACCTGGCGTGGTGGTGGACGGCCGCGGTCTCAGCGGGCGGATACCCGGCGGTGGCTGTCGCTTGGGTGGTGCACGCTGCTGCGTCGTGCTGTCCCGGGGCCGCGCGTGGAGGGGTATCGCGCCGGCCTTTGATATGGCCATGGCCTGGCGGATGGGGATGGGGACATACCTTCCTGGCGGCTGTGGCCGGGTCGGCTTGCGCTTCGCCGGTGCCGGAGGTGACTGCGTGACGGCGAGGTCTCGGAGGAGCTGTGAGGCGGTTGGAGGCTTCGGAGACATAGCGTGATAGTGGTTGATGTATGTTGTTGGCGCTCGTCTTTATAGTCGCGGCCGTGGGGTGGGGGGCGTCGGGCGGCATGTTGGGGGTGTTCACCGTGTGCGTGGGCGGGGGTGCCGGCTTGCATCTGTCGATTGATATTGATGGTGTGCGGCGATCGTCCCTGAGGTAAGTGACTGTTTTTCCATCGTTTGTCAGTACTTGATGGGGGCCGGTGTAAGGTGGCTCGAGTTTACCCCTCGGTGTGTCTACGCGGACGTACACATGGGTCGCTGTGCGCATGGTTGTTGGCATGTAGGACTGTGTGTAGTGGCGGTACGATTCGTTTGTGCGTAGGGGTACAGTTGTTGGTGGCGGTTGAGTGAACAGATCCCCTGGGAGGCGTGGTGTGGCCGAAAAGAGGCGTTGGGCCGGCGAGTAGCCGTCGGGGCCCGGGCGGTTTCGTAGGCCGAGGAGGAGGCCGCTGAGTTGCGTTGCCCAAGTGCGGGACGTGGCTGTGGCGAGGATTGCATCCTTTAGGACTCTGTGTAGTCGTTCGACGTACCTCCGTGCCCATGGACGTGCAGTATTTGTGAAATTCGGCGGAGGTGAACTGGGTGCCATGGTCGGTGGTTACGTGTGCCGGGGAGCCATAGCGGGCGATCCAATGTGTGTGTAGGGCCGTGATGACTGCGTCGGCAGAAATGGTCGAGAGGGGTGCGCATTCGAACCAGCCAGTGGCGCGGTCGATCATCGATAGTATGTATTTTTTTGTTGCCGACGGTGGTAGCGGGCCGAAGAGGTCGATATGTAGGTGCTCGAGTGGCGCTGCGTCGGGAAATTCGCCGAGGGGGGCCCTGATGTGCCGTGTTATTTTGGCTCGGTTGCAGCTCGGGCAGGCGCGGGTGAATAGCCTTATCGATGAGGTCATATTCGGCCAGTAGTACCGAGCGCGGATGAGGGCTGTGGTGGCCTTAATCCCCGGGTGTGTCATCCCGTGTATGTGGCGAAAAACTGGGAGGCGTAGCGGCGTGGGGATGTAGGGGCGAGGCGAGGCGTCGGTGTTTTCGCACATGATTTCGTGGCCTTGTATTCGGTGCGCTGTGAGAGTCATGGTGGCGATGTGATCATCGGCGGCCTGTGCGTCGGCTAGTTGTTGTAGCTTGAAGGGGGTGCCGTGATCCGTGACTGCGTGGGCCGTGTTGGCTGTTGGTGGGAGTCGCGAGAGGTAGTCGGCGACGATGTTCGTTGGGCCCTCGGCGTACCTGATGTCCGTTGTGAATTCGGAAATAAATCGAAGGTGCCGGAGTCTCGTCGGCGGGGCCGTGTTTGACTGAGTCGCTAGGGAGGTCGTTAGGGGCTTGTGGTCCGTGTATACGGTAAGTGGGCGCCCTTCGATTTGTTGGCGAAAATGTACGATGGCGAGGTATATAGCCAGTAGTTCGCGGTCAAATGCGCTGTAGTTACGTTGAGCCGGGTTGAGGGTGCGTGAGAAGAAACCTAGCGGGCGTAAGTGCGTATTGTCGATGAAATGCAGCGCTGCGCCGACGGCGAAATCCGATGAGTCCGTGTGTAGGACGAGCGGTTGGGTCGGGGCCGGATGGGCGAGTGTGACGGAGGTTTCGAGTAAGCGTTTTGCGCGGTCGAATGCGTCAGCTGCGTCGGTGGTCCACGTGAGCGTGCGGTTGTCCTTTTTCTTCGCGTCGGGTGGTATCATTTCCACTAGGGGGCGGAGAGTAGGTGCGGCTCGTGGTAAGGCTCGGTGATAGAAATTGATGAGGCCGAGGAATGTTCGAAGCTCGTGCACGGTAGTGGGCCGTGGGAATTTCTTAATGAGGTCCGTGCGTTCCGGTAGGGGTGTTATCCCGTCGGCTGAAACGTTATGGCCGAGAAATTTGACTGAGGGCCGTGCGAGCTGGCATTTTGCTGTGTTGATTTGGAGGCCGTATTTAGCGAGGGTCTCGAGGAGCGTGCGTACGTGGGTGTAGTGTTCTGACGGAGTGGCCGAGGCGACCAGTATGTCATCTAGGTAACAATACACGAAGGGCAGGTTGCGTAGGACGTGGTCCATGTAGCGCTGCCACGTCTGCGCTGCGTTTTGTAAGCCGAAATTCATTCGCTTGAATTGGTAGGCGCCGAAAGGTGTTAGGATCGTTGTCTTCGGTACGTCGCGTTCGCTGATCTTGCAATGGAAGAATGCGCGTGCGAGGTCGAATGTGCTGTACACGGTAGTCCCGTACAGGGCTGTTGTGAAGTCGTGTAGGTGTGGGACGGTGTAGTGATCCGGTATAGTGAGTCGATTCAGCGCTCTGTAGTCACCGACGGGGCGAATGTCACCGTCGGGTTTCGGGACGATGTGGAGCGGGCTGGACCACGGCGCTTCCGAAGGTTCGATGACCCCCGCCGCTAGTAATTCGCCGAAATGGGCCTTCGCTTTCGCGTATAGGTCGGGTGATAATCGGCGAAGTTTCGCATGACACGGGGGTCCCTTCGTGACGATGTGATGTTCGACAGGAGCATCGCATGGTGTCTCTGAAGGTTTGTAGGCGTCGAGGAGGGCTTGAAATCGAGGCTCGTTCGCTGTCGTCGTGCAGATGGACTGGCTCGGAGGTACGAGGTCTACTGTCCCGGTGATGTACCGCTGCGTGGCCGCGTTGATGAGCCGGGCGTTGGGTAGGTCAACGAGTAGGCCGTGGTACGTCAAGAAGTCGGAGCCGAGGATCGGAGTTGATACGTCGGCGACTGTGAAGGTCCACTCGTACGGAGGGAGATCTGGTAGGTGTACTGATGCGGAGTGTGTGCCGTACATCTTGATCTCGGTGCCGTTTGCGGCACGTAGAGCGCTTGGACGTGTTGTTTTTCGCTTGAGCAGGGTGTTGGGGACGATGGAGACGTCAGAGCCGGTGTCCACGAGGAATTGTAGGGCGGTTCGTTTGCAGCGGATGAAGAGCCGAGATGTTGGTGGGTTGCGCACGGCCGTTACGGCTGGTCGGGCCGTGCGTTGTCGTTTCCCGATGGTTTCGGGCGCCAGGTGCAGGGGCTGCGGCATTTCTGTGCTCGGGGGCCCCATGTGCGGTGGTAGAAACATAGGGTGGTCGGCGGGCGGCGTGTGTTCGTTGTCGGCTGCGTCGGCGAGCGCCGTTGTCGTCTATTGTTGATCACTTCTACCTCTTCGGAGACGGTAGCCACCCGAGGAGGCGGGGCGAATGGTAGGAGGCGATCGGCGAGCGCAGCGAGTTTCTCTATGTTAGGTTCGTCCTGTGCCGCTATGTGTAGACGTATGCTCTCGGGTAGGGCGCGGAGGAAGAGCTGTCGGACGAGCGGTGCGGGTGTGTCAGCCGGGAGTGCTCGGGTGAGTCGGCGAGCGAGGATCGACGGTAGCTCGTCGTCGGATGTCGGCTGGAGGAGGGCGGTGAGCCGCGAACCATCAGAAGGTGCGTGTGTCGCTAGAAGGCGTGTTTTGAGCGTCTGGTAACTACTGGTGTTCGAGGGGTTGATGTCGGCGCATAGATCCGCTTGTCGAGGTTGGAGGGCGAGGAAGGCTTGGACGAATTTCGCATGTGGCGTCGTGAGGCCTTCGTGTGCGAGGATGATCTCGAGTTGGGCGAACCAGACGTGCGGAAATGCGGGGTCAAACGGCTGAAGCTTGAGAATTGAAGGAGCGCTTGCTTCGGGTGTCTTTTGCGGTTTCTGCTCGGTCATCTTCGTTTTCTTCGTAGGTGCCAGTCCGTTGAGGTGTCAGCAGGAAGTGTGTTCGGCGCTGGCGTCCGTTTCCTTATTTTAGGATCGGAGATGGTGGGGCGAAGTAGCGGGAGGCGCTGCGATAGCCGTCGAGGCGGGCGTCGGAGTGGGGCGCCGCTGTGGCGTCGGTGGGGGCCGTGCGTGGTGGGGCTCGTTGATGCGGAGGCGGGGCTGCGACGCAATCGAACGGCGGGCGCTGGGCGGTGTAGTCAACGTCGGATGTCACCAGTGTAGTGATTGGGAGTCTAATAGACGAGTCGATCGCTTGATTGAGAATGGTTGTATAATTGGTGGCCCCTGGCTCTTTTATATCCCCTTGACAAGATCAGAGGGGGGTCGGGGGGTCCCCACTCTGAGATATCTCATGCCTAGACAGTACATGGGTTGTGGAGGAGCAGCCGATCACAACAGGTTTCTATGTGCATCCTCCATTTTAGGTGCTGGCCTAGTTGGAGTCCTAGATATTTAATGCTATTGACTTGCTCAAGCTTAGTACAATTACATGTTTCATAATTTAAACATGATGCTTCGTGGATTTTTAAACTGGTGGAATCAGGTTGACCTGCGGAGGTTATAGAGAAACTGACATAGTTGGTCTTAGAAATGTTCATTGTTAGGCTATTAATGCAGAACCATTGGTGTATTTGAGTAAGTTTTACTTGCATCCTTATGGACGTCCTCCCATGATTTATTTGTGAGTGGGCAAGGAATTAATGCGTACTCCATTAAATTCAACATACTGACTTCTTTTGGAAAGATATGACGAGAACCACTGAACTGCTACTCCATCTAATCCAAGCCTATCTAGTTTATTAATCAACCTGCTTGTCTGAATGGAGTCGAATGCTTTCTTTAGAACAATGAAAACACTAGGCACCTTATCCCTATCATTTAGTGCATTTGAAATTTCGTTAACTACTTCATCAAGAGCGTCTTGAGTACTCCGATTCGGTCGAAAACCATACTGTGCAGGTGATGGTAAATTGTTAGTTTCGAGGTAATTCACAAGTTGCGATTTGATTATCTTCTCAAAGATTTTGGCAAAGTTTGAGAGCAATGAGATTGGTCGATAATTTGACGGCGAAGACCTCCATCCTTTTCTGTAAAGAGGTCGAACAACTGCGATTTTTAGCGAATCTGGAAAACAACCATCAAGTATGCTGAGGTTAATTATATGGGTTTGTTGTGTGTGTGTGTGTGTGTGTGTTTTTTTGTCACTGGGTGTTTATGTCATTTCACCCACTCAAATTATTTATAATATTGTACATACGTATTTTGACGATGGTAATACCAGTTTTGGTTCTATAATAAAAAAAGTATCTATCTATTGGTTTGAAAAAGTAGTGATTTCGCAAAATTTGAAAACTTACTTTACTTTAAGTCCACTTTTTCACCATTTTAATCGACTGTTAAACAATTTATGTAGCACCACGTAATCAGAAAATTTAACACTCTTTCTAATGGCGGTGGTATATTTTTTTAATTTTGCACTGTAATTTGAGGGATTTATGATCATTTTAGTGGTATAAGGTCATAAACACGAAAAAAATTTAAAAGTGAAAAGAAGGGGTTAAAGAAAATTGCATGGCGGAACTTTTTGCAGAAAATTAGTTGTAGAATCGATGCGTGTCGTGGTTACGCAACTGGGACAACCTGTAAACACATCAAAGAGCGAGGTGCGAAAAACCGAGCATCCTAACTTTTGCCTACTTTTTGCGGCTCAGGAGGTTTTCTTGACCGGTAAATTTTCACAACACGGTTTGGAGGGGGAGGGGGGATATATTTTACGCAACATGATCTCAAATTTGGAGACGAACTCATTAAAGTTTCGCCTTTGAGACATGATCAAGAATTATGGAATAGATGACGATGATTCAAGATTCTTGATGTTATGAGTAAACAGAAGGCAATAATTATGATTTTAATTGAAATCATGGCCTTTACTTTTCATTTTGCAGTCAATGAAATTGCGGGATATGCTGTACTTCGTGAAATGGCACAATCTTGATACAAAAAACAGGAAAATCTTGCTCAACTTCCACACAGCTATGACTGAACCAGTCGTAGTGAGTGCTATGGGGCTCATAGACCTGAGCTTGGACACATTTTCTTCGGTAAGATAATTGTACTGTAGTTGGCGTCACAAAATGGGGAGCCCACCTTATTAGGCCCTGAAGTTTGCACCGAAAAGCTTCGTCAACATGATCGTGAATGATACGGTATACGTACATCCGGCCCAGATATCATTGCTACGGAATGGCTGATTATAATCACGCATGGCTGTATGAAAACAAGTTAGTTGTTCAGTGAAATTGTTTCATTATGTAGAATTATGGTTATTTTGGATTTTGTTGATAGGTACGTACTTTTGCAACTCCAGCAAACGTTATGCTTCATGAATAACAACAAATAATATTAATGACAGAATTATTGAACCCGCCGCATATATATGAAACTGTAATTCCTGGCGGGCTCCAGTACTCCATTTAGGGTTTTCCTGGAGGAGCTCCGAGGGTAGGTATTGACCACAGAAAACAGTGATCTACGCAGATGGGACATACAGGTGAATAGGTAATAAACAGTTGTGCAATAATTTGCAGCGTTTTTATTGCATTTTCGGATTCCACGTACCTTGAAGAGGAAATATTGGATGGGCTATTTTTTTTTTTTTTTTAACATGGATATTTTTTGGGGCTGAGGGGCAATCCAAAATTCCCGACGCCAACAAAAAAATGTACCTAACGCTGCTATTCCATGGAAGCTAATTAATTTCATCCCTGTTTCGAAATGCAGCCTCTGTAGAACTGGTAACAGTGACGAGGTGAGGACCCTCCCTAATGAGCTGAGTGAGCCCTGAGGATAATTTCATTCCTGTTTTGACTTACGATGATACAATTCGAAATGGAGCCTCTGTAGGACTGGTAAGTATTGGGATTCCTCCCAAATCAGTTGAGGAAGCCTTTCATCGATCCTAAAATTTAACGCCACAAAAAAATTGAACCAAATTTTCTCCATTTTCAAGGAAAATCATTGAATTTGGAAATGCAATACGGTACTGTCAATTCGTGTGTCCAAAAACATGTCCATGATCCATTGTTTTCCCGTAAAAAGGGAGAAAATGTGGTTTTTTCATGTCTTATTGCCAACGTTTTTTTAATTTATTGAAAATAATAAACCGAAATGACCGGGTGCGGGGTTCGTGGGGCCGAAATGGTGCGTTACAGGAGACGGGGGTGGTGGATAAATGCATATTTTTTTATGTGTGTGTGTATTACATCTATCGGATAGGCATGCACAGCGGGTCTCTCACAAAGCGTGGAGACCAAGTTCCATGTTGCCAAACTTCCAATGTTTCGTGACGCCAACAACATTTTCAATTTGTCTTAGGATTGTATTTCGGAGTATTCAGTCATAAGTACAGTAGTAGACCGAATACGTTAACTAGCATTATACCTTGCACGTAAATCCCTTCTCTATTGAAAAATGGATCTTCATAATTAACCGAATGATTTGAAACTTGTTCCAGATTATGAATACGGCATACTCGTTTTTCAATCTTATGAATGCTCAAACTGAAAGATAAGGAACTGATACACATTCGAGCAGCTGACCATCCATAGAAATATTTTACATGTGATTTACTTGTATTTGTATACCTAAAGTGAAATACCAGTATTATAAACATATATTATATTACGACGTACTATGTATAGTAGCCTCCGAATAGCATTAAATACTTTGAGCAAGCCGAAGAAGAACATTTTGATGAAACTTCTTTGATCTCAGATAAATGTTTAAATACATTCAAAATAAAAATCTCCGTCTAGGACAGACATGTACTTGGCTGGACTTCCCTCGACGCCTATGCTTCTAAATAAAATTGTTTGGAGCAACTAATATTTTGTGACGACTAGTTTAGTTTGTTAGCATTACCTGTTATTAACATAAGGCTGATTTGTTAACATGGCGTTTGTCAATATTAGGCTGATAATAGGTAAGACTAGCAATGCCTGTTGGCTTCGCTCGCTTATCGTAGGGGAGTACCTACAATAGATTACTGAATGTACTTATTCTGACTCCGCTGAATATGAATATTTGCATGCAAATTTGTTAATTTCAAAGTTGTAAGTTACGAACGTATTTATCCCGATTTTATCGCGAAGGGCCGCCGGATTCTGGCTGAAAAAGAAGATTTGAGGACTCTTATTAGCCAATGCCTATCATTTTGCATCCGTTTTACAAAAACGCTGCAAAGTCCTTGTCACATGGGTTTATTATTCTATTGGACATACCTGCAGAAATTTTGGCTGTTCATTTATTGTTACTTTCATGTAAAATAATTGAAATAGCTATTTCTGGTGGTTTTCACCAATTTTGGTCCCTAAAACTTGAATTAGGTACGCTCTTTTTTTTTTTTTCAAATTGTCTTTGATCATTAGTAGTGCCATTTAATCTTCTTGATCCACGTGTTGAAACTTTTCCTAGTGCAGTTCTACAAATTCATGGTGGTTTCAGACGATTTCGCAGGTTTTTGACTCATAAAAAATCAAATTTGGGAGCTGAACATCTGGTACATCCTCAATTTTTCCATTCCTTGGTCAAAATCAACTTCATATTCGGTCTTCTCGTCCACAAAAACATGGAAAACGATACCTCAAAAGCTCATGTTACTAACATGTTACTAAAACACAAAAACGCTGCAAAGCCCTTGTCCCATGGGTTTATTATTCTATTGGACATACCTACAGAAATGTAGGCTGTTAATTTATTGTTTCTATTATGAGAAATAATTTAAATAGCTATTTCTGATTGTTTCCACCAATTTTGGCCGCTAAAACACAAATTAGTACGCTCCTTTTTTTTCCCCCAAACTATCTTTGATCATTGGTAGTACCATTCAATCGTCTTGATCCATGTGTTGACACCTTTTCTAGTGTTATTCTCCAAATTGATGGTGATTTCAGACGATCTAGCAGGTTTTTTGACTCATAAAATTTCAGACGATTTCCGAGGTTTTTCACTCATAAAAAATCAATTTTGGGAGCTGAACATTTGGTAGAACTCAATTTTCCACTCTTTATTCAAAATCGACTTCATATTCGGTCTTCTCGTCCCCAAAAACATGGAAAACGATATCTCAGAAGCTCATGTTACCAACATGTTGCTAAAACGCAAAAAGGACCTATTTTTACACACATTTTCACTCATAACACCCCTGGGTATATTCCGATCGGGCTGAAAAGTTTCGGAACACAACTAGGGCCCAAGCGGAGCATGTGTGCGAAAGAAAGAATTTTTCAGACCTAAAATGAAGCCTGTACACGTGATACGGCGTACGGCGGACGGCGGACGGACATTGCATTTTTGGAATCGACGCACCTTGAAGCGGAAAAGAAAAAAGTTTGAGGGGGTGTTATAAAAATTTTTTGCTGAGCGAATACATAGGTGTATTATTCACAGAATAATAAACCAAAAGTACCTATTTTTATACACATTTTCACTCATAACACCCCTCGTTATGTTCCGATCGGGCTGAAAAGTTTCGGGACACAACTAGGGCCCAAATGGAGCATGTGTGCGAAAGAACGACCTTTTTAGATCTAAAATGAAGCCTGTACACGTGATACGGCGTACGGCGGACGGACATTGCATTTTTGGAATCTACGCACCTTGAAACGGAAAAGAAAATAGTTTGAGGGGGTGTTATAAAAATTTTTTGCTGAGCGAATACATAGGTGTATTATTCACAGAATAATAAACCAAAAGTACCTATTTTTATACACATTTTCACTCATAACACCCCTCGTTATGTTCCGATCGGGCTGAAAAGTTTCGGGACACAACTAGGGCCCAAATGGAGCATGTGTGCGAAAGAACGACCTTTTTAGATCTAAAATGAAGCCTGTACACGTGATACGGCGTACGGCGGACGGACATTGCATTTTTGGAATCTACGCACCTTGAAACGGAAAAGAAAATAGTTTGAGGGGGTGTTATAAAAATTTTTTGCTGAGCGAATACATAGGTGTATTATTCACAGAATAATAAACCAAAACGCTGCAAAGACCTTGCCACATGGGTTTATTATTCTATTGGACATACCTACAGAAATGCTGGCTGTTAATTTATTGTTTCTTTCATATGAAATAATTTAAATACCCATTCCTGATGTTGACATGGATATGTCTTTTGGCTGGGGGTCAAGGAATTTTTCGCGACACTTTTTTTTCCCGACCGACACTTTTTCTCCCGACCGACACTTTTTTTCCCGACCGACACTTTTTTCCCGACCGGCACATTTTCTATTGATTTTCACGTACAACCAAGGCGTTACTAGGGAAGAGTAACTCCCATAGTTTTCATAGCAGGAAAATCGTTCGCCACTTTTTTGAATGCTCTAATTTTATCATAACATCTCATGATTCCTAAGCCATTGTTGGGTCAAGGAAAGCTGATTTATTACGCTATGTTATAAACTAATATCAATAAGTAACCATAATGAACTAATAATGCGAAAAGAAGGCACTATTATGGTAGGTACTATTGAGTAGTAGGTACTTGTAAGCAGTAGGTACTAGACGATGAATATAGACCTCTGATTTTCTCCGTTGGTAATTGGAAAATTTTCTCCACGGGTCAACGAACTTTTCGCGACACTATTTTTTCTCCACACAAAATGCAACGCTCCGGCACTCGAACAATTCATCGAGTTTGTGTTGATTAGGCGCATTTCCCGTGGTGGTACAGACTTGAAATTTGGCATGTCGCCTCCTCTGGACTTTAACTTGACACTGCCCAGGCCCCGGATCAGCTGAGTGGCTCCTGAAGCCAATTTCTATGCTATTCACACTATGAAGCTGTAATTTTGTATTTAGCCTCCTTAGGACTTTAACTTGACATTGCCCAGGCCCCGGAACAGCTGAGTGGCTTCTGAAGCTAATTTCTATGCTATTCACACTATGAAGCTGTAATTTGGTATTTAGCCTCCTTAGGACTTTAACTTGACATTGCCCAGGCCCCGGATCAGCTGAGTGGCTCCTGAATCAAATTTCTATGCTATTCACACTATGAAGCTGTAATTTGGTATTTAGCCTCCTTAGGACTTTAACTTGACATTGCCCAGGCCCCGGATCAGCTGAGTGGCTCCTGAATCAAATTTCTATGCTATTCACACTATGAAGCTGTAATTTGGTATTTAGCCTCCTTAGGACTTTAACTTGACATTGCCCAGGCCCCGGATCAGCTGAGTGGCTCCTGAAGCTAATTTCTATGCTATTCACTCTATGCTAATTACTTAATTTCTCCCTTACTGCGAAAAACAGACATATCCATGATCAGATGTTTTTCCCAATAAGGGAGAAATTTTTCATGTTTACGTACCTAATGGAGAATGCAAACGAATAAAAATATGCTGGCATAAGATCACAGAAATAACATGTTAGGTCTTGTTTAAGCGTCTAGGTCCATAGCAATATATATAATGTTTTCCACCAATTTTGGCCCCTGAAACACGAATTAGGTATGCTCCTTTTTTTTCTCCAAATTATATTTGATCATTGATGGTGCCAATTAATCGTCTTGACCCACGTGTTAACACTTTTTCTAGGATTATACAAATTGATGGTGATTTCAGACGATTTCCCAGGTTTTTGACTCATAAAAAATCAATTTTGGGAGCTGAACATTTGGTAGAACCTCAATTTTCCACTCTTTGTTCAAAATCGACTTCATATTCGGTCTTCTCGTCCCCAAAAACATGGAAAACGATATCTCAGAAGCTCATGTTACCAACATGTTGCTAAAACGCAAAAAGTACCTATTTTTACACACATTTTCACCCATAACACCCCTGGGTATATTCCGATCGGGCTGCAAAGTTTCGGGACACAACTAGGGCCCAAATGGAATATGTGTGCGGAAGAACGACTTTTTTAGACCTAAAATGAAGCCGGTACACGTGATACGGCGTACAGCGTACGGCGGACGGCGGACGGCGTACGGCGGACGGACATTGCATTTTTGGAGTCTACGCACCTTGAAACGGAAAAGAAAAAATTTTGAGGGGGTGTTATACAATTTTTTGCTGAGCGAATACATGGTAGGTGTATTATTCACAGAATAATAAACCAAAACGCTGCAAAGTCCTTGTCACATGGGTTTATTATTCTACTGGACATACCTGCAGAAATGTTGGCTGTTCATTTATTGTTTCTTTCATGCGAAATAATCGAAATAGCTATTTCTGATGGTTTCCATTAATTTTGGCCCCTAAAACACAAATTACGTACCTACGCTCCTTTTTTTCTTTTTTTTCAACTATCTTTGATCATTGGTAGTGCCATTTAAGCGTCTTGATCCACGTGTTGACACTTTTTCCAGTGCTATTATACAAATTGATGGTTATTTCAGGCGATTTCCGAGGTTTTTGACTCATAAAAAATCAATTTTGGGAGCTGAACATTTGGTAGAACTCAATTTTCCACTCTTTGGTCAAAATCGACTTCATATTCGGTCTTCTCGTCTCCAAAAACATGGAAAAACATATCTCAGAAGCTCATGTTACCAACATGTTGCTAAAACGCAAAAAGTACTGTCGTGAGTCCCTCCCGGGAACACTCCACCAGCAACTTTTAAGCTCTCACCAATATCCTTATGTAAAACTTACTTTCCGCTAATAAACATCTGAGTGGGGAGACAGGCAACAGAATCCAGGGGACACAACCTGGAGCCCCACTACCAACTCCCAACAGGGAGTTGGAGGGAGAGGCCTCCAAGTCCTATATAACCCTGGATCCTGGAGCTTTAGCTTCCTTCGACACTTCCTCTAACCAGCTCTCTCTTCTCTCTCTTACCTTATCCCTCTCAGATGATCGGTTGACTACAGCCGCCTGAGAATTTACCTCCTCTCCTCCTTGTCTAGATGATCGGTTGACTACAGCCGCCTAGACAAGCACCTCTCCTTACCTAGATGATCGGTTGACTACAGCCGCCTAGGTAAATTCACTCACCCATCTCTATCTCCTCTCAAAGTCGTAGATGATCGGTGGACTACCGCCGCCTGCGACTTTTCCTCCTTTCACGCCACCGTGATGAAAACTCTAAATTCATCACAGTGGTGAACCCGACGTTCATCCAACCTTCTATCCTCCTACCACCTCATGTGTCGCCCCCAGTCTAGTTCGGTGTCCCCAATTTTAAATTCAAATTCAAACAGTCAGTGTAAATTCGCAATTCTTGGCCCAACCTCACCGCTCAACTCCAGCTCTCAACGCACCTCCGCTCCCGCCGATTGCGAATTTAAAATTCAAAACTAACTCATTTTGAATTTTAGTTACAGCCATGGACCCGAACTCACCGACGCCGCCGCTTCTCCGGCCATCCCTACTGCAGCCGCCGGCCGCTGCGACAACTGACGCAGCCGAAAACCCCTTCACCAGCCTCTCGCCACCCGGCTCCACCGCAACCGCCGCCGCCGCTGCCGCCGCCGCTGCGACCGCTGCACACGCCGCCGCCGACGTCACGACGGCCTCGGCGTCATTCCCGCTGTCGCTGCCCCCCTTCTACACGCACGACCCCGCGCTGTGGTTCTTCAAAGTCGACGCTGCGTTTTCGGCCGCCAACATCCGCAGCCAGCGAACCCGTTACTCCCGCATCATATCACTGCTCCCGTACGAGATCCTCCTACAGACGTCGGACATCTCTCCCGACGCCACGGCCGCATACGATGACCTCCGCACCCGCCTCGTCTCGCTGTACCAGCCGTCGAAGATCGCACGTGTCGCAGCGCTCTCCCAACCTCAGCACCTCGGCGATCTGAAGCCCTCCCACCTCTACCGCCGTCTGCGTCATCAACTACACGACGTGATGACGGCCGACATCGCACGGACGTTTTGGCTGCGGGCCCTACCACACCCCATGCAAATGGCGCTCGCCAGCCACCTCGACGGCCCAGACGAACCACTTCTGCGTCTGGCCGATACGGTCCACGACCTCACCGCAGCCGCCGGCGTCACGGAGGTCGGCGCACCCCGCACCTCCACCCCGCAGCGGGACCGGACGCCGTCACAAGAGCGCCGCCGGCCCCCCTCCCTCCACCGGCGCCGCTCCCTCTCCACCGAGCGCCGGCCAACCCCCTCCATCGACCACCGACGCCAGCGCTCGCCCGAACGCCGCAACCCTTCCCCACCTCAGCAACGCAGAGGACAATCTCCAGCCGCAGCGGCCCCCTCCACCTCCATGCGCCCCACCAGGACCGCCTACCTCCCAGCGGACCCCCCCCACCGATGTTTCTATCATGTTAACTTCGGTGGGGAGGCCCGAAAATGCCAGCCCCCCTGCTCCTTCACCTCCAAGCAGGGAAACGCGGCCGCCCGCCGGTAAACCCGGCGGGCCCCCCTCCTCGCCAACACGGGGGGGACCATGACCAACCCCTCCCCGCCCGCATTCACACCACCACCACGAAGCCTCGTTACCCCTCCTACGCCGCCGCCACGGCTGCCAACCTCCCGGCCGCGCCTGACAGCGCCGCCAAAACCCTCACCCCATCATCAACCGTTCCCCCACCTCGGAACGGCCCCTCCACGCCCGCCTCCAGGGCAGCCACCCTTCCGGCCGCCACTCACGCCGCCGCTACCGTTCCCCCACCCCGGAACGGCCCCTCCACGCCCGCCTCCAGGGCAACCACCCTTCCGGCCGCCACTCACGCCGCCGCTGCCGTTCCCCCACCCCGGAACGGCCCCTCCACGCCCGCCTCCAGGGCAACCACCCTTCCGGCCGCCACTCACGCCGCCGCTACCGTTCCCCCTCCCCGGAACGGAACCGCCCCACCCGCCACCAAGAAGACCAGCCCCCCGGCCGACGCTACCATTCCCCCTCTCCGGAACGGCAAAGGACCGCCCCGCGTCTCCTTCGCAGGGGACCAACCACCACCAACACATCAGCCCACCGCCTCCGCCATTTTACCGCACTCCACCACAGCTCACCAGCGCCTTTTTTTAAAGTGTTCAAAGACGAATGTCCCTTTCCTCGTCGACACAGGGGCGGCGCTCTCCATTTTCCCGAACAATATTCTCCGGCGACAGGCGCGTTGTTACCGGCAACTCCTCTACGCCGCCAACGGTACCACCATCCCCTCGTACGGGACGTACCGCTCATCCATCCACATGAGCGGGCTCGCGTACGTTTGGGAGTTTACCGTGGCGGACGTAGAGAAAGCAATCCTGGGGGCCGACTTCCTCGCTTATTTCGGCCTCCAGGTTGACGTCCGTAACGCGCGCCTGCTCGACCCCTCCACCCAGAAGCCAATCCCCGGATTCATCCACGCGGTCGATCGCCCCCCAACCCAATTCGAAGAACTCCTCCTCCAATACAAGCCCCAGCGCCGCCCCTCAGCACATATCTCTCAAACTCAACACTACATTGAGACCTCTGGTCCCCCAATTTCGGCGAAAGCCCGCCGCCTCCACCCCCTACAACTGTCCCAAGCCCGGCGGCATTTCGATAAGCTCATAGCAGATGGTATTATCCGCCCCTCCAAATCCCCGTGGGCTTCACCGGTACATATTGTACAGAAGCCCAACGGGGATATCCGCCCCTGCGGCGATTACCGCCGCCTTAACGCCAAGACCACACCGGACCTATACAACGTCCCCCACCTCCGAGACTTCTCCTCACACCTCCACAACACGACCATATTCTCAACCCTAGACATCTCCAGAGCCTTCCATCACATACATATCTACCCGCCCGACGTACCTAAAACCGCCATCATAACACCTTTCGGCCTTTTTGAGTACATAAAAATGGGTTTCGGCCTCCGGAACGCGGCCCAGACGTGGCAGCGTTATATGGATAATATTCTGCGGGGACTACCATTCGTATTTTGCTTCCTGGATGACATCCTGATCGCCTCCCGGGACCCACATGAACACCTCACACACCTCAAGCAAGTCCTCGACATCTTCTCCGCCGAGGGCCTCACCATCAACTCTCAAAAATGCGTCCTCGCCCAGCCCTCCGTCCGCTGCCTCGGCCACCAAGTCTCATCCGACGGGATCAAACCTCTCCCGGACAAAGTGCACGCTCTCACAGATTTCCCCCAACCCCGCACCGTCTCAGAACTTCGCCGTTTCCTGGGTATGTTAAACTTTTATCGTAGACACATCAAACACGCAGCACAACACCAACAACCACTCATACACGCTATCCCACAACCGGCCAAAAAGAACAATAACCGCCCCATTTCCTGGACCCCCGCCCTCACAATCTATTAGCCCATCCCGATCCCCATGCTCCCCTCTCCATCACGACCGATGCGTCTGACTGGGCCATCGGGGCAGTACTCCACCAACACACCGGCGCCACCCCCCAACCCCTCGGCTTCTTCTCAAAAACTCTGTCCCCAACTCAAAAAAATTACTCCACTTTTGACAGAGAACTCCTCGCCATCCACGAAGCCATCAAGCACTTCCGTGACTTCGTGGAGGGCAGGCAGTTCTCTGTCATCACTGATCATAAGCCCCTCACACATGCCCTCCTCCAAAATCGTAAATCCGCCTCCCCCCGTCGCCTCCGGCAACTCGAATTTATCGGACAGTTTACGTCCGATATTCGTTATTTGCCGGGGGCCGACAACTGCGTAGCAGACGCACTCTCCCGCCCCACCCCCGCGCCGGTGGCGGAGTTACTGCCTTTCCCTTCCCCACAAACCCTAAAAACACACCAAACACCAACTTCCGACCCCGCACTCTCCGACCTCATCTCCGCCTCCAAATTGGAACAACTGCCTCCCCTCGACCTCTGGTGCGACGTAACGGCCGATTCACCGCGCCCTTACGTCCCACCGGAGCTGAGGCGGCAGTTGTTCCTCCACTATCACTCCCTCCATCATCCCGGCATCCGGGCGAGCCGGGATCTGATCAAGACGCGGTACTTCTGGCCCCACATGAACACAGATATCCGTACCTGGGTTCTGGGGTGCCAGAAGTGCCAGCAATTTAAGGTCCTGGCTCACCCCCATGTACCTCCTCAACCCATTCCCGACTCCCTCCCGTGGGAACACGTCCATCTAGATCTGGTCGGCCCTCTTCCCCCCTCCGAGGGGAAGAGGTACTGCCTCACCATGATCGACCGTGCGACCAATTGGGTTGAGTGTATCCCACTCGCCCACATTACCGCGGACGCCGTCGCCGCGGCCTTCCTCAATCAGTGGATCAGCCGCTACGGCTGTCCGCGGACACTCACGGTCGATCAGGGGAGGCAGTTTGAATCAGCCCACTTTGCCGACCTGCTCCGTTCCCTCGGGATTCAAAAAACCCGCACCACTCCTTATCACCCCCAATCCAACGGGAAAATAGAGCGGTGGCACTCGGTCCTTAAGCAAGCCATCTCCACATCAGCCACATCCCCCTCATGGACCAAAACCCTCCCCTACGTATTACTCAGCCTCCGCACTTCCGCCCGTCCTTCAGACAACACAAGTCCCGCACAACACGCTTTCCGAGACCCTATTCGTTTACCGGCCGACATTTTCCCTCCACACAACACCCCGTCCATTAACAGGGAACCGCTACACACCTCAACACCGACAAACGACACCACTTACCCCAAACGCTTTTACACTTCCACTCACATGTACTTGAAAGAGCCCGGCATGCATAAAACCTTTCAGCCCCTTTATGCCGGGCCCTTTCAAGTCATCCACACAACACCGACCACCGCGACCCTGCTAATGGACGGGAAACCCCACACCGTACCTTTCGCCCGCTGCAAACCCGCCCCTGTTCTCCCTCAACCAACATCAGCCATCAGTCTCCCGCCGTCCGTTTGCCATGAACCATCGCTCCCAACCTCAACTGTCACCCCCGTCGCCGTTTCCGGATTTCGATTCGGATCCGGAAATGGCGGCCATACTCCGGGACGTTTTCGTCCCGGACCCGCTCTCCCCCCTACCCCCTTCGCCCGGGCCGACATCACCGCTTTTGTTTGTTCCGCCACGGATCTCCGGGTTACCTCCCCGGCCCCGGCGGTGGAAGTACCCCCAGTGGCGAATACTGCGCGAATTTCGCGCAGCACAAGCCACCGGGGTACACCCTCCCTACACCCCCATCGACCCTTTAATGTCCTCAATTCTGCACGAGTTCCGCCTCGCGGAACTCATGCCCCCCCCACCCCCCGTTCAAATCACCACCCCCCCTGTCACTCCCAAACCCCCGCCTCCCGCTCTTCAACCCCAAATTTCCGCCCCCCAATTTTCTATTTTCGACCCCCCAATTTCGAATTCTCCCCCTCAAACACCCCAACCCTCCAAAGAACACCCCCTCCCCCCCCACCACCGCCGGGGATATCCCCAATAGATTCCGCCGGGACAAAACGGCCCGGGCGGCGAAACGGACGGAGGGAGCGTCCCCGCATTCCCCGCGTCCCGGCGGCCAAGTCCTCCGCCCCGCTCTGAGCAATCACGGCGGGGCCTTGAGATTCCGGGACAGTGCATGTGTCTTATTAACCCACACGCACTGTACCGAACCTCACAGCCCCGCCGTGGCCGCCTCACCGCAGCAGCCACCACCCAAACCCACCCACACACTTCACTCCACCCACACACTCGCTACAATTCACCACACACTACCCACACCCAGGGAACGGCGGACTTCAACACCCTGTTCCAATCTGTCAACCCCACCCAAATTTGTACATACCAACCTTGTAAATACCAACTTTGTAAATACCAACCTTGTAAATACCAACCTTGTAAATACCAACCTTGTAAATACCAACCTTGTACATACCAACCTTGTAAATATTAGTCTCCTATCTCATCATCATCATTGTAATCATGTCAGCTCACCTACACCACTACTGTACTTATCTTACTTATATCTCATATCACTTATCCTACTTACTATGCTTACTATACTATGTTACTCCTATGTTACTCCTACTTACCACTTACTACCTATGCTTACTATATTACTGCCTCCTAGAATTAAGTCAGACCTATCACGTTTCTGCCTTCAGCACCCCGATTGTTTGCATCAGCCCTCAGCTTCTGTCACCTTGCGCCTTCAGCTCCACCTTTGTTTGCCGTGCCCTCAGCCTCTGTCTCCTTGCGCCTTCAGCTCCCCTTTTGTTTGCCGCAGCCCTCAGCCTCTGTCACCTTGCGCCTTCAGCTTCTCAAACATTGGTTCGAACTGGGGGGACCTCTGTCGTGAGTCCCTCCCGGGAACACTCCACCAGCAACTTTTAAGCTCTCACCAATATCCTTATGTAAAACTTACTTTCCGCTAATAAACATCTGAGTGGGGAGACAGGCAACAGAATCCAGGGGACACAACCTGGAGCCCCACTACCAACTCCCAACAGGGAGTTGGAGGGAGAGGCCTCCAAGTCCTATATAACCCTGGATCCTGGAGCTTTAGCTTCCTTCGACACTTCCTCTAACCAGCTCTCTCTTCTCTCTCTTACCTTATCCCTCTCAGATGATCGGTTGACTACAGCCGCCTGAGAATTTACCTCCTCTCCTCCTTGTCTAGATGATCGGTTGACTACAGCCGCCTAGGTAAATTCACTCACCCATCTCTATCTCCTCCCAAAGTCGTAGATGATCGGTGGACTACCGCCGCCTGCGACTTTTCCTCCTTTCACGCCACCGTGATGAAAACTCTAAATTCATCACAAGTACCTATTTTGGTTTATTATTTTCAATAATGAACCATTGGAATCGAGCATGAAAAAAAAAAATTCTTACCCCCCCTCAAAATTTGATGGTTTACGTTTCAAGGTATGTAGAATCCAAAACTGCAATAAAAATATTTCTGTCTGTCCGCCGTACGCCGTACGCCGTACGCCGTACGGGCCACTTTTCTTAGTTACCATGAAAAAAAATTGATGAAATTCGGGTTATAGGTTCCGTTCGGCGTCTAGTTGGTCCTCGAAGCTCGACGTTACTGTCAGTCATCTCTAAGGGGTTCAAAATAGGGGTTGACATTTTCAAAACGCCTATACCATTTTTTTACGAGAATATTTTTACGGTTTTAAATAGTTCTTGAACTTGCGAGTTTTTTAAGACCATCCGGAGCGTCGTACGTCCAGCCGTTCGTTCACAGTAAGGCCCCGAAGTTTGCACCAACAGGCATTTTTGACTCCAGGGTTTATGAAATTGTATACAACAAACGAAATCTCGTCACCAGGGACGCGCCGAATTTATTGGTGGGGTACCTAAGAGGTCGAGTTGGTTGTTCTGTGATACTATTTCATTTGAAAAATGATGGCTCTATTGGAGTTTGTTGATAGGTAGTGAAACCGATTTTATTGGTGGGGTACCTATGAAGTCGAGTTGGTTGTTCTGTGATATTATTTCATTTGAAAAATTATGTGCGTTTCTTTTTGTTAGGTACTGTTTGTCATCGGCAGAATTATTTTAGCAACATTTACCTCGTGATTTAGGTAGGTACCTAGTAACGAGTACGAGGTTAGGTATTAACCTACGGAGGGTGTGCGATCCGGCTGGATTTTGTTGATAGGTACTTTTGCAACTTGAATAACCGATGAAGTATTATTGATGGGTAAATTATTGCACAATGGCAAATTATTACACAATGGCAAATTATTACACAATAGCAAATTATTACACAACGGCTCATCTACCCAGAAGGGGCTGGATTTTGTTGATAGGTACTTTGCAACTTGAACAACCGATGAAGTACCTATTATTGATGGGTAAATTATTACACAATGGCAAATTATTACACAACGGCTCATCTACCCAGAAGGGGCTGGATTTTGTTGAAGGTACTTTTGCAACTTGAACAACCGTTGAAGTATTATTGATGGGCAAATTGTTACACAACGGTTCATTATTCTATCTCCGTAGAAGTGGAACCTATACAGGTAAATTATTACACAACGGTTTAGGGAGGTACCTAGTAACGAGTACGGGGTTAGGTACTAACCTACGGAGGTCCGCGATTGAAGTATTATTGATGGGCAAATTATTACACAACGGTTCATTATTCTATCTCCGTAGAAGTGGAACCTATACAGGTAAATTATTACACAACGGTTTAGGGAGGTACCTAGTAACGAGTACGGGGTTAGGTACTAACCTACGGTAAATCATTACTCAACGGTAAATTATTACACAACGGTTCATTATATCATCTACGTACGTATTCGGTTTGCAAACTTTATTTTGAACACCTCCTAAAAAACGCTGCAAATCCCTGCACAACGGTTTATTATTTTGTATAGAATACCCTTCTGTTACAGATCACAGCTCTATGTATTGATAACCCGTCTATATAATATTATGATATGTACTATTCTATACATATTATGTAGATCGCAGACCCTCCGTAGGTTAGTACCTAACCCGTACTCGTTACTAGGTACCTACCTAAATCACGACTTAAATGTTGCTAAAATAATTCTGCCGATGACAAACAGTACCTAACAAAAAGAAACACACATTATGAAGTTCTGAAAAGACTATTAGGTAGGTACTGTTTGTCATCGGCAGAATTATTTTAGCAACATTTAAGTCGTGATTTAGGTAGGTACCTAGTAACGAGTACGGGGTTAGGTACTAACCTACGGAGGGTCTGCGATCTACATAATATGTATAGAATAGTACATATCATATTATATAGACGGGTTTTTACACACATTTTCACTCATAACACCCCTGGGTATATTCCGATCGGGCTGAAAAGTTTCGGGACACAACTAGAGCCCAAATGGAGCATGTGTGCGAAAGGACGACTTTTTTAGACCTAAATGAAGCCGGCACACGTGATACGATATTTACATTTTTCTGCCGTCCTTATTAATTGCCATCCTTAATATGGAGGTTTCGAACCCTTGGAGTTTCCGGTCGAATCTTACCTGGATTCCATACTACATTGCCTTTTTTCTTCTCTAACATATTTCTTCCTCAAATAAGTATGTTTTGAGGGGGGAGTGCGACCGAATATGGGAATCCCGTCCAGATGCACGCAGCAGAAAGGATACAGGTGGTTTGCGAAAACGAACCCCCGTTAACTCCTGGCAGCACTGCATAATCATCAAACCAATGACTTTCCAGGGGCAGCTGTCACACTGCCTCCATACCTTTCTGGAGATGGGGAAACTACCTTCCCTCATCCATTACAGCAAGCAGAAGTGGAATATTTTATTGAAACTTCTTTGATTTCAGATAAATTCTTAAATGCGTTCAAAATAAAAATGTCCATCTAGGCCAGATAAGTACTTGGTTGGACTACCCTTCGGGCCTACGCTTCTAAATAACATTTATTTAGAGCTACTACTAGCTGTTTTGTGACAACGAGTGCAGTTTATTAACATTACCTACTAGGATAGTAATAAGACTACCCATGCTTCATCGCTTCGCTTGCTTATCATGGTGGGGAGCACAAGATCGGATGGACTTATACTGATTCCACTGAATATTCACATCTATATAACTAAATTTACATTATTATAAATTTCCCAGTTACGGATTTATTTATCCTGAGCGTCGCAGAGGACTGCCGGGTTCTGGCTGAAAAGTTCTGCAAAGTTCCTAAATTCGCCGAATTGTTTATGATTAACAATTTTAGAACATTTAAATGGGACAAAATTTTAGTTTTTGCGGCTCAAAAATCGCTATAATTTGTAAAAACTAGATACAAATTACCGGCAATACTACAGATTCATGGCACCTGTTACAGGATGGTAACTCCGACAGCAGAAGACTACCCTGACAGTCAAAAATATTTAATTTATTTAAGGGTAATGATAAGAGATGGCAGCACCATCAGGGCCAAATTTCGTTTACTTCTCATTTGAGAATGGAGCGTGATATTTAAATTAGAAAACGGATTTCTCATCTAGAGCACGTGAAATTCCGGGTAATTGGTTCAAAAAGTGTGCAAAATTATTTTGCTCACTGTTCCAAAACAACTTGTACAAATTTAAACCATTTTCAAAAAGTTGTTTAATAGGCACTTGCATTGTATTCCAGAGAATACAAATCCGTTTTCAGAATTTTTCTAAACTGACTATATCCGTCGGATTCTCGTTTCCAGTATTTGGGGACGAGGGCCATGATCGGAAGCTTTTGGCTGTGGTTGGGGTGGAAAGTTCTTAGCCATCTTAGACCTTCCAATTGTTCAACTTCCCAGTCCTGACATTGAATGAACTGGATGCAGTAATATACTGGCACAGAAAGTGTACAAGATTCTGTCCAGTGTTCAAAAACTGTTACTTATGCAGATGTAGGTATTAGTTCACATTGTAATCATTTCCGGAAAGTGTTTTCACACCTACTTGCACTAGATAACACTACTTAGTTGGTTCAGAAAGTGGGAAAATATTTGGCCACTGTTCATAAACTTTTAGTTAGTAGGAGATTTCTAGTGAATGATATATATGGCGCTTATTCACTACTAGCGCTTATTCACTACTAGCGGCGCGAGGATGTGCCCAGCCTGGTTCCAACGCCAGCACCATTATTTCTGGGATCTTTTAGGAGGCGAGGTTGTGCCCGGCTGGTTCCAACACTAAAGTCTGTCACCAATTCGACGGGATCTTTTTGGATGCATGTGCCAGGTTGGTTCCAACACTGGAGGCTGTCACCAATTCCGGGATCTTTTCGGGAGCGGTTGCCTGGCAGGTTCCAACACTCAAGGCTGTCACCTATTCCAGGATCTTTCAGGTTGAGGAGGAGCGAGGTGAGAGAGTAGTCAGCGACTAGAGGAGAGCGTAGAATGAGGTGACAGGCGTATTTATAGAGCCCACTCCACTCTACTCTGGTCAGGAGGACTAGTGGGGAGTGAGTGGGTCTATGCGCCTGCGCTCACGTAGGTCACCCCACCCGTTGAGTTTATTACTTGAACAATCTTATGATGGTCTGGGAGGATCATGACAAGATTGTTCAAATTTCAATTATTTTTGGAAAGTGGTATGTCACTTAGTTCCCAGTTGGGTAGTTGCACTAGGAGTAGGAGATTCAGAAAGTTTGCAGAATAGGGTGCCAGTGCAGGAGTTGATTTTGGGTTTGTTTCCTATTTTATATTACCACTTTAATATTTTTCTAAATATGCCTACCTATTGGTTTCAATTTCCATTCTTGAAAAGTGGCTACTATACCTAGTCACTCACTGCACTAAGTTGGTTCGGAAAGCACTATTGTCACTTCCGTATTTCAAATGAAATGCGTTTAGGTAGTGCTAGTAGGTTCTACCTACTAACTTAGTAGTAGGTAGTAGGTAGTAAGGTTGTGGTAATGCGTACTAGTAATGATCAGAATCATCATGCCTGTGAATATAAATGTGACAAAATGCATCTAAAACTCTAAACTTACAAATTTCTCCACTTCATGGAAAAACGTTGAATCATGGATATGTTTTTTGGCACTGAATTTGCATATGAATTTATGATAAATAAAGAGCATTAATAGGAACACAATTGTTTATTAAAGGAATACAAAGTTGATGCACTTGTTAATAAAGAACAACCAATTTCAGGTAGGCCCCGAGGTTTACAGGAATATGACGTCACACGCTCGTCAACCAATCACACAGCGTTTCGCGCAGCTTCCTCTTCATCCAATTTTCAAATTCGATTTTATTTATTCCAACTGTGTTGTCCATATTTGATCACATTTTCGTAGAATAAAAAAGGTTTCATACAGAATTTCAGATGGGTGCAGTTCCTCATTTTCGCCAGTTCGCAGCAACATTCCCCCCCCCCCCCCCCCCCAACACGAACACACATATTCCTCCCTGCTCAATCTAATTTTAGCACATCCTGCTCCCATGAACGCAAATGGCCTTTCCATTAAATTGTTACTTTATGGAGGACTTATGGATGCACCTGCTGCAAAACTCGTTTCCCCTCCCTCCGCTGTTGACAAAGTTTAGGTTACCTGTTGCCTACCTACCGTTGAACTACCAAACCCCCCACTGCGGTGAATTTTTTGGTTTATTATTTTCAATAATGAACCATTGGAATCGAGCATGAAAAAAAAAATTCTAACCCCCCCTCAAAATTTGGTGGTTTACGTTTCAAGGTATGTAGAATCCGAAAATGCAATAACAATATTTCTGTCTGTCCGCCGTACGCTTTTCTTAGTTACCATGAAACAAAATTGATGAAATTCGGGTTATAGGTACAACTAGAGGTGCTGCTCTTTTGAAATTCATTATTGACAATAAAGGGTAATTTACATCAACACCATAAAAACTCTGCTGAAAGGTAGCATACATTCGGTAGAGTATAGCATATTGGTTTCTTTCAAAGTTCACATTCAGATCATCATAAGGATAACATTTCGAGTTCAAAAATAGTTTGACATTTGTTAAACTACAATGGTCAAAAACAGTGGCACTCTTTTCCATAGTGTGCTTTCTACCCGTTTGAAATCCCAAAATAACATATCTCGGCTTCTCGACTGAAGATGATGTCTTCACGTTCCATACTTGTTTCTGTGTTGTAGGTAGTAGAGGGTATTCATATAGTTCCAAGCATCGAAAATCCATTTTAATTGACTTCTCCTTCTCCAGATGGCGGTAGAGTTGAAGCCGATGTGTGTCGTCCAGTGTCAAATAGGGTACCCGCCACGAGATACCAGTCAGCTTGATTATTGCCTTCTCTCTGATGCCGCCGTCTGCCGCTGGCGCTAGTGATGTGAAACAGTTTTCATCCCTTCTTGAACGGAGTAGGATCAATTCTTGCTTCACGTTGATAACAACTTTTTGATAGTCTTCAAAGAATCCGAGTAGAATGCTTAATGGAATGCATACGTTGAAATATCCCTCGTTGGAGACTAGTTCCGTATCCCGTTGAGTGGTCCATCCATAGGCCTCCAGTAGATTTTCCGTCCCCCTCATGAAGGACACATAGCCTTTCATTGTCGAAGTGATGCCAGGATTTCTCACACGATCGATTTCCGATCCACATATTTCGTAACGTATCTCATCAAAGAGAAATGGGAAGGGATTTGTGCTCATAGTTGCAGAGACAGGCTTCCCAGATTCGTCCTCCTTCAGGAAACGTCCGTGTATATCCAAGAAACTTTGACATGGTAGGGTAAATAGGTCTTGATGTTGGATGGCAATCCTTATTTCTTGTCCATGATCCAATGAACATCCATAGGGATAGTGAGAATGATATTCCACCCTCTCAATCCCACCATCTTCGATGACTCGGTGGTGCTCTTGTACATTCAACATGATGTTGTCGCTTTGTGATCTATGTCGCAACTGAGCTGACCTCTTGCCATTACCTCCTTTTATACTTCTCCTCCACTGAAATCAGCAGTGTTGACCCAACTATTGTGTCGTGAGTCAAAACCCAACCATTTCACAAGTGCACGGCCATTACCATCTCGCCTTACTATCTTTTCAACCAGATATACGTTTGGATATTTGGTCAGCTGTAGCTCCTCTTCATAAAATCCACCTGCAATTGTCTTCTTGTCCGAATCTTCCAGTATATAGGTAGGTGGTATAGTCCTCTTCAACTTGACGATCTTGAATATCTCTGTAGACCAAGAGGGAGTGTATCCTTTCTCAAATTCTGCTTTCCTCTTGGATATCCTCACGTGATCAACCAATTTGAATTTGGGGCGGGATGGTGTACCTTTCTTCTCGTAGAGGGTCTTGAGTGCCAAGGCCTCTTTTCGTTTCCCCTTGACTTCTATTGGTGCCATCTTGATCGAGCGATGTTTTGATCTGTTGTACTTGTTGATAACATCCACAATAGCATCCACCCACTTGTAGGTTCCTTGTAGACTGAAACGTTTCCACAATTCCGTCTTCAACGTTCGTATGACACGTTCCACAATGGACGCTTTCAGGTTGCTGTATGTCGAATAATGGTTAATATTATGACTCTCCAATAACAGCCGCATTTTCCCGTTGTAGAACTCCTTTCCCTTATCTGTGTGCAGATGCCGCGGTAAGCGTGGGCTCGAATCATCAAATACTTTCTTGAATCCGTCACAGACTGCAGCACCTGTCTTGGATTTGAGTGGTGCCACCCAAACATATTTTGATAGACAATCAATGACTACCAGTATGAATCGATGTCCTCCGTTGAATCGGGAATAGGGTTGCAGCTCCAACAGATCCGCTTGCCATAGGTCATCTATCCCCTTTAGGAGTACTCTCCTCCTAGGATAATTCTTTCTTGCAGGTCGATGAGGCTCTTCCACAATTCTCTTCTTGACTTCCATCATTGCTCAAGTCTCGTCGTGTACTGATCCATGTTGACAGGTACCCATCCTTTTTTGTATTATCTTGGCACCATCTGTCGAGTTTTCTTCTTCTTCTGTTTCTTCATCTCCGTCTTCTTCTTCTTCTTCGTCTTCTTCTTCTGTTTCTTTGTCTCTGTCTTCTTCTCCTTCTGCTTCGTCTTCTTCTTCGTATTCTTCTTCTGTATCTTCTTCTTCTCTTTCTTCTCCTTCTTTCTTCTTCTGCAGCTGACTTCCATCTTGATTCTTATTTTTCTTCTCCTTCTTTATTCTTCTGCAGCTGACTTCCATCTTGATTCTTATTTTTCTTCTCCTTCTTTATTCTTCTGCAGCTGACTTCCATCTTGATTCTTATTTTTTTCTGTAGTAGACTTCCATTTCTTGTTTTCCCTACCTAATAATTGGAAAAGTTGCGTTCCCTACCTAATAATTGCGTGCCCTAATACCTAATATCGCTCAACTCCAAGTGTTCAGAAAAAAATAGAGACCTCACTACTCGTGCGCCGTGCGACTTGCCTTTCGGATACTTGGCCTCTTCTACACTGAGGAGCAAAATCATTATTTTGACCTCGGTTTATTCACTGTTTTTTGTAAACAGACTCTTTATTATATGCCATTTTGGATGTTTCAAAGTTGCTTTCCCTACCTAATAATAAGAAAAATTGCGTTCCCTACCTAATAATTGCGTTCCCTAATACCTAATATCGCTCAACTCCAAGTGTTCAGAAAAAATAGAGACCTCACTACTCGTGCGCTGTGCGACTTGCCTGTCGGATGCTTGGCCTCTTCTACACTGAGGAGCAAAATCATTGTTTTGACCCCGGTTTATTCGCTGTTTTTGTAAACAGACTCTTTATTATATGCCATTTCAGATGTTTCAAATCCACAAAACACACTTCTGATGAACTATATCTTTTCTTATGAGCATTCGTTTCGTTCAATAATCGTGGTCCCTAATTATGCTCATATCTGGTCTTTTTGCAAACAATAATTCCAACAGTCCTCGAGTGCATTCGATTTTCATAGAGTTCCCTAATTCGATCCTATCATTCTTGAATTCCACGTAGCTGTCACCCATTGTAAATCGTTTGGATGCTTTGTCATATCGTATCCCGTATGTTTCATCAAAATCAGGGTCCCCATCAATCTTCTTCCGTATATATTCTGATGTGTTGTCTTCATCTTTTCTTCTTGCTCCTTCTCCTTCCTCCATCTTCGGTATTTCATTTTTTGTAGTAGTAGTAGACGGTGTCTCAATTATTCTCAACTGGTCCTTCTTCAAATTTCCTTCTCCTCCAGTAGATGGTCCTCCTCCTCCTCCATCGGTCGGTGAAACTACAATGTATGGTATAATAGTGTTACCATCTGCTTTGATCTTCTCGTAGGGTGTTGATCTTGAACTTCGTCCTTCACTCTTCATTACTCCAGATGATAGATCGACGTCTGATGATCCATCCTCTTCCTCCTCGTAACTGGTTTTGAATATGTCCAGCACATTCGTACTTCTCCTTGTTCTCATCCTCCTTCTTCTTTTGTTGACGAATTTGAATTGGTCTTCTTCTTCTTCTTCTTCTTCTTCTTTAAAATGAAATGGTGGTAGGGCTGGTCTTATATGTTCGACAGGGGGTTGGTAAGGGGCGGGTGAGGGGGTGGCGCCACCCGCTAAGGCCCCCAGCAGCTGGTTAGACTGACGAGCATGTTCAAACAGGAATGCGCCAGGAGTGACATTCTTTCCCTACTTATTTCAATTGAAAAATGATGGCTCTATTGGAGTTTGTTGATAGGTAGTGAAACCGATTTTATTGGTGGGGTACCTATGAAGTCGAGTTGGTTGTTCTGTGATATTATTTCATTTGAAAAACGCTGCAAATCCCTGCACAACGGTTTATTATTTTGTATAGAATACCCTTCTGTTACAGATCACAGCTCTATGTATAGATAACCCGTCTATATAATATAATATGTACTATTCTATGCATAATTATGTAGATCGCAGACCCTCCGTAGGTTAGTACCTAACCCCGTACTCGTTACTAGGTACCTACCTAAATCACGAGTTAAATGTTGCTAAAATAATTCTGCCGATGACAAACAGTACCTAACAAAAAGAAACACACATAATGAAGTTCTGAAAAGAAATTGTTGATGAGGAGTGAAAAAAGTTGCAAAAGTACCTACCAACAAACTCCAGCCCCTTCTACGTAGATGGTATAATGAACCGTTGTGTAATAATTTACCGTTGAGTAATGATTTACCGTAGTAATAATTTACCCATCAATAATACTTCAACGTTTGTTCAAGTTTCACTACCTACCAACAAACTCCAAAAGAGCCATCATTTTTCAAATTAAATAATATCACAGAACAACCAACTCGACTTCATACTCCGCCAATATAATCAGGTGATCCCTACCAATGATTGGCCGTATTCACAAATTCCTATTGTGGGCGCGTCTCTGGTTACGAGATTTGGTTTGAATTGTATACAATTTCATTCACACTGGAGTCGAAAATGCCTGTCGGTGCAAACTTCGGGGCCTGACTGTGAACGAACGGCTGGACGTACGATGCTCCGGATGGTCTTAAAAAACTCGCAAGTTCAAGAATTATTTAAAACCGTAAAAATATTTACGTAAAAAAATGGTATAGGCGTTTTGAAAATTTCAACCCCTATTTTGAACCCCTTAGAGATGACTCACAGTACCGTCGAGCTTCGAGGACCAACTAGACGCCGAACGGAACCTATAACCCGAATTTCATCAATTTTTTTTCATGGTAACTAAGAAAAGTGGCCCGTACGGTGTACGGCGTACGGCGTACGGCGGACAGACAGAAATATTTTTATTGCAGTTTTGGATTCTACATACCTTGAAACGTAAACCATCAAATTTTGAGGGGGGGTAAGAATTTTTTTTTTCATGCTCGATTCCAATGGTTCATTATTGAAAATAATAAACCAAAATGAAGTGCGTTTCTTTTTGTTCGGTACTGTTTGCAATCGACAGAATAAATTATTTTAGCAACATTTACCTCGTGATTTAGGAAGGTACCTAGTAACGAGTACGAGGTTATGTATTAACCTACTGAGGGTGTGCGATCCGGCTGGATTTTGTTGATATGTACTTTTGCAACTTGAACAACCGATGAAGTATTATTGATGGGTAAATTATTACACAATGGCAAATTATTACACAATGGCAAAGTATTACACAATGGCACATTATTACACAACGGCTCATCTACCCAGAAGGGGCTGGATTTTGTTGATTGGTACTTTTGCAACTTGAACAACCGTTGAAGTATTATTGATGGGTAAATTATTACATAATGGCAAATTATTACACAACGACAAATTATTACACAACGGTAAATTATTACACAACGGTAAATTATTACACCACGGTAAATTATTACACAACGGCTAATCTACCAAGAAGGGGCTGGATTTTGTTGATAAGTAGGTACTTTTGCAACTTGAACAACCGTTGAAGTATTATTGATGGGCAAATTATTACACAACGGTTCATTATTCTATCTCCGTAGAAGTGGAACCTATACAGGTAAATTATTACACAACGGTTTAGGGAGGTACCTAGTAACGAGTACGGGGTCCGCGATCTACATAATATGTGTAGAATAGCACATATGTTATATAGAAGGGTTATCTATACGGAGACCTGTGATCTGTAACAGGAGGGTATTCTGTACAAAATAATAAACCGTTGTGCAGGGATTTGCAGCGTTTTTTATTGCAGTTTTGGATTCTACATACCTTGAAACGTAAATCATCAAATTTTGAGGGGGTGGGGGGTTAGAATTTTTTTTTTTCATGCTCGATTCCAATGGGTCATTACTGAAAATACCTAATAAACCAAAATACATGGATAAACACTGAAAACCATTGAAAACAATTGAAGACTACCCCCCCCCCCCCCCGGACAATATTGGTTACAATATCCTTGATTATAATTCTTGATTATAATCGAATTGGCTAAATTGGCGTGGTGCGCATTGGCATGGTTCGCAATATTGTTCAGTCAATCGTTTTCATTTGTTTTTTCAATAAATTCATCATGACTGGCCTAGGCCTTTCCAATCACATGGGATTCCGCGTTGTGGCTCCGGCTTTTGTTTCTGTCCCAACCTCATCCGCCATTTCCAGTGTATTTTCACTCAACATTAACAATTTCCCTTCATCACTTCATTATTTGCGTTTATTTTTGTCATGTTAGTTACTGTTTGTCATCGACCGAATTATTTTAGGAACATTTAACTCGTGATTTGGTAGGTACCTAGTAACGAGTACAGGGTTAGGTGCTAACCTACGGAGGGTCAGCGATCTACATGATATGTATAGAATAGTACATAATTATATAAAGGGTTACCTATACGGAGAGCTGTGGTCTGTAACAGAAGGGTATTCTATACAAAATAATAAACCGTTGTGCAGGGATTTGCAGCGTTTGTATATAGTTGAGATCCGATCTGGTACTTTAGGGTACCGAAACACAAGTAATATCAATTTATTAAATCAATCTATTTAATACATCCTTGGAATACCAAAACCTATGTCGAGTGGTGTCGTTGGACGCGACATTTTCGGTCGGCATATTCGATTCTTCATGACGTCCACACAGGTTGTGAGTCGAACGAATTCGAATGCATCGCTCATCTGTCAAGTAATGTCACAAGAAGGCTGAGAAGTTGGGTTCGACACTCTATTCTAGCTAGTGCATTTTTACAGTATTACAGTATTACTTAAGTATTGCATTAGTATTTATTTACTATTACTTTAGTGTTACAGCATTACTTTAGTCTTGCAGATTACTTTAGTATTGCATTAGTATTACTTTACTATTACTTTAGTCTATACAGTATTACTTCAGTATTTCACAAAAGGCTTCCCTGAATTATTGATTGAGTGTTGCTCAAACGTTTCCCCCAACAACAGATAAACAAGTTCAAGAGAGGGTTCAAATGACTTCCTCCTTTAATATACGTCACAATAATAAGAAAAGTTCTTGGACTGTTATCAGTGCATTCAGAAAAACATCATGGATACGCCTGACACGTCCTTGAGCATCAGCGGGTTCATCGATGGTGACAACAACCATCAGCAGGCGGAAGAAGAACATTAGCTCGCTTAGGATCATAAACGGAGAGAAGAAGAACAGGTGAAGGCCATCGAGGACATGGAGGAACCTGGCGAAGAAGTCCGAACTGATGATTTTCTCGCTGACTCTTCAGTCAAAACCGTTCGTCCATAGTGAGTAGTTTAGGATTAGTTTTTTATTTATTTTGGGTTAGAGCTCTGGTAAAATTTGGGTAAGTAATACCCCCAAAACAGCTCTGTTGTAAAATTTTACCCGCCATCAAGCCCAAAAAGCAGCAACAAAGATAATAGGATGCATACATCTAGAACCTGCGGCAGACGGTTGGAAAAACCCTACAGTAATGTTTATAGCAACATTTTCCTTCATTTATGTATTGTACATTAGGTACTTATTACTTTGCCATATTAGTAAATGGATGTATTTTTCTTTTTCTTCTTCTTCAACGGCACATCACTTCAACCGCGGAGTTCCATTCGTCCTTGTTGTCGTGCGTTGACCACTCGAACATTTCGTGCCAGGCGATTATTTGTTCTGTTATTGTCAATACACTCTCCGTATCATAAAATATTACAATCCCAAAAACTAGAGTGAGTTTAGTCGTTCAGGAATCAACGTTCGTGATGCGTTCTCTGTTTCAGGTTTTAGACGATTGGGCGGAAGAAGAAACTGCAGAAGTTATGAGCGTATTAAGTAGCAACTATGGGCCTTTGCCTCAAATAAGCTTGATGTTTCCTACCTGGAAACCTTCCATGCGATTAGTTACCATATCATTATTCATACTCTACACCTTCCTGCTTGGAATTCATACGGTGCTACTGCTGTTTTCACTTGTACAAGCTGTGCTAGAGTGGAACTTGGAATTGGCTAGTTTATGTTTTCATTTTATTCTGCTTGTATTTTATGGTTTTTTCGTATTGTACTTCGTACAACATCAAAGGAAGGTATATACCAGGCAAAGTACGATGATGGCGAGAGATGTGGGACATTACAGGAGCGGAAGAATCTACGATGACGTCTGGTGTGTTGAAGAGGAAAAGAGGAACAGGAAGGCAACTTTATATTATTTGGCATTACCTGCAACAATTGGAGTTGTGTCTGGTTACATCATGTTCGGACCCTACATCTCTAATTGGATTAAAGGTATGGAAAACCCATACACGCCAAGGATGGTCAACATGAATCTGCCATTCCCTTGCTGGTACCCGTTCCAAACACACGAAGGCACCCTGCACGTGGTGGCTGTTGTCGGGCAAATTATGGCAGCTACGTGCCTTGCCATCATCATCGTCCAACTCATCCTGTTATTCTTAATCAACACCCAACGAATCAGATTCGAGATGCGAGTGATCGGTTACAGCCTGGAGACTTTATTTTCCAGATCGGCAAAAATGTTTTTGCGAATGTATCCGGACCAGGTTGAGGCGGATGTGCGAACTCGAAATCCGATATACCAGAGAATAATAGAAAAATGTTTGATAGACTCAGTGATTCATCATCATGCAGTTCAAGAGTGAGTAGGGAGGGGGGGGGGGGGATTATAAATATGATGCTATCAAAGGACAAGAATAAAAACATTTTTGTTTATTATTTTCAGTAGTGAACCTTTGGAATCGGGCCCAGAAAAAAAATGTAATCCCCAATCAAAATTTGATGGTTTTTGCTTGGAGATGGGTATGTAGAATCCGAAAATAACATTTAAAAACGCTGCAAATCCCTGCACAACGGTTTATTATTTTGTATAGAATACCCTTCTGTTACAGATCACAGCTCTATGTATAGATAACCCGTCTATATAATATGATATGTACTATTCTATTATATGCATATTATGTAGATCGCAGACACTCCGTAGGTTAGTACCTAACCCCGTACTCGTTACTAGATACCTACCTAAATCACGAGTTAAATGTTGCTAAAATAATTCTGCCGATGACAAACAGTACCTAACAAAAAGAAACACACATAATGAAGTTCTGAAAAGAAATTGTTGATGAGGAGTGAAAAAAGTTGCAAAAGTACCTACCAACAAACTCCAGCCCCTTCTACGTAGATGGTATAATTTACCGTTGTGTAATAATTTACCGTTGAGTAATGATTTACCGTAGTAATAATTTACCCATCAATAATACTTCAACGTTTGTTCAAGTTTCACTACCTACCAACAAACTCCAATAGAGCCATCATTTTTCAAATTAAATAATATCACAGAACAACCAACTCGACTTCATACTCCGCCAATATAATCAGGTGATCCCTACCAATGATTGGCCGTATTCACAAATTCCTATTGTGGGCGCGTCTCTGGTTACGAGATTTGGTTTGGATTGTATACAATTTCATTCACACTGGAGTCGAAAATGCCTGTCGGTGCAAACTTCGGGGCCTTACTGTGAACGAACGGCTGGACGTACGATGCTCCGGATGGTCTTAAAAAACTCGCAAGTTCAAGAACTATTTAAAACCGTAAAAATATTTACGTAAAAAAATGGTATAGGCGTTTTGAAAATTTCAACCCCTATTTTGAACCCCTTAGAGATGACTCACAGTAACGTCGAGCTTCGAGGACCAACTAGACGCCGAACGGAACCTATAACCCGAATTTCATCAATTTTTTTTCATGGTAACTAAGAAAAGTGGCCCGTACGGCGTACGGCGTACGGCGTACGGCGTACGGCGTACGGTGTACGGCGTACGGCGTACGGCGTACGGCGGACAGACAGAAATATTTTTATTGCAGTTTTGGATTCTACATATCTTGAAACGTAAACCATCAAATTTTGAGGGGGGGTAAGAATTTTTTTTTTCATGCTCGATTCCAATGGTTCATTATTGAAAATAATAAACCAAAAACGCTATCCACCCGCGTACACCTTACCTCGTTTTTTTCTTAGTTACCATGAACCCTAACAAATTAAATTTTGTTTGTAGGTCCCATATTATTTCATCTGATGATTGATGGTTATTTTGATTTTGTTAATAGGTAGTAGGGGGAAATAATATGATGGTTCTACTTTACACCGTTATCACCACCAACCCCCACCCCGCCCAAGGTCACAGCTGATGTGACATCACAGGCTCATACACCACAGCCTCCTAGGACATGTCCATGGATGTTATAAGGATATACATGCAAAGGCCATGCCCATGAATGTTGGCAAGATATAGTATCCATATAATTCCCTCCTTTACTGGTTACTGCCAATTATTAAAATGCTCTCCATCTAGTTTTCAAATACCTCCCTCCCCCTCCCACTTTCTAAGCCATGTACATGTTAGACCAGCTGGTAATTTTCAATAATGAACCATTGGAATCGAGCATGAAAAAAAAAATTCTTACCCCCTCAAAATTAGATGGTTTACGTTTCAAGGAATGTAGAATCCAAAACTGCAATAAAAATATTTCTGTCTGTCCGCCGTACGGGCCACTTTTCTTAGTTACCATGAAAAAAAAAATTGATGAAATTCGGGTTATTATAGGTTCCGTTCGGTGTCTAGTTGGTCCTCGAAGCTCGACGTTACTGTCAGTCATCTCTAAGGGGTTCAAAATAGGGGTTGAAATTTTCAAAACGCCTATACCTTTTTTTTACGTGAATCTTTTTACGGTTTTAAATAATAGTTCTTGAACTTACGAGTTTTTTAAGACCATCCGGAGCATCGTACGTCCAGCCGTTCGTTCACAGTAAGGCCCCGAAGTTTGCACACAGGCATTGTCGACACCAGGGTGAATGAAATTGTATACAACAGACGAAATCTCGTCACCAGGGACGCGCCGATTTTATTGGTGGGGTACCTAAGAGGTCGAGTTGGTTGTTCTGTGATATTATTTCATTTGACAAATGATGTGCGTTTCTTTTTGTTAGGTACTGTTTGCAATCGACAGAATTATTTTAGCAACATTTACCTCGTGATTTAGGTAGGTACCCAGTAACGAGTACGGGGTTAGGTATTAACCTACGGAGGGTGTGCGATCCGGCTGGATTTTCTTGATAGGTACTTTTGCAACTTGAACAACCGATGAAGTATTATTGATGGGTAAATTATTACACAATGGCAAATTATTACACAATGGCAAATTATTACACAATGGCAAATTATTACACACCGGCTCATCTACCCAGAAGGGGCTGGATTTTGTTGATGGTACTATTGCAACTTGAACAACCTTTGAAGTACCTATTATTGATGGGTAAATTATTACATAATGGCAAATTATTACACAACGACAAATTATTACACAACGGTAAATTATTACACCACGGTAAATTATTACACACCGGCTAATTTACCAAGAAGGGGCTGGATTTTGTTGATAGGTACCTACTTTTGCAACTTGAACAACCGTTGAAGTATTATCGATGGGCAAATTATTACACAACGGTTCATTATTCTATCTCCGTAGAAGTGGAACCTATACTGGTAAATTATTACACAACGGTTTAGGGAGGTACCTATTAACGAGTACGGGGTTAGGTACTAACCTACGGAGGTCCGCGATCTACATAATATGTGTAGAATAGTACATATGTTATATAGAAGGGTTATCTATACGGAGACCTGTGATCTGTAACAGGAGGGTATTCTGTACAAAATAGTAAACCGTTGTGCAGGGATTTGCAGCGTTTTTAATTTCTTCCACCGTGATCACTCCCCCTCAGGAATCAGCAGATGTTCTCTTGCCCACCATTTGCAGCCCCCAATTTTCAAACATGATAATAAGAAAAACCTGTACGTTTTCCCGCCTCTTTTTGGAAACCCTCCCCCTCACCACACCTTTATAATATGTTAGACCAGCTGGTAATCGATCCCCCGCCTTTTTTTATCTGCCAGTTTTTGAATTTCTCCTACCAGGACTACTCCTTGTCAGGAATCAGCTGATGTTCTCCTTCCCTCCAGTTTTTAACCGCCAATTTTTGAACATGACAACATTAACCTGTATGTTTTCCCTGCTCTTTTTGTACCCATCAAACCTGTAGCTCAACTTGGATCACTTCATGGATCATACATAAATTATAAGGTCCATCCTTTTCCACATATCATTCACCTGGCTTTTGGTTCCTCCAATATTCAAAATTATTTTTTCCCTTAACCTCTCCTTACCAAATGCTTTTCCCTCGAATTTTCAATTTCCACTTCCAAATCTCTTATCATAATAGTCAACTGAGAACCCCACACCTTTCTTTTATTAAACAAGAGACCAGCTGTTGTGACGTCATGCCCCCTCTTATTATTTTTTTGGTGTTATCTTGTCGCTTTATCTTTGTTGGTTTGTGCTAATTTTCAAAAACCAGTTCCCCTCCAAGTGATTGTGAAAAGGATGGTGGTATGGACGATTGTTTTGAGGGACTCACCGAATAAGTCCTACCCACGTACATAGCTGGTCTCATCTGAACCATAGGAAGGAATATCATCCGATATTGATCATTTCGATACAATTGCTTCTCTTAATAATCGATAAGCCTTTCTGAACGATTGTACCACCCGTTAATGTGTTCGATCTACTGTAGCCAACATTGTAGTTTTGTTATTGTACATTGATTATATTATCATGTTATGTTTGTCAAGTTCCCCTTCAGTAGTTGCCAGGCTGATTGTTGTATTCTTCCATGCTACAAACATTAATGTATCTCAATGTGAACCTCACGAATGGTGTTGTGGAAGTGCTGGAAAGTTGGGGATTTCACCTTGCCGCCTCTACCTTGCACGATTAATAATCGATTGACGTGGGTGCCATACCGATCGAAAAGAGGATCGATATCGGCCCAGACACTGCCATATTCATTCATCTGCTTTACTTCTCTCTTCATGCTCGCATGCCCCGCTCTACCATCTGAACATCATTCCTTCCGCAAGTTTCCCTTCCCCTTTGTCAGGATATAAAATACCACAGTCAGCGGGAAACCGTCGAGATGGTCTACTGAAACTCGTGATTGTCGAAATTGGTGCACCGAGTTTTCCCGTCCCCTGGACACTCGACGCCTTCTGCTGGAGTTACCGTCTCAGTTCAGACGTTTTGGTACGACGTCTAAGCAAGCACATCAGGATTGGGAAGAGCCTCACTTCCGGAGTTCGCGAGGAATACCAAAATTGAGCGGAGGACTTCCCTGGTAAGTACCTGAAAATTATCCATCCACCAGCACTGGGGCTTGGGGCATGCATCAAATCGTGCATCAAAATTCCTGCCGACTTTCACCGCCCACGCGTGCATCATTTTAGGTATTTACGGAACATTTTCAACCGATTCTAGTTCTAGTCTAAATATAAAGCCGTGGTAGGTAGGTCGAACGAACCCCAGAACTGGAATAAATCTCATTCCACACTAGTCATTACAGCCCGGGGTGGTCCTAAGTACCTGCCCTCCCATTACCTTAGGAACAAACCCCACACAAAGTAGCCAGATGGTGTTGGAAAGGGAAGAGGGGTTTCCCTCCAAGTTTTAAAAACACGTGGCTTGTCTCCATCTTCATACTGTATCTCCAGATTGTAGCAGCCTGGTCTGATCCAATTTTTGGTTGAAGGGGGTGAAATATGAAGCGCTTCATCAGCAACCTGTAGGAAACAGTGGGACTCGTCCATTTCACCTCATTCCATCGCAGGTTGTTGCAGTCGACAGAGACTGGGAGCTCATTGAGCGTAAATTTCTCAACCTTATCTTCCAAATTACATGTAGTAATAATAAGTAACTTCTTTGGTGACAAGGAACAAATTCTAAGTGATAGGGTAAGAACGATACCACTCGGTTACAGAGGATCCATAGGTTACGAATTGTTGGCAAATTGTGAAACAGAGTGACAAAAATAACCCTTTCGGCTGATAAATTGTTTATTTTTATACATGTAAGTTAGGTATATCAGCAATATTGCTGATATCCACCTTTTCTGCTGAAACAGCACACCGAGCTCATAAATACGAGGCGCCCGAGCCCCTCGAGTCAGTCTCAGTTGAGCAGTCGTTGCAGCACGTCACTCTGCCCGTTTATTCCCCGTTTTCAGTGTGTAATAAAGTCACAGTGTTTTTTAAAAACATCTTTCTCTCGGCACCCAACATAACTGGCGCAACTCGGTAGGACGTATCTCCAGTTCGCGAAAGTACTTTGTGAACGTTTCTTTCAAGAATTAAGGAGACGAACCCGGGAAGTGAATAACGGGATCGCGAGTGCAAATCGCGAAAAGGATTACGGCTAACGCATGACTCAACGGACTCCTAAGACTAATGATCGGCGCCCTGTGTGGACTGTAAGTAAAAAAGAATATTTGGCTTCACCACCCCGACCAGCAGTCTTAGTAGAGGCCCGCCCTAGGCCTCACCTAGTTTTAGAACTCCAGTCGATCGTTGGCGCCCAGTGCGATAGTAAACTAGGAAGGAACATCCAGTTACTTCGCCCCGACGACCTCTGTAGTTAGAGTCTCGCCCTGACTCCGTTAGCTTAGAACTTCAATAGATCATTGGCGCCCTGTGCGTTAATAATTAGGAAAGAATATCCTGTTATTTCGCCCCGACGACTATTGCAGTTAGAAGTCCCGCCCTGACTTCAAAAATTGAAAAAAAAAAAGAGAAAAGAAAAACAAATAAGGTATACAACATTTAAGTGGATTAGAATTGTATAAGACAACCTCTCCAGAGAACGACACCATTCTGAACCCCTAAAACAGTAAAAACTTCCAACATTCCGAAATCCAACAAGACTCGTCAGGCATTTTGGGATTGGAGAGAATTAAGACATCTCCATCGAAACACCAACATGACCAGCGTTCAAGATATTCCCCTGCCTCAAGGTAACCCTCTGGTTGCCTCGATGATCCGCGACCCCCTTCAACCCATCCCAGAAGGACAGTCATTAAATTCACCCCAACCTGCGACTTTTCAGTTGTCGAACCCACCCCATCAACACAGATTTACTTCACGACCGCTCCCAACGCTACGACAACCAGCAGATAACTATAGACTAGAATATGATAGGCTAATACCCATGTTCGATGGAGAACCTCTATTGTTAAATAACTAGGTACATTAGAATTTGCGATAAATTGTATAACCGATTTGACTGTGTCCATAACGAAGAAGACTTTCAGAACGACCTTCTATTTAGTTCTGTCACGTCGAAATTAGGTTGCAAGGTCTCTGCAAAGATTTTTGTAAACAACATCACCCAGAACTTAGGGAAGCACTTCTCCAATCGTTTGACGACAAGAGGGACACTTACACCCTCACACTCGAAATGAGTAAGCTCTCTCAAAAACAGGGGGAAGACTGTTTCGAGTTCCACAGTAGAGTCACAACAATATTAAATTCACAACTCACAGATCGCATATTTACAGACACGTGAAGTTGAGTCCTCCCACGTACTTGCACCGTACATGCAAAAATTAGCACTAAGGGTATTCTTACATGGAATATTGGAACCTCTAGGTTCGCTGCTCAGGACAAAAACACCCTGTACATTCGCGGAAGCTGAGTCAATCCTGACCAACGACTTCAATTTGAAGCCTCGTATCGTCGATAAGACGGCGGCTCAGAAACCGCCGACAAAAACTCCTTACCATCCCGCTCAGCAAACGTGGAGGCCACCGGCTTATCAACCGAGACCTCCTCAATAGCAACCCAGACCCAGTTATTTCCCGAGACCTAATTACCCACCTCGACCACCTTTCACACAACAACCAAGAATGTCATACAGTAATCAAAAAACTCCCCCTTATCAAAATTTTAATAAATCTCCACCCATGTCCACCAATACTCAAAGCGGAAACTATGCGACCAAACCCACACCAATGTCTATTTCAACAAAGAATTCGAACTTTAACATGCTCGCCCCTGGCGACCAAGGGGAAGACACCCAGTTAAATCATGAATCCGAATTAACTCCCCAAAACGCCCAATATTTCGATAGTAACTTTTGGCATCCAAACGTCGACTATGACTACGAAAACTCTCCATTAGAATCTTAAGACCCCTCTGAACAATTTTCAAACATGAATCTGACAGCTCAAATCCAAGAGCACAATCAAGAAGGTTGCGAGGATTTTTTAGGCGGACCCAGTCCGGACCAGAAATCATCGAACTGATGAATTCTGGACACGGACTCCCCTTTATTATAATGAACCATTTCAAAATTTTAATTGATACCGGGAGTACCAGATCGTCTATAAATCCCGAATTAGCCCACCATCACTTTAGAAAAATAGAATCCGACTCTGGGCTGGTACGTACCGTACACGGAATGTCCCAGATACAGAGTAAAGCACAAATACCTTGCGGCGATTTCTTCAAAATCCCCAGATTAAAGCTACCGTTCAGTCTATTTAAATTTCACGATCATTATGACATGCTCCTTGGACTTGATAATTTGCAGTTCCTCAAGGCCAACGTTGACTTAAATAAGAACGTACTGAAAACCCCCGAAGTGTGCATGAAACTTTTATTTACCGACCCAACTACTGACACAAACATAGAAGACTTATTCCTTATAGAACCTAGGTCCGTTCAACAAATACGGGTGAGGGTAAACAATGTGAAAAACGGCGAAGCCATATTACCTCATACAAAGGTTGGAGAAATAGAAATACCCCAATGCATCGTCAGGGTGGATAACCATATGGCCTACGTTCGTGCAACTAATTCCCAGGAACACGATGTAACGGTAAAACTTAACAGCCCGATTTCTGGCGAAATAATTGCAGATAATTTATTTGCTGAAAATCATGAATCCCAAAAATTTAATTCAAACAAACAACAGTCACCAAAAAGGGAACTAGACTTAACGAAGTTGAGACTGGATCATTTAAACGTTCTAGAAAAGAGAGAAATCATCAAACTTGCTACAGAATTTTCAGACATATTCCACTCAGAGAACCAACCTTTAACATTCACTCACGAGGTAAAACACCACATTAGGACGACAGACGAAATACCTGTTTACCAAAAACCCTACAGATACCCTACGATATACAAAGACGAAATAAGGAAACAGATTGACCAAATGCTAGACCAAAACATTATCAGGCCAAGTAACAGTCTGTATAACGCACCTCTATGGGTCGTCCCAAGAAAACTGGATGCAACCAATCAGCAGAAATATCGACTCGTTATCGACTTCCGCCGCCTTAACGAGAAAACGATTCCTGAAAAATTTCCGCTCCCTAACATCACGGAACTGTTAGATAAACTAGGTCGATGTCAGTGTTTTTCCAGTCTAGATCTTGCAAGCGGGTTCATGCAACTCGAACTTGACGAGCAGTCAATACCTAAGACCTCATTCTCGACTGACACGGGAAAATACGAATTCTTACGCATGCCTTTTGGTCTATGTAACCACCCCCCCCCCCCCCCCCCAGACCTTTCAACGACTAATGACTAACGTACTCAGAGGACTACAGAACGAAATCTGCCTCGTCTATATAGACGATATTTTGGTATATAGCACTAGCCTGGAGAAACATTTAGATCGGCTCAAGAAGGTGTTCATCAGGTTACGAAATTCAAACCTTAAAATACAGTTAGACAAAACCGAATTTCTTCGTAAAGAGACGGCCTTCTTAGGACATGTCATTACGAAGGAAGGAGTCAAACCAAATCCACAAAAGATAGAGGCAATATCAAAATTCCCACTTCCAACGTCAAAAAAAGAAATTAAACAATTTTTAGGCATACTCGGATATTACCGAAAATTTATAAATAATTTAGCCAAAATAACTAAACCCCTGACAACCTGTTTGAAAAAGAACAAATCCATAAATATCCATGATACCGAATATACGGAGTGCTTCGAATATTGCAAGAGACTCTTAACAAATGCCCCAATATTACAGTATCCGGACTTTGAGAAGGAATTCCACGTAACCTGTGACGCGAGTGATGTTGCACTAGGAGCCGTCCTGAGCCAAATCAGCAATGGATCCGATCTCCCAATAGCCTTCGCAAGCAGAACCTTAAATGATTCAGAACGGAAGCTATCCACAATAGAAAAGGAACTATCTGCGGTACTGTTTGCTCTAAAGACATTTCGACCATACGTATACGGCAGAAAATTTTCTTTATTCACGGACCACAAACCTTTACAGTGGCTTTTTGGTTTAAAAGACTGTTCCTCCAAACTATTCCGTTGGCGCCTAAAATTGAGTGACTATAATTTTGTCATAAAATATAAACCCGGATCTACCAACCACATGGCAGACGCCCTGTCTAGAATAGAGTTAAACCACAACGAAATCGACCCCCTCCCCTCCACTAGTTACCAACCTCCTACGCCAGCCTCACTAGACATAGACTGTTAGAAACCATTGACGACGAAAACCCCTTACAAATCTTGCACAACCCTGATTTAACCCGATTGATGAACGAACTAGAACGCGACGTCGACAACCAATCCCTCAGAGCCAACAACCCAGACTCCGAAACCGCGGCGACCGTCCACTCAAATGCCGAGGGCAACACGGTGTTAACTATACCGATCAGAGAAGGGTCAGTAAATCACGGACAGAGTCAAATTATCGTAAAAGAAACTACAAACGCCCCCAAACCAGTCAAAATCACAAAACCATTCCAAACCAAAACCCGTATGACCGTTGAATTATCAAAATCTGATTTCGTCAAGGATGTCGTGGACTCCGTGAAGGAGTTTGTACGACCTAACGTCAACTACTCCATCTACTTCAAAAACGACGGTGACGGCAACCTATACCAAAAATTCACAAAAACCATGATGACGGTTTTCAAGGAATCCGACATCCACTTGACAAAGTACACGGACTTCGTCCAAGACGTAGAAAACGACGATGAGATCGAAGACCTAATATCAAACTACCACATAGGCAAAACAAACCACCGCGGGATAACGGAAACTTACAAAAAACTTAAACGAACCTATTTTTGGCCTAACCAACTCAAAACGGTACAGAACTTCATAAACCGCTGTGAGCCCTGTTTGTTAACTAAATATGACCGCAACCCGATCAAACCAAAATTCAACATCACCCCCACTGCCTACAAACCTTTCGAAACTATACACATCGACAAACTGACACTAGACGGCAGTAAATTTCTCACCATCATTGACGCAATCACCAAGTACGCTCAAGCTTATCACTTAGTGTCAAACAATAGCCTGGTCATGGTGAAAAACTTACTAACGTACTTTTCCCACCACGGAATTCCCCAAAAAATAATATCAGACAATGCGGCTGAATTCGACTCATCGTTGCTCAAAGAACTTTTATCTCTCCACAAGATAGAAATCCATTTCATCTGTAGCCAAAACCCCAATAGTAACGGCCTATTAGAGAGATTTCATTCAACCATGATCGAACACATTCGCCTACTTAACAATCGTCAAGAATTCTCAACTGACTCGTTGGTGACCAAAGTTAAATACGCCCTATTGGCTTATAACAGCTCCCTTCATTCCACAACAGACTTAACTCCCTTTGAAGTTCTCTACGGCCACGTGAGCCAGGATACCCTTTTCAAACTAGATACAGAAAAGATCATGGCCAACGACTACCTAGCCAAACACAAAGAGAAGATGGCCGTAATATACTCGCAATTGCATAACCGCTGCTCCCAGTATAAAGATAAAATCATTTCCGAAAGGAATAAAATTAGGGAAGAAATTCCAGACATCCCCACCACCATTTTCGTCAAAAACAAACAGAAAATGAGGAAAACAAAAAACCCCTACAACAAGGAACAGCTTAAAGAACTTGACCCCACCAGAAAAACCGCCAACATAGTCCCGCGACACCATAACACCCGCGAGAAGGTACATGTGTCAAATATCAAAAGGCCCCGAAAAATCAACACCCGCGAGCAATCTGTGACCACTGACTCTGACGACGATACTTGGCCAACGGGTTGGCCAAGAAAATAACTATAACCAAGCTATTCTCGTTACAGATAGGTAATTACTGACCAATATCGCCTCCGGCGCTGAGATTCGAAACCTCGATCGCAGCGGAGGGATCCTACCAATATTGACCTAGGACCGGCCCTAATGGAAAATACCGAACATGTACTGACGCATTACTACGAACTAACCCCCGTTTACGACGAAGTAAACGAGCTCAACCACAACTATACTACAGTATTTCGACAAACCTACGGGACCGACCTATACGACAAACTAGACGACCAGATAGAATTCTATAAACATGTCAAATACTTAGTGCTTTCAAAAATATGAAACATACGACACCACGCTCGCGACCGTCGAAAACGTGGCCTTATTAACGGGCTCGGTTCGATAGTAAAGGCCATCACAGGCAACCTGGACAATGAGGACAAAATTAGATATACGACGCAATACTCCACAACCTAGAAAATCGGGACCGATCACTACACAATGGCATTGCAACTCAGTACACGGTGATCAACCAATATTAATCTCCGACTATAACCGCACACTACAAACTATACAATTTAACAGCGATCAAATCAAAAACAAGTTTCATCAAATCGACACAGCTCTAAATGCATTGGACACCCAACTACTCATATACCAGGACATCTTACACCACCTCTACCTTGCTATGCACCTGATCCTCAACTTGCTATCTGAAATAGAAACGTCCTTAACGTTCTGTAAGCTGGGGGTACTCCATCACAGCATTATAAACTCTCAGGTACTAGCTGACGAACTGTCCATCCTCTCTATAAATGTCTCAGACGTCGTATCCTACGAATCGTTAATCGATGTGAAGTGTACTATCCAGGAAAACCGCATCATCTATTTCCTAACAGTACCCGTCTATGAAGACCACCCATATACCAGCTGTTCCATTTACATCCAATCACTCGGTTCACTGCCTCTAACTTTAGCACTATAATCCCTAAACGTAAATACCTCCTACGACGCAACCATGACAATACTACCATACCACTTACTGGACGCTGCGTTTGGAACGATCGGTACTATTGCAATACCGTCCTAATATCCCGGGATGACGCTGAGTGCGAAACAGATGTTCTTGTTCACAAATCCATTACGAATTGTAAACTCACCGTCATCCGGACTATTCATCAACAGCTGTTACCAATTCCAGATGCAGATCAGCTGCTGATTATTTTCCCCACGGAAGACCAGATTGAAATCAGAGGGTCACACGGTTCAGATACCCACAACCTCCAGGGGGTCTACCTGGTAGACCCCGGTCAAGATTCTATATTTTACCATAACACCCTCATGAAGGGTACCCATTCTAGCGTTGGTAAACCGCCCCTATTGAACTTCAATCTGCTCGACCCCTCACGCCTTAACTATACACGTATGTCAGTTGACGAAATTACCCTGAAAGCTATAGACAGTTTCCATGTAAACCTCCACCCTACGTCGAACACTGAAACTCCCACATATTCGCAATGGTATCCCAGCATTATTCCCAGCTATTGGACGTACTCTTGTATCTCACTATCGCTGCACTATTTTTGTACACCTTCCTCAACTTTCGAAAACGCATACAAACCAACTCTTAACACTCCCTACCACAAATTACCCGCTTTTACGCTGGTTATCTCGCCGTATAACGATATTTTTTTTATTTTTCTGCTTCGGCAGTTTCATCGCTACGACTCGCAGGCACTTGGAACGTTGTTACCTTTCGTCCCCACTGCGGTCGGGACATCTATTTTTTTTTCTCATAACTCGTTCCATAAAATGCGGCAGCTTTTCCTTTGTACATATTGTATATAGATCACATTACTACATTACCATAGTTGTTTGTATCTGTTTTTTCATATGCCTTATACCCCTACTTTTCCTTATTGTTCGACTGCTCTGGGCTTGCATTGGTCCCCATTTTGTAATTTGTATTGTATCAATTAATCATAGTTGATCTTCATATTGCATTTTGTATTTGTGTGGTGTGTTCATCTTATATCATGTTCCTTGTACTTCATATTCTGCGTTATATTCTTGTATTTGAACATTGTATATTGTGTACCCTGTACCCTGTCATCTTGTGTTCATACACTTGTATCATATTGTACCTACTTCATTACTCCACCCCACCCCATTGTATTGTTCAACGTACTCCAACGACCTGCTCCTTCAGTCAGTTCTGTCAGTTTTTCCCACATCGCGGAAAACTTCTCCTCTTCCTCTTTGACGGAGAAGTTTTCTCTTCGGGTAGGGAGGAGTTATATCAGAAATATTGCTGATACCACCTTTTCTGCTGAAACAGCACACCGAGCTCATAAATACGAGGAGCCCGAGCCCCTCGAGTCAGTCTCAGTTGAGCAGTCGTTGCAGCACGTCACTCTGCCCGTTTATTCCCCGTTTTCAGCGTGTAATAAAGTCACAGTGTTTTTTAAAAACATCTTTCTCTCGGCACCCAACATAACTTGTATGTAAATACAGTACTTGTATGTACTTGTATGTATGTTTTTAATACTCTGTAGAAATATATGTATATACGTATCTAAGTGTTACTTAAAATATTTCTCTGATTAAAAAATTTTGACGTTGGTTGGTTTTGACTCTGACATTGTCTTGACACATTTTTCTTTCATCCGAAATTGGTAGGTAGGTACTTCAAATATCGATCAATGAAATAGGAATAATGTTTACTTTGATAATTTATGTCTTGGATTTTGTTTTGTATGAAATTGGTTGATGTGATCCATGCTTAGCCTACCTATTAGGAAATAGCTTAACATAATGTACTTATTGCTAATCATTTTGAGGAAGAACGATGAAAAATAAATTTGTATAATCATAATCTCTTGTATAATGTACCTATTTATTTATTTTAAAATATCTGCTACATGCATTTGAAAAAAGAAGAAAAAAAAGAGTTTTGTTCAAGGTTCAAAATTCAACGTTGTTTACATTTTCTCACGTGTTGTGACAGCCATCAAAACCAAGCCATTTAACCAAAACCTTACCATTTCTTCATTTTAGTATTTTTTCCAACAAGTAGTGGAAAATCTGAATCTGAAAATTAGTGCCAACCAATAAAGATGAAGTGGCAAGATAACACCCAAAAAACGCTGCAAATCCCTGCACAACGGTTTATTATTTTGTACAGAACAGATCACAGCTCTCTGTAAAGATAACCCCTCTATATAATATAATATGTACTATTCTGTACATATTATGTAGATCGCATACCCTCCATAGGTTAGTACCTAACCAAGTACTCGTTACTAGGTAGGTAGGTACCTATCTAAATCACGAGTTAAATGGTGCTAAAATAATTCTTTATTATATAAAATAATTCTTGTTGCTAAAATAAACAGTAACTAAAACGGCAAAAAGAAACGCAAATAATGAAGTTCTGAAGGAATACCTACGTTCGTGGTCAAGTATAATGAACCGTTGTGTAATAACTTGCCCATCAATAATACTTAAACGGTTGTTCAAGTTCAAAAGTACCGATCAACAAAATCCAGCCCCTTCTTGGTAGATGAACCGTTGTGTAATAATTTACCGTTGTTGTTATGTATCAGGTCCTTGCCTGTCGCCTTCCACATTATCAGCGCCCGGGCTCCTCAAGCCCGGACTGCTAGTTGTATTCGAGCCCTGCACGAATAAAGATATATAAAACATCACAGTGGCGACGAGGATAAACTCGTGTTTCGCGACCGTAATCGGAGTTTTTTTCTCATGTCGGATTCGGATAGTGATATTCGCGTTTCGTGGGTATACGAACTCAGCAAGAGTGACCTAATCGAGCTAATAAGGCCTTTACAGTACGAAAATCTCGATTCAGTTTCCATCGACAGCCTGAGCAAAATAACTGTAGACCTTGTGAGGAAAGGAAAGATTCAGCGTCCGGGAAAAACATCGCTCCCGTCATCCACTGAGGTACCGCCGCCTCCATCTCACAGAAGAATGTCGGATTCACGACTTCGATTTTGTCTCGGACAAGATAAGTGGTCTCACTTCGTAGAGCGCCTCGAGTTATATTTCATTGCCGAGGATGTTAAAGCAGAAAAGTACGTGGCGGAGCTCCTCATCAAAGTGGATTCCCAAGCATACAGTTTGGTGCGGTCACTCTGTTCACCCAAAAAACCCAAGGACATGACGTATACGGATTTGTGCAAAATTCTGACGGATCATTTGGAACCGGCACCATCTGAAGCCATGCAGCGTTGTGAGTTCAACAGAGCATGTCAAAGCAAAATCGAAAGTGTGGCGGAATTCATTGCCCGTCTTAAAACGCTCGCGTTGAACTGCAATTTTCCCGACGTTAAGGTAGCAATTCGTGATCAGATCGTGTGTGGTATAGCTGACCAAAGCACACGGGAGGCCTTGTTTAAAGAAAAAAACCTAACGTATGAGGATGCCGTCTCCATAGCTCTATCAATTGAATCAGCGTGCAGGAACGCCAACAAAGCCCGATATTTCATTGATCGCGACCGGCGAATGTCAGCAGTGTTGCCAGGCACAACGGAACCATCGACGTCGGGGTTCAATAGCATTAATCGAGATCGAACCCCACGGGGGGCACACGCTTCAACAACAACCAACGAAACAACCCGAGAAAGTCTAGACAAGTAGCAGGGCGAGAGATACCACCACCACAGCCTCGAAATCGTAACCAGCCAGGAGGTTCTGCTAACGTTTGTTTTTGTTGTGGTCTGCCTAATCATTACGCCCGACACTGTTCACAAAATTGGAAGACGTGCGAAACTTGTCATCGCCGGGGGCACCTCAGCAGTATGTGCAAAGGACAGGCAGGAAAACAGATGCTTTACCTCGACGAGGAAAATCAAAACAGCAGCGAGGAAGAGCACCGCCCGTTAGAAGAAGATTTCTTCCCTCTCTTCGCTACTCCCATCCAGACCACCGGGATAGCGACGACCGTAAGTGAAGTAAATGAGGACTTCTTCAGCGGAGGTACCAATTTTAACTTTGTGAAGCCGTATTGTATCGATCTATTTGTCGACGATACTCCAATCCGCATGGAGATAGATTCTGGAAGTTTTGTGTCTGTGATATCAGCGGCAGAAAAACAAAAATTATTTCCTAAGCAAAAACTTGAGCCATCAGATGTAATTCTTCGTTGTTACAACAATGTAAAATTAGTGCCTTTGGGTTTATGGTTTGTAGATGTACGCTATGCTGGGGTAGTTAAGAAAGTAAAGCTATATGTTTTAGAAGGGATGTTTGGGAAGGGGGCCTCAACATTTGGGATATAGTATATAAAGGAAATAAAACGGCAGAAAGTCGGGTGGTCAAAATACTGCATAACATCTCGTGTGACAAGGTATGTGATTACCTTAGTGAGAAATACCCCTCATTGTTTTCGGAAGAACAGGGAACGTACCTAGGAAGGGAAATCAAATTACAGCTAGCACCTGGCACCATTCCAGTACAATTGAAACCATATCACGTCCCATTTGCTCTTAAAGATAAAGTGAAGGAGGAAATTAATCGACTTGTCGTTGCAGGTAACTTAGAGCCCGTCAAAATCAGCGCATGGGCCACCCCAGTCATACCGGTTCTCAAATCCAATGGCCAAATCCGTTTGTGTGGGAATTTTAAATTAACGGTTAATCCGCACTTGGTGGTGAAACGACACCCTGTCCCAACTAAGGAACACATTTTTTTCAAGTTAGGTACTGGAAGGAAGTGGTCCCAAATAGATTTAAAGCATGCGTTTATGCAATTCGTTGTGGAAGAAAAATCACGTGATGCTTTAACAGTAATTACAGAGGTGGGGCTTTTCAGGTATACCAGACTTCCAGAAGGGGTATCCTCTAGCCCAGGAGAAGTACAAGAGATTCTGGAGGAGTTGTTAGAGGGAATCCCAAATACATCGATTTACCTGGATAACATCTATTGTACAGGGGCTTCGGATGAGGAACATATGGAAAACCTCGACAAAATATGTGCGCGATTGGCATCCGCTGGAATGCGAGTCAATAGGAGTAAATGTGATTTCATGGTAAAGCAGCTCGAAATTCTGGGGTTCTTACAAGATCAGGAAGGACTGAAACCTTCTCCCTGAAAAATAGAAGCTATTATCAAAGCCCCAGTGCCAAAAAATATTCGGGATCTCAAGGCATTTTTGGGATTAGTAATATACTACGAACATTTTTTGGAGGATAGGGCAACCAAACTCAAGCCTCTGTATTCACTCCTTGCTAGCGAAAAGTGTGTATGGAATCGGTCATGTCAAGAATCCCTTGAGTGGGTCAGGAAAGAAATTACCTCAGATAAGGTCCTTCTAATGTTCGACCCTTCCATGCAGTTGGTACTGGCTTGTGATGCCAGTTACCACGGACTTTCGGCCATTTTGTCGCATAGATTCTCTGATGGTAGCGAGCGCCCGATTTCATTTGCCTCTAAAATAATTCCCAAGAGTGAGCTTCATCGCGCTATACTTGACAAGGAAGCCGCTGCAATCGTGTTTGGGTTCAATAAATTTTATCAATTTGTGTGTGGAGCGGAGATAATTCTGAAAACGGACCACGAGCCCCTCAAGTTTATTTTTGGACCGTATAAATCTCAGTCAATCATACTTCAAAATCGCCTTATGCGTTGGGCATATTTTTTGTCCAGCTTTAGTTTCAAAATAGAAGTGGTCCGTTCATCGGCGAACGGGAACTGTGACGCCTTGTCTCGGCTGCCAATTTCTGACGACACTCCAGTATTTACCGAAGAATTCTCATGTATTAACCACATAGCACAAAGCTTTCAAGGGCAGTTGTCGTTCGAACTGGTGGCTGAAGAGACGAGGCGGGGCAAACTCCTTCAAAAAGTCGTTTCGTGGGTACGGTCTGGGTGGCCAACTTCTGATTCGTCTCTCAACTCTGAAGAAAAGAAATATTATGTGAAGCGCCATTGCCTATCGCTCGATCTGGGTTGCGTGATTATGGGAGTGCGACTCGTAAGAACCCGAGAACCCGAGAAGCTTACAGCTTTGGTCCTGCAAATGCTACACGAATCGCACTTTGGAGTGGTAAGAATGAAATCGTTGAGTAGGTCCTATTTCTGTTGGCCAGGTATCGATGATGATTTGTCACAGGTTCCCGCTACTTGCCAGACTTGCTTATCCAATCGAAACAACCCTCCCAAGAATACCCATGCGCAGTGGCCTAGACCAGAGAAGCCATGGGGTAGAATTCACACGGATTTTTTAGGGCCTCTTCAGGGTCGAATGTTTCTGGTTGTGATTGATGCTTACTCAAAATGGCCAGAGATATTCGACATGGGGTCCAACACAAAAGCGGGACGAGTGGTTAAAATTTTTAGGACTCTTTTTGCCCGGTTCGGTCTTCCCGGCCTGGTGGTCAGTGACAACGGTCCCCAATTCCGTAGCGACGAGTTCATTTCTTTTCTTTCCAACTTAAAAGTAAAACATACTACCTCGCCAATCCACCACCCCGCAACGAACGGCGCCGCAGAAAATTTCGTAGGTACCGTGAAGGATAAAATAAAGAAAATTTGCCAGTCTGGGAAATCAGTGGAGGAAGCTCTAGATTTGTTCTTGGGGGACTACAGAACGATTCCACACTGCTCTACCGGGAGAACACCAGCTTTCCTTATGTATAATCGCGAGCTCCGTACGCGTTTTGACATTATCCCTCCGCTGGATCCTCAGACGCAATCTCAGACGCATGGCAAGTTGGGTTTAAAACCACCTAATGGTGCTCGTTGTTTCTCTGTGGGAGATTCGGTGCAGGTGAGGGATTATCGTGCCCACCACGGCAAGTGGACCATGGCAATTTGTTTTAAGCAACTGAGCGAGCCGACTTGGTTAGTGAAATTAGAATCAGGGGAAATTTGGAAAAGACACGTAGACCAAATGATAAAGTTGGGCTTACGCCGGCCTGCAGTAGATGTTCAACAGAAGATTGGGGGCACACCTTCTAAGCTAGCGTCGCCTTGGCGTTCACCTACGCTAAACAAAAATAGGCTGAATATCTAACCTGTATAACGAAGTGTTATTATTTATTTTTACATCAGATACCCCAGTATTTTGTCCAGGCAATACTCATGCGAATTGTTATTATATTAAGGATTATTTTATTTTATTTCATTACGTAAAGCTACCTGTTAATTTAAGTGCATCATTATTTCCTTTTGTTTACTAAATAGGTTACACATTTATGGTAACTCAGGATAATTTTTGTTCATCTCAAATTTCATGTACATGTACCCATGTAATTTAAATTGGGAGGAATGTTATGTATCAGGTCCTTGCCTGTCGCCTTCCACATTATCAGCGCCCGGGCTCCTCAAGCCCGGACTGCTAGTTGTATTCGAGCCCTGCACGAATAAAGATATATAAAACATCACAGTTGTGAAATTATTTACCGTTATGTAATAATTTACCGTTGTGAAATGATTTACCGTCATGTAATAATTTACCACTGTGTAATAATTTGCTGTTGTGTAATAGTTTACCATTGTGTAATAATTTACCCATCATTAATAATTCAACGTTTGTTCAAGTTTCAGAAGTACCTTCCAACAAAAATCAATAGTCCACCACTTATCAAATGCAATAATATCGCAGAACAACCAACTTGACTTCATACAGGCATCCTTGATTATAATCAGGTGCTCCCCAGTGATGAAATCCGTGCCGGATTTATACCGTTTGATTCACGATCGTGTTGACGAAGCTTTTTGGTGCACACGAACGGCTGGACCTACACTGCTCCGGGTGGTCTGAAAAAATTGTTTAGCTCAAGACAAATTTAATAACGTAAAAAAACCATACCCTCCTATCGAAGGTTTTCGAGCTACGGCGTTCCTAAAATTTCAACCCCTATTTTGAATCCCTTAGAGATGACTGACAGTAATGTCGAGCTTCGAGGAACAACTTGGTCCCCGAACGGAACCTATAACCCGAATTTCATCAATTTTGTTTCATGGTAACTAAGAAAAGTGGCCAGTACGGCGTACGGCGGACAGACAGAAATATTTTTATTGCGTATTTTTATTGTATACGTTGAAACGTAAACCATAAAATTTTGAGGGGGAGTTAGAATTTTTTTCATGCTCGATTCCAATGGGTCATTATTGAAAATAATAAACCAATAATAAGAGGGAGCATGACGTCACAACAGCTGGTCTCTTGTTTGATAAAAGAAAGGTGTGGGGTCCTCAGCTGATTATATGAAAAAAGGTTGTGAAGGGGAAATTGAAAATTCGAGGGGAAAACATTAGGTAAGGAGAGGTTAGGGAAAGGAAAAAATAATTTTGAATATTGGGGGGAAAACCAAAGGCCACAGGAAATGTATGTGGAAAAGGATGGACCTTAGTATATAATTTATATATGGTCCATGAATTGATCCAAGTTGTGCTGAAGATGTGGTGGGAGGGAGGGTTTACAAAATGATGTGAGAATACGTACAGGTTATTGTTGTCATCTTTGAAAATTGGCGTTTAAAAATTGGTGAGAAAGAGAACATCAGCTGATTCATGAGGGAGCGTGGTCGTGGTGGGAGAAATTCAAACATTTTCCGTTAAAAAAAGACGGGAGGTTGATTACCAGCTGGTTTAACATATTATAAAGGTGTGGAGGGACTGAGGGTTTCCAAAAAGGGACGGGAAAACGTAAGAAAAACGTTATTATTATCAAGTCATGTTTCAAAATTGGCGGTTGAAAACTGGAGGGCAAGAGAACACCAGCTGATTGCTGAGGGGGAGTGGTCCCAGTGGAAGAAATTCAGTAATTGGCTTTTTTTAAAAGCGGGAGATTGATTACCAGCTGATCTAACATCTATATCTTACAGCATCCATGGACATGGAGCGGGAGGCTGTGAAGTATGAGCCTGTGACGTCACATCAGCTGTGACCTTGGGCGAAGTGGGGGGGTGGTGGTGATAACAGTGTAAAGTAGATCCATCATATTTCCCCCTACTACCTATTAACAAAATCAAAATAACCATCTTTCATCAGATGAAATAATGCCGAATGACAACCAACATGATTTCATTCAGCCATGTGAGATTATAATCAGCAAACAACGATATTCTCCCCTACTATAGGTTTTATAACTTGAACAAACGTAATGCCTTCATGAATAACAAAAAATAAATAATCACTGATAAAATGGTTGCATCCACTGAAATTTATGTAACTGCCATTCCTCGCCCTGCTCCACTACTTGATTTTGTACTGCCTCGGTGGGAGGGGGAGTGGTAGATATTGACTGCAGGAAACATTGATCTGCGGAGAAGGGAAACCTTTAGGTAAATAATAATCCGGCCACCTGGAGCAGTGTACATCCAGCCGTTTGTTCATAGTAAGGCCCTGAAGTTTGCACTGAAAAGCTTTGTCAACATGACTGTGAATGATACGGCATACATCCAGCCCAGATATCATTGCAAGGGAAATCCTGATTATAATTACACATGGCTTAATGAAATCAAGTTGGCTGTTCCGTGATATTATTTTCTTTGAATGATAGATATTTTGGATATTATTGATAGGTACTTTTTTAACTTGAACAAACGTTATGCTTCATGAAAAACAACAAAATAATATAATTAATGGTAGAATTCTCAAATCCACCGCATATTCAAGAAACTGTAATTGCCCGACCGGCTCCAGTAGGTACTCGATTTAGGCCTTTCCTAGGAGAAGCACGAAAATAGGTATTGACCACAGAAAACAGTGATCTACGCAGAAGGGGCATCTGTACAGGTAAATAATAGTCCGTTGTATAATAATTTGCAGCGTTTTAAATGTATACCTACGTATTTACTATTTTGCATCCATCTGTTTTTTCTATTCTTGGTAGATTGATTTCTATTTCACATCTATACTGGTAAATAATAGACCGTTGTGTAATAATTTGCAGCGTTTTTATTATATACCTACCTATTTATTTTTTTGCATCCATCTGTTTTTTCTATTGTTGATAGATTGATCTCTCTTTACACTGAGGAAATAAATGTAATTGGAGCACTTGCTTTCGCGATCGGAACTGGTGTTATCGGCGTATCACTATTCAGCATCTTGGAAGTGAGCTACAAAAATATTCCATATTTAAATAAATATGCACCTGAAATCATAAGTAGTGAGTCCATGAGGTTTCTGACATGTTGCACAGATTACAATTATTTACAGATGTGTAATGAGATGGTACTGCGTTCACCTTAAAATTAGGTAGGTACAGTTTTTTGGTTAATTTTTGTTTATTATTTTTAATAATGAACCCATGGAATCGAGCATGAAGCAAATTTTTAAACCCTCCTCAAAATTTGATGGTTTCGGTTTCAAGGTATGTAGAATCCGAAAATTTACGCACACCTCAAATCCCTGAATGGTAGTAATGTGCGCGATGTGTGGCGTTCCAAGTCAATGAAAAGAATCGATGTTGGTTAAACATTTAATTACCAAAACATGACGAGCAGAAAATTACTTTATACAAAATTATCAGGGCAGTATCTTGGAAACTACGTCCACATGTATATCTGTAATGTTTTTACCTGTATTATTACACATATATTTACCGTAGATTTGACACTCTTATCAAGATGGAAAAAATCAAAAATAAACTAAAATCTTGTAAACCGTTGTGTAGCAATTTGCAGTGATTTCCCCAATGGGTGGCAGTTGACAAGTGAGCGGCAGTTGTCAATTCGGATAGGGGAGGCAGTTGTCAAATTTTTTTTGCTGACGGGTGGCAGTTTACGGTTCCCAGAAAACCGTCGAATTTCGAAGGGGGAGGGGGGGGGTAACTTTGTTTTTCCATGCTCGATTTCAAAGGTTCAAAATAATAAACCAAAATGCGGTCTTTATAAAAATAAAAGGACTGTGTCTTAGGCATCATGTCCTGTATCTGTATGCACATATCTACCTAATAGAGAGGGAAGGAACTTCTATATTTATGCAAATCCAAGAGCGATGTGCGAAGCATCGAGTGTGCTACTTTGGCGGGCAAAATGGATGTTCATTACTTTTCTAGGCCGTATCAGCTCCCGAAATCTCAGCCATCTCTAATCACTTGATGAGCGGAAATCGTGGTGGAACATCTATTCCTTTTCTCTTGCCCTTTGATTTTGGTTTCTTTTCAAATTTGAAAAGAACAAACATTGTTTTCTAGGCCTCTACTGTGGGCGCTATATTTATCCATCAACAAGTCCCGCTGTGTACTCAGCTATTGAACACATAAAGGTACCTACTAGAACTATTCAGAGGCGCTACCGGCTGGCTATTATTTTGATAATATTTATAGATACTTGTGAGTTCACATAAAACTGTCCCTAACCAGGTAAATAGTTCTCGAATTATTTGTCCGAGGTCTGTTGGGAAAGAATCGCTGGTAGCAATGCGTTCCCTGCTGGAGGTTTTCGACGAATGGGAGTAACAGGTGACAGAACCATAGTTAGGGTTAACCATACTTATAACCTAACGACACTGATAATTATCGTAATTTATAATAACTATTCCTAATTATAATCTGAATCCAGGCACTGAAGACCAACAATTACACGAGTGTTACCCTGTTTGGTTTGATGATTGTCTGCGAAACATTGGTGATGTTTGTGCTGGCGTCGTTTGGTGAAGCCATCACGGATGAGGTGAATACTGAAACCACCAAGGCCATTTCAATTCCTTCAAATATTTCTGTTCTTTACTATGGAATGGAGCATTTTTCGCCAGCATCAATTTTTCGTCATAGACAGCATATTAGAGAGTTTTTGCAGCACCCTCACGCCGAAAAAAAATGGAAAACGACACCGAAACGGAAATGGCGGATAGGGCGACTGAAGTCAGATGCTAACCTTTTTCGGTTTCGTTCAGCTTTGGCATATACCGGCTGGTGAAGTCACGCTAAGGTTATGTTAACCTCTCTTTCTTCCATTTTTCTCCGTGGTGAATACAAATCAATGTCCACACATGGCGTCAAGTCTGCATTAACAGAGAAAGACGCGATGAAGCAGCTGTGAATATGACGCTGGACATTTATTTTCCAAGGAAAAAGAAGAAGGTAGGTAGCGTTATACAGATGTAAGGTTAAATTACGTTTCGTCATCTCAACACGACGAAAGCTGATACCGTGAGATCCCGGTATTTTTTGTTGTCACTGTTCATCAAACTTTTCGGTGTCTTAAGTGCGCATGCGCAGCACTGCTTTCGTTTCGTTCGTTTTGGCATGAGGATGCTACAAAAACTCTCTATTACTACAATTATTTGAAAGAATAGAAAAATTAGGGAATAGATGATGTTAGCGCCAACATTTTCATTTAGTATTTTAGTAGAGGCTGGACTGTCACTGCTTCATACCCCCCCCCCCCCCCCCTTTCCATCGAATCAAGGCGCTCCCCCAACTCAGTCTATCCTTCTCCGCTCTTTCAGTAGTTTCTCTATCTACCTAACCGCTATCCTTTCACCCGCTTCCTTCAACTCATCACGACATCTAGCTACAAAGGCCGCCTGAAAGCTGTCTACCATCAGAGATCAACCACCACAGGGCCCCCTGAGGTATGCAGAGCGCTGCCAAAAGGTACGAGTCAGTCGACAATTCTTTAATACCTAATTCCTTCTCAATCCCTTTGGCTTCTACCTACCTACTCTTCATTCTCTCACGATTATCTGACCCAGCCCTATAGATTCCCCTCAAAATACAGTCCACTTTAACCGCCCCAACATATTTTGGTCCATCGAACCACGATAATTCGTGTAAATTTCGATTTTTACGTTCCTATTTTATTCATCTAAAACTTCCTCAGTTTGCAGAAGTTAGCTCCATGATCCACTTTTCAAGGTATCTTTGACCCGCTCATAATAACAAGAACATTCAGAGACAGGTCTGCAGGCCCAGACACAACAACAGTTTCACTATCATTTCATACCTGGATACTGCAGCCAGTTGCTATAGTAAAGGTACGTGAATATTTATGAACTATTCACTCCTCTTCTTCACTGTTTACAACCTTCTTAACTTATAACGTACTTCTGCCTCTCGTGTTTAAAGTAGTTTTACCTATCATCCAGTATCACTATTCTATGCTATCATCTTTCCTTTTATTATTCAATACCTATTTTGCTATTTCTTTCTTCAACTTCTCATAAGTTTTAAGTAAATTTGCTATAATGGGTATGTCAAACGGTGAAAAGTTAAACCTGCTTGTGTCTCAACGCGATCGTTACTTCCAGACTATGCAGTCTTGTTATGATTTAGCAAAAAGGTGCGATGACGTATTGAAAGCTGTGGAAACTCCTGCAAGTGATGTTACTTTTATAGATTTATTCCTTTCTCGTATGGCTAGTATTCAACGTGCTTATGAATGTTTTGAACGTTCGTTAACCTCTATTGGGGAAATTAATGTTAAGTTACCTGATGCCGAAAAATTAGATATGCTACAAGCAATGAAATCCTTTGAAGAATTATACTTCTTTTCTCTCTCCATCATGAATAAGATTCAGGAATCCAAAAGGCCTAATGCAAATAATGATACCAGCATAACTTCACAAGTTCTTCAGTGATAGAACCTGTCAGTTGAAGCTCCCAAGTATCCAGATTGAATCCTTTAGCGGCGATTTGCACACTCGGTGTGCCTTTTACAGTTTATATAATTCGCTAGTTCATGAGAATTCTTAGTTGAAACCCTCAGAGAAATTCCATTATTTGCGTAGTTTTCTCAGTGGTCAACCTCTTGAGCTTATTCAATCCCTTCATATAGATGATGCAAATTACTATATTGCTTGGGACACTCTTGTTGCTAAATACAATGATGTGAGAATTTTATGCGCCCATTATATTGACTCTTTACTAAACTATCGTCCGATTCAAGAGGTTAATCATGCAAATCTCTCTCATTTTCACCGCACATTCAAGACTTCTGTTGCTGCTATACAAGCTCTCAAAGTCAATCGTGTTGACGATCACTTACTTTTGCATATTGCCTCACGCTTCTTAGATCCTGCAACTCGCAAAGATTTTGAGTATACATTTTCTGAAAAGAAAATACCTAGCTTTTCTGATTTAATGGATTACGTGGATGATCAGTGCAAGGCTCTTCAACTTGCTGGCCCCAACACGAAGCCAAAACAGCAAAATCTGTCACATAATAAACTGTCTAAACCACTACCACAAAGCAAGACTCATCTGGTTTCTTCAGTCAATACCACAACATCCGATAGCTCAAACCGATCGTGTCCCAAATGTTCTGACAGTTCACATAAACTTTACAGGTGTGATAAATTTAAATCATTATCTACCACAGATCGCTTTAATTTTGTGAAATCTAACAATCTTTGTCGAAATTGCTTAGGTTTCCATTCTACGAGTTCATGTAAATCTGTGTATAAGTGTACGCATTGTACTGACGCTCAAATTACTAATAGTAAACATCATTCGCTTTTACATAGATTTGCTAATGCTAGTACTCAAGACAGTACAGATTCCGCCCATTCGGTTAATACCGCTATTGGTGGAGGTATAATTCCTCAACCTAAGAGTCCTGGTAAATGTAATACTTCCTCGCAGATTACAGCCAGTACTCATACTTGTAGTGTTTATAGCAAAGACATTTCACAACTTAATGTCATTTTGAGTACTGCTGTTATTTCTATTTTAGATAAGGAAGGTAGTCCACATACCATTAGAATATTGATTGATCAAGGTTCACAAATCAATATAATTACAGATTCATGTGCCCGCAAGTTAGGCTTACCTATTCGTAAGAATTATCATGGTATGAGATCTGTTGGTGGAGATATTCGTACCAGTGAATGATATGTTTCTTGCGTTCTCCAGCCCAGTGACTCTGACACACCATCATTTGCCACCAACGCCTTCATAATTCCAAGTATCACTGATAAGCTTCCGCAAATTCCTATTGACCCTAATGTGTGTTCCAAACTCCGAGATCTCAAACTAGCAGATCCCGACTTCTCAAATCCAAATGAAATCGACTTCCTGCTTGCTGCAGAACTCTTTCCACTCATCATGAATACTACACATAATATTATTCTCGGCGAGACCTCTGCTTTATCGACTTGTTTTGGTTGGATCCTACTTGGACGCCTACCTAATCAACCCGCTCCTCAACGTTCATCTACATTTCTCACCACGACTACTTGTTGTGAATCCTTGGACTCAACTCTTAGGAAATTTTGGAAAACGGAAGAGGTAACCACCTCTATTCCCAATGATCCTGAAGATGATGTTTGTGAATCCCTCTTTATTCAGACACACTCTCGTTCGTCTTCAGGCCACTACATAGTTCGTCTTCCATTCAAGGGTGGATCAGACCGCCTTCCTGAAGTTAGGAAAATTGTTCTCAAACGTTTCACATCCCTCGAGGCTCGCTTGATCCGCAATCCTGATCTCAATCAAGAATATCACAAGTTTATGCTTGAATATATTTCTCTTGGGCACATGTACCTCGCTTCCTCTCAGGCTGACTACGTGATACCTCACCACGTTGTCCTAAAACGTGATAGTCCTACCACCAAGTTAAGAACAGTCTTTGATGCCTCGTTTCGACCTGAAACAACTTTACCTTCTCTAAATTCCTTGCTTATGTCTGGTCCTAAACTCCAGCGTGAAATCTGCGATATTTTATGTGGCTTTTGGCTACATGTTTATGTTTTATGTGCTGACATTAAACAAATGTATAGAATGATCTCCATAGACCCTGAAGATCGTGGGTATCAGCATATATTTTATCGTAGTTCCCCTAACAAAGATGTTCAGGAATTCGAGCTTGCAACCGTAACATATGGTATGAAGCCCTCCGCCTTCCTCGCTCAGCGAGGCCTCCTTCAGTTGGTCGAGGATGAGGGTGAACGATATCCTCTCGCATCACATGCTGTTCGCCATCAACTTTTTGTTGACGATTTTGTTACTGGTGGTCATACTGTTGATTACACTCTACAACTTCGAGATCAGTTACTCAAGTGGCTTTCCCTTGGTGGATTTCAGCTGCGAAAATGGTCAAGCAATCACCCTGCACTGCTTGATGGTATTCCGGCTGATCATCAGGCCAAACCCCTATCGTTCTTTCCTGCTGATGACAACACTCTTAAAATTCTAGGGGTGTTGTATAATCCAGATAATGATTGCTTTTCTTACAGTGTCTCTCTGAATCCTGTAAGAATTACCAAAAGGGGAGTTTTGTCTGAAATATCGAAGATATTCGATCCTCTTGGATGGTTGACTCCTGTTACTTTCTACGCTAAATGCCTCATGCAGAATAATATATATGGCATCGAGGTTTACATTGGGACGAATTGTTGCCAGATGACTTAGCTGAACGTTGGCAACACTTCACCAAAACTTTGCCTGCTCTAGCAAAATTACATATTCCACGCTTTATTCCTGTGATTGATTCTTCGATTCAGCTTTTCGGTTTCTGTGATGGATCAACCCAAGGGTACGCAGCTGTAGTTTATCTTGTAACGACTTGTAATGACAAGATAACTACCCATTTAGTTAAGGGGAAAAGCAAAGTTGCACCCTTGAAAACTATGAGTATTCCCCGCTTAGAGCTCTGGGGAGCAGTGCTTCTTACAAAGCTTCTTGGCTCCATACGCCCTTTAATGGAAAACATCCATCCATCTTCTATTCTTTTATTTTCTGATTCAACAATCACGCTCTCTTGGATCCTCACTCCGCCTCACCTATTAAAGACATTTGTAGCCAACAGAGTTGTACAAATTCTCGAAAACTCTTCTCCACAGCACTGGTGTCATGTCAAATCATCTGATAACCCAGCAGATCCTGCATCTCGTGGTTTGCCCGCTGATGAACTATTGAACTGTGCCTTGTGGTGGAGTGGCCCTGAATCCATTCGTGAACCATTTCAACCTCCTGATGGAAATTTCGATTCGACCAGGTCACTTGAGTATTTGTCAGAGCTAAACCCCACTTCAGTTTCAGCTTTAGTATCTGCCGATAAAATTCAGCGCTTCATTGATTCGTTTCATCATCACTCGTCGTACCTCAAATTGATTCGCATTATGGCTTACTTACATCGCTACATACACAATCGTTTCTCAAGGAAGAACGCTACTCTGGACCTCTTTCTCCTCATGAGTTGAAGACTGCTACTACTTCTCTCATTTTCTTATATCAGCGCCAGTACTACTCACGAGACATCAATCATATAAGAAACGGTAAGACACCCTGCTCCACTGAACTTCAGTCACTCACACCATTCGTTGATGAGAATGGTATATTGCGTGTTGGTGGTCGTATTGGACATGCTCCTTTGCCATTTAATGTTGAGCACCCAATAATAATTCCTCATAAATCACATTTAGCTACACTAATTTGTGATTATCATCATAAATTTACTTTACATGGTGGCACTCGTTTAGCCTCTTCTCTCATACAGAGGAAATTCTGGATTCCTTCGCTTCGTAAACTCCTCCCCCAACGCACTCATTTGTGCATCAAGTTTTATTTGCCCAAGGCAAAACCTTTTCAACCTATAATGTCTGAATTGCCGTCGGAACGTCTAAGCACTCTACGCCCTTTCACAAAAGTCGCCATAGATTTTGCAGGGCCCTTCTTGATAAAATCGAGTTCTCGCCGCAATGCTCCTACAAGTAAAGCGTACTTGGCTGTTTTTGTGTGCCTTCAGGTTAAGGCCACTCATCTCGAACTAGTTCCAGACCTCACTTCTATTTCCTTCTTGAGAGCTATGGATAGATTTATTGCCCGCAGGGGACTCTGCAGCGAAATATTAAGTGACAGAGGAACCAACTTTGTTGGTGCAGCTCGTCAATTGTCTGAAGTTTATGAGATGCTTCGAAACTCCTCTACGCTCATTGTAGATCATCTTTCCTCTCGAAGAATCTCATGGTGTTTTCATCCCCCTAATTCTCCACACTTCAATGGTATAGCTGAGGCTTGCGTCAAGTCAGCCAAACACCATCTCCTTCGAGTATTAGGGCTACAGAAGCTGACGTATGAGGAGCTTCTGACCATCATTGTACGAGTTGAAGCTTTACTTAACAGCCGTCCTCTAGGTGTTATGACTTCAGATCACCGTGACCTTGACTATTTGACCCCAGGACACTTCATAGTAGGCGCTCCACTCTTGGTAGCTCCTGAAGAAGACTTAGTTCCTGTGAACATGAATCGACTGTCCCGTTATCAACTTCTTAACCAGGCTATCCAATCATTATGGAAGAGATGGGTAGCTGAATACATTCCCACTCTTCTTCCCCGCAATAAATGGAAGGATGCTCAGGATAACATCGCTGTCCGGTCTGTTGTCTTCATTCGCAAAGAAGGCACTCCTCCACTTGAGTGGCACATTGGTAGGGTTGAAGAAGTCTTCACCGCCAAGGACAGGGTAACCCAAGTCGCTCGCATCAGAACTTCTTATGGGTCTTATGTACGGGCTGTGCATAACCTCATACCGCTTCCTGATGTACAATAGCCCCTACCAATTCAACCTTTAGTTTTTAAGTTAATTTCTAGTTTTTAAGTTTGTACATAAATATGAGAAGTTGAAAAAGAAGAAAAAGTTTCTTTCTTTCTAGAATGTTTTGCCTGTGAAATTTATAAGGCTTACATTTTATTGCGAAACTCAGAAGTTTCACCGCGGCGGAGTATGTTAGCGCCAACATTTTCATTTAGTATTTTAGTAGTGGCTGGACTGTCACAGCTTCATACCCCCCCCCCCCCCCCTTTCCATCGAATCAAGGCGCTCTCCCAACTCAGTCTATCCTTCTCCGCTCTTTCAGTAGTTTCTCTGTCTACCTAACCGCTATCCTTTCACCCGCTTCCTTCAACTCATCACGACATCTAGCTACAAAGGCCACCTGAAAGCTGTCTACCATCAGAGATCATCCACCACAGGGCCCCCTGAGGTATGCAGAGCGCTGCCAAAAGGTACGAGTCGACAATTCTTTAATACCTAATTCCTTCTCAATCCCTTTGGCTTCTACCTACCTACTCTTCATTCTCTCACGATTATCTGACCCAGCCCTATAGATTCCCCTCAAAATACAGTCCACTTTAACTGCCCCAACAGATGACAATGAGTACAAGATTCTTGATGTAAAGAGTAAAAAGAGGGCAATAATTATTATTTTAACTGAAATCTTGGCCTTTAATTTTCGTTTTGCAGTCAATTAAATTGCGGGATATGCTGTACTTCGTGAAATGGCACAATCTTGATACAAAAAACAGGAAAATCTTGCTCAACTTCCACACAGCTATGACTGAACCCGTCGTCGTGAGTGCTATGGGGCTCATAGACCTGAGCTTGGACACATTTTCTTCGGTAAGATATTTCTGTAGTTGGCGTCACAAAATGGGGAGCCCATCTTATTTGGTCCTGAAGTTTGCACCAAAATGGTTCGTCAGCATGATCATGAATGATACGGTATAAATGCATCCGGCCCAAATATCCCGTGTTTATGTGCGCGCGCGCGTGCGTGGGTGCGTGCGTGTGTTACTTCTGTCGGATAGGCATGCACAGTGGGTCTCTCAAAAAGCTTGGAGACCGGACGTTCCATGGTGCCAAACTTCCAATATTTCGTGACGCCAACTACTTCGGCAATGTGTTTTAGGATTGTGTTTCGCTTTACCCAGTCATACGTACAGTAAGTTGACCAAATACTAGCATTATACCTTGAACCTAAATCCCATATATCTAGTGAAAAATGAATATTTAAGTAACAGAATGATTTGAAACTTGTTCCAGATCATGAATATGGCATACTCGTTTTTCAATCTTATGAATGCTCAGACTGAAGAAGAATGAATAGATAAACATTCGAGCAGCTGACCATGCATAGAAATATTTTCCTTATGATTTAATTGTATTTTTATACCTAAAGTGAAATACCAGTTTTGAGAACACATTATAATAGGCAGGCATATTTCGATGTACCATGTATACTAACTTCCGAGTAGCATAAAATACCTACTTTGAGCAAGCTGAAGTTGAACATTTTATTTTAACTTCTTTGATCTCAGCAAAATGTTGAAATACATTCAAAATAAATATCTCCATCGAACCATGTAAAGTAGTGGAACGTACGCCACTCCACGCGGAGCCGTTCGCCACGTGGAGTCGTACGCCCATGCCGGCAGCGATCCTCGTGTCATTTATTCGCCCGTTCGGGTTTGACTTTCAAACCAGGTTGATTTCGCCGGCTCTTTTTTTTGTGAAAAAGGTTATTTTTGAAGTATCAAAGTCAAAAGCCGTTAGGAGGTGAGGTTAATGAAATCTGAGATGCTACTTAGCAATCAAATAATTAAACGAACCACTCACCGTATTAGGAGAATCTATAGTTGGAAGGATTGATCCTTTGGGAAGATTCGAAATGATACACTTTGAAAGTGAATTAAAGAGTATAAACACTATATTTGAGAACTTGCACAGTAATAGAAAATATACGGATCGTGAAAGAAAAGACAGCGTAAACGATACGGAAGCGAAAGAAGCGAGTGAGTAGGAGTGGGGTTAGCAAACCCCATCGCATTTCCTATAACAGTAGTGCCAACTATACAGCTCATAAAACATATGATCCATACATGAATATACGAAGAATATAACAGTTCTTAGAAACAATATTATGTTTATGTTATATATATATACATATCGGGAATGTCGATAAAATCAATTCAAATTCATTATTACTTACTAAAGTCGGCACCCGATCACCATTTTGGCGGATCTCTCACAACATTCAAAACTGGCGGGTCCGAACCCGACCATTCATCACTTACATCGCCTGGTCGCAGCACTTGCTGGGCGACGGTTGGCAGGCAAACACAGAGTTTCGACGTCATTTTTCTACAAGCTCTAATTGGCCAAGAATGACGTACTATGTTGAAACACGATGCTGCGAAATACCCCCACTACATATTCAAGTTTCGAGGCTCGGATAGCTTGGGAGCTCAAGAGAGATGATTCAGTTTCCAAACAGAAAGGACGCTCGTCTAATAAAAATCATACCGTTCGATAAGTTTAATTGAGCTTTCATTAGAAACCCTTCTGACTCTATCTTAATCTCTAGATCAGAAGTGGGATATAGAATTCGCGTTTTTATAAGAGTTAATAGAAGTGTACATAGTTTGCGTAATATAGTTCGAGACAGTAACTCTTGAGTGTTTAATTCCGTGTACAATTAAATTCAACGCAAAACGGGCGATACATTTTCGCGAGGGTCTACCAGCAGAATGGCAGATCCGAGAAATGATGAAGACGTGCCTGCGGAAGTGATCAGCGATGTGGAAGATGACGGTGTATTACGGGAGGAGCTTCACGAATCCGTCCCACCGTTACAACCTGTTCAACCCCTCGCTCCCTCGATCCAGGTAATTATTCCAAAAAAATTAAAACTCACCCTATTCGATTCGGTACCTTGTAACTAGAAATGTCGGGAAACTTGCTATCCTCACCAGATATAGCATCGACAGTACCAACTCCGGACTGACCTGACAGAAGAGCACTTCCCCAGTTTGGACTGAGAACGGACAACCAATCCCTACCCAGCAAGGATCGACTCAACTCCTTACTAGAGACCAGAAGAGCACTTCCCCAGTTTGGACTGAGAACGGACAACCAATCCCTACCCAGCAAGGATCGACTCAACTCCTTACTAGAGACCAGAAGAGCACTTCCCCAGTTTGGACTGAGAACGGACAACCAATCCCTACCCAGCAAGGATCGACTCAACTCCTTACTAGAGACCAGAAGAGACAAGTTGTTGAAATAATTCCCCTTATATTCGACTGACACAGTAATTGATCCTAAAACTTTCAAGGGATCACCGTTGGCAACAAAGAGCTCCAAATTCGAATTTATCAACGGCAGTTGTGAGAAAAATTTGTTGTATACATACTGTGGGATAAGTGAGCAAGCAGATCCCGTATCAACTTCGAAAAATATTTCACAATAATTATTGACATCAACTTTGACGTACATGGGTGCCGAACTGGGCCCCTTAGAAACACTTTTAACTTCAATCAAATTCAGACGACTATTACTTGGGCAACATCTACTAACATGACCTTTGCCATTGCAAGAGAAACAAGACCAATCTTTAGCTGGACAATTATTTGCCTCATGAAAACGGGCACAATTTCTACATTTATTTTGTTTGTTTACGTTTACATTACGCTTATCAGACTTGCGTGATACTGGGGCTGAGGAGGGGCCTGAGTTGTTGTTGTTGGGGTTGCGTGACTGCTGTCCTCGGTCTTGCTTCGAACGTGAATGCTTCTTGAACTTTGGGGAAGAGTTCACGCCATGCACGGTCTGGTCCGATGTTTTCTCCGACATCTTCTGACTTTGTTCATGGACGGGTTCCAACTCGGTAACGAGTTTAACTGCTGTATCGAAGGTCAACTTGGATTCCGACAAAAGTCGTTTTTTCATAACTGGATCACGTAACCCAATAATGAGCTGATCACGGAGGGCATCATTCAAAAACGTATCGAATTTACAGGTACCAGCCAGGCTTTTCAGCGCCACAATAAAATCTCGTACCTGTTCTGATGGCTGTTGGTGTCTACTGTGGAACTTGAAGCGTTCAGCTACTTCCAATCCTTTGGGTGCGTAATAGCCGGTTAACGCCGTAATGAGGTCAGAGAACTGGCATTCTTTAGGTTTCTTTGGAGACACCAAATTTTTGAGGGTCGAATACACTTCGGGACCGATCAAAACCATGAGCATCGATACTTTTTCACTTTCCGCGCGGTTGTTCAATTCGAAAAAGGCTTCCAGACGTTCTAGATAGTTTTTGAATGGCTCTGTAGAGTTGTATGGATCAATGTGACCCAAAATCGCACCTCTGGGCTGTTCATCCATGGTCAGGTTCAGATCTGCCCAACTTTGCAGCCAAACCAAAACCTTATCCTCCAAGGGAACGTTTCCGTCTGCCGTCGCCAGTGAAACGACGAGTTCCATCAGTGTAATTATTTTAGAAATTAATACACATCAGAGTCTTTATCCAATTTTTGACTTTTATTCAATTTAACAACCTCATACCTATTGGGCAAAACATTGACAGCCACACCGGTGACCAAAATGTCTCGACCCAATAGAATGTCAGTGTTTATAATACCTTCTGGGACAATATAAAAATTAACCGGGATGTCTACACCATTATTTGAAATCATGACAGATATCTGATCTTCTGCGGGGATTTTTGTGTTACCAAGACCTGAGAGTATTACCGGATTTTTATAGTGCTGCCCCGAAAAATAAGGTAATAAATTATTACATAACAATGAAATGTCAGATACTCGTTTTTCAATCTTATGAATGCTCAGACTGAAGAAGAATGAATAGATAAACATTCGAGCAGCTGACCATGCATAGAAATATTTTCCTTATGATTTAATTGTATTTTTATACCTAAAGTGAAATACCAGTTTTGAGAACACATTATAATAGGCAGGCATATTTCGATGTACCATGTATACTAACTTCCGAGTAGCATAAAATACCTACTTTGAGCAAGCTGAAGTTGAACATTTTATTTTAACTTCTTTGATCTCAGCAAAATGTTGAAATACATTCAAAATAAATATCTCCATCGAACCATGTAAAGTAGTGGAACGTACGCCACTCCACGCGGAGCCGTTCGCCACGTGGAGTCGTACGCCCATGCCGGCAGCGATCCTCGTGTCATTTATTCGCCCGTTCGGGTTTGACTTTCAAACCAGGTTGATTTCGCCGGCTCTTTTTTTTGTGAAAAAGGTTATTTTTGAAGTATCAAAGTCAAAAGCCGTTAGGAGGTGAGGTTAATGAAATCTGAGATGCTACTTAGCAATCAAATAATTAAACGAACCACTCACCGTATTAGGAGAATCTATAGTTGGAAGGATTGATCCTTTGGGAAGATTCGAAATGATACACTTTGAAAGTGAATTCCAGACGTTCTAGATAGTTTTTGAATGGCACTGTAGAGTTGTATGGATCAATGTGACCCAAAATCGCACCTCTGGGCTGTTCATCCATGGTCAGGTTCAGATCTGCCCAACTTTGCAGCCAAACCAAAACCTTATCCTCCAAGGGAACGTTTCCGTCTGCCGTCGCCAGTGAAACGACGAGTGTAATTATTTTAGAAATTAATACACATCAGAGTCTTTATCCAATTTTTGACTTTTATTCAATTTAACAACCTCATACCTATTGGGCAAAACATTGACAGCCACACCGGTGACCAAAATGTCTCGACCCAATAGAATGTCAGTGTTTATAATACCTTCTGGGACAATATAAAAATTAACCGGGATGTCTACACCATTATTTGAAATCATGACAGATATCTGATCTTCTGCGGGGATTTTCGTGTTACCAAGACCTGAGAGTATTACCGGATTTTTATAGTGCTGCCCCGAAAAATAAGGTAATAAATTATTACATAACAATGAAATGTCAGATCCCGAATCAAACAAATAGGAATATTTCCTACCTTCATGCTGAAGCTGACCTCTGGGATTTGCGGTACATGTGGCCACCCGTTTTTCCTGAGGCGTCTGGGCATTGACACCTCGTTTGTCCGGGACCATCTTGTGAGGTGCATTCCTCTGGGGATTGAACCTACAGTAGGCCCAATCGTGATTTGACATCTTGCAGCGACCACAGTATCTTTTCTTGAATTGTTGCTGCTGCTGCTGTTTATCCCCATGTGTGGCGTTAACTGTCGATTGATGTTGTTCCTGAGGCGTAAATCGAGCCTTTTTCTTATCTTGAAGACCTGTTGAACCTCCGGAAATGGGACGTTTTTGTGGACTGTCGGTTTTCTGGAAAAAACCTCCGAGTTGACCTTGTGCCGTAGCTTTAGGTTTGACGTGCTTCACAGCCGTCATCTTCTTGACCAACTCAGTCTCTGTCAAGTCACTGTGCATAAAAACGTAGTTTTGGTTTATTATTTTCAATAATGAACCATTGGAATCGAGCATGAAAAAAAAATTCTTACCCCCCCTCAAAATTTGATGGTTTACGTTTCAAGGTATGTAGAATCCAAAACTGCAATAAAACGCTGCAAATCCCTGCACAACGGTTTATTATTTTGTATAGAATACCCTTGTGTTACAGATCACAGCTCTATGTATAGATAACCCGTCTATATAATATGATATGTACTATTCTATTATATGCATATTATGTAGATCGCAGACCCTCCGTAGGTTAGTACCTAACCCCGTACTCGTTACTAGGTACCTACCTAAATCACGAGTTAAATGTTGCTAAAATAGTTCTGCCGATGACAAACAGTACCTAACAAAAAGAAACACACATAATGAAGTTCTGAAAAGAAATTGTTGATGAGGAGTGAAAAAAGTTGCAAAAGTACCTACCAACAAACTCCAGCCCCTTCTACGTAGATGGTATAATGAACCGTTGTGTAATAATTTACCGTTGAGTAATGATTTACCGTAGTAATAATTTACCCATCAATAATACTTCAACGTTTGTTCAAGTTTCACTACCTACCAACAAACTCCAAAAGAGCCATCATTTTTCAAATGAAATAATATCACAGAACAACCAACTCGACTTCATAATCCGCCAATATAATCAGGTGATCCCTACCAATGATTTTATCTCCGCCAAATTTCCTATTGTGGGCGCGTCTCTGGTTACGAGATTTGGTTTGAATTGTATACAATTTCATTCACACTGGAGTCGAAAATGCCTGTCGGTGCAAACTTCAGGGCCTTACTGTGAACGAACGGCTGGACGTACGGTGCTCCGGATGGTCTTAAAAAACTCGCAAGTTCAAGAACTATTTAAAACCGTAAAAATAATTACGTAAAAAAATTGTATAGGCGTTTTGAAAATTTCAACCCCTATTTTGAACCCCTTAGAGATGACTCACAGTAACGTCGAGCTTCGAGGACCAACTAGACGCCGAACGGAACCTATAACCCGAATTTCATCAATTTTTTTTCATGGTAACTAAGAAAAGTGGCCCGTACGGCGGACAGACAGAAATATTTTTATTGCAGTTTTGGATTCTACATACCTTGAAACGTAAACCATCAAATTTTGAGGGGGGTAAGAATTTTTTTTTTCATGCTCGATTCCAATGGTTCATTATTGAAAATAATAAACCAAAATATTTCTGTCTGTCCGCCGTACACCGTACGGGCCACTTTTCTTAGTTACCATGAAAAAAAATTGATGAAATTCGGGTTATAGGTTCCGTTCGGCGTCTAGTTGGTCCTCGAAGCTCGACGTTACTGTGAGTCATCTCTAAGGGGTTCAAAATAGGGGTTGAAATTTTCAAAACGCCTATACCATTTTTTTACGTAAACATTTTTACGGTTTTAAATAGTTCTTGAACTTGCGAGTTTTTTAAGACCATCCGGAGCATCGTACGTCCAGCCGTTCGTTCACAGTAAGGCCCCGAAGTTTGCACCGACAGGCATTTTCGACTCCAGTGTGAATGAAATTGTATACAATTCAAACCAAATCTCGTAACCAGAGACGTGCCCACAATAGGAATTTGTGAATACGGCCAATCATTGCTAGGGATCACCTGATTATATTGGCGGAGTATGAAGTCGAGTTGGTTGTTCTGTGATATTATTTCGCTTGAAAAATGATGGCTCTTTTGGAGTTTGTTGGTAGGTAGTGAAACTTGAACAAACGTTGAAGTATTATTGATGGGTAAATTATTACTACGGTAAATCATTACTCAACGGTAAATTATTACACAACGGTTCATTATACCATCTACGTAGAAGGGGCTGGAGTTTTTCATATTAGGTTCGACCCTGGCGACGATTGCCGCCGTAACTATCAATCCACATTCTTCCGATGTTTTGCCCCTAAAGGCTGTTTGCACCTTCGTCATTTGTCCCAGAACAAATTCTGTTAAATCCATTTCTCTGGGGTGAAACGTCATAGCTTTATACTGGATAATTCCTGGTGTCTCCAAATGATAATATTTCGCCTCAAATTTTTGTTTAAAGAGTTCCCATGTCAGGTTGGGTGCAATAATACTTGAGAACAACTCATTTGCGGCTCCTTGTAGGCACCTTGTTAATTCCATAACTATCTCCGAATTTGTGGGCCTTGCCTCATTTATAAAAACTTCGGCCGCTCGGATCCAGGTATCCGCAGCGCCAGTTTTCGGAAGAATCTGGGGAATGTGATATTACAGCGAAATATTTGATCTGCTTCTAATAATAAGAAGTATTACCTGATTTTTACTCAAAGAAAGACCATTTGGTGGGAGACATCACTGTCTGCCAGACTCTGGATCGGATGTTGTTTGGACATGAACTGAGAACAGAAAATAAAACGCTGCAAAGTCCTTGTCACATGGGTTTATTATTCTATTGGAGTTCTAGACATTTTTGTTGGCTGTTAAATGTATTGTTTCTTTCATGTGGAATGATTGAAATAGCTATTTCTGATGATTTCCACCAATTTTGGCCCCCAAAACATGAAATAGGTACGCTTTTTTTTTTTTTTTTTAAGATCATCTTTGATCATTGGTAGTGGCATTTAATGGTCTTGATTCACCTGTTTACACTTTTTCCAATGTTATTGTACACATTGATGGTGATTTCAGACAGTTTTCCAGGTTTTTGACTCATAAAAAACCAATTTTGGGAGCTGAACCTTCGGTAAAACCTCAATTTCCGCGTCTTTGGTCAAAATCGACTTCATATTCGGTCTTCTCGTCCTCAAAAACATGGAAAAAGATACCTCAAAAGCTCATGTTACTAACATGTTGTTAAAACGCAGAAAGTACCTATTTTTATACAATTTTCACTCATAACACCCCTGGGTATATTCCGATCGGGCTGAAAAGTTTCGGGACACAACTAGGGCCCAAATGGAGCATGTGTGCGAAAGAACGACTTTTTTAGACCGAAAATGAAGCCTGTACACGTGATACGGCGTACGGCGTACGGCGGACGGCGGACGGACTTTGCAGCGTTTTTGGAATCTACGCACCTTGAAACGGAAAAGAAAAAATTTTGAGGGGGTGTTATAAAAATTTTTTGCTGAGCGAATACATAGGTGTATTATTCACGGAATAATAAACCAATATAAAATCTGTAAATTTGGGTATACTGATTGCAATGAATTAGAAATATCAACGAACACCTTAGAAATACATGTTAACTATCGAGTATCTGCTTGGTGTTTTGACTAATGTTGACACCATAACATGCCAAGACTTGGGAATTTACAGTATTTCTTAGGTTTTTATTGAGGTTTCCTAATCTACAAAACCAAAATACCTTGGAAACACATCCATCTATATTAATCATGGAAACATTCTTTTTTTTAACTTATTGCATTTCAATTTTGACGTTCAGAGTAGGGTAGGTAAGCTACCTAAAGATTTTTATATTCATTGCTCATCGCAGATTGTATCTGCTTGATATTTTGACTGATTGAATTGAAAGAAACAGTAAATGAACAGCCAACATTTCTGTAGATGTTCAACGGAATCATAAACCATGTGACAAGGATTCTGCAGCGTTTTGGTTTATTATTCTGTGAATGACACACCTATGTATTCGCTCAGTAAAAAATTATTATAACACCCTCTCAAAAATTTTTCGTTTCCGTTTCAAGGTGCGTAGATTCCAAAAACGCTGCAAAGTCCTTGTCACATGGGTTTATTATTCTATTGGACACACCTACAGAAATGTTGGCTGCATGCGTAATAATCGAAATTGCTATATCTGATGGTTTTCATTAATTCTGGCCCCTAAAACACAAATTGGGTAAGCTCTTTTTTTTTTATAATAACTATCTTTGATCATTGATTGTACCATTTAATCGTCTTGATCCATGTGTTGACCCTTTTTCCAGTGTTATTATACAAACTGATGGTGATTTCAGACGATTTCCCAGGTTTTTCACTCATAAAAATCAATTTTGAGAGCTGAACATTGGTAGAACTCAATTTTCCACTCTTTGGTCAAAATCGACTTCATATTCGGTTTTCTTGTCCCCAAAAACATGGAAAACGATATCTCAGAAGCTCATGTTACTAACATGTTACTAAAACGCAAAAAGTAGGTAGGACCTATTTTTACACACATTTTCACTCATAACACCCCTGGGTATATTCCGATCGGGCTGAAAAGCTTCGGGACACAACTAGGGCCCAAATGGAGCATGTGTGCGAAAGAACGAATTTTTTAGACCAAAAATAAAGCCTGTACACGTGATACGGCGGACGGCGTACGGCGGACGGACATTGCATTTTGGTTTATTATTCTGTGAATAATACACCTATGTATTCGCTCAGCAAAAAATTTTTATAACACCCCCTCAAACTTTTTGGTTTATTATTTTCAATAATGAACCATTGGAATCGAGCATGAAAAAAAAAATTCTTACCCCCCCTCAAAATTTGATGGTTTACGTTTCAAGATATGTAGAATCCAAAACTGCAATAAAAATATTTCTGTCTGTCCGCCGTACGCCGTACGCCGTACGCCGTACGCCGTACACCGTACGCCGTACGCCGTACGCCGTACGCCGTACGCCGTACGGGCCACTTTTCTTAGTTACCATGAAAAAAAATTGATGAAATTCGGGTTATAGGTTCCGTTCGGCGTCTAGTTGGTCCTCGAAGCTCGACGTTACTGTGAGTCATCTCTAAGGGGTTCAAAATAGGGGTTGAAATTTTCAAAACGCCTATACCATTTTTTTACGTAAATATTTTTACGGTTTTAAATAGTTCTTGAACTTGCGAGTTTTTTAAGACCATCCGGAGCATCGTACGTCCAGCCGTTCGTTCACAGTAAGGCCCCGAAGTTTGCACCGACAGGCATTTTCGACTCCAGTGTGAATGAAATTGTATACAATCCAAACCAAATCTCGTAACCAGAGACGCGCCCACAATAGGAATTTGTGAATACGGCCAATCATTGGTAGGGATCACCTGATTATACTGGCGGAGTATGAAGTCGAGTTGGTTGTTCTGTGATATTATTTAATTTGAAAAATGATGGCTCTATTGGAGTTTGTTGGTAGGTAGTGAAACTTGAACAAACGTTGAAGTATTATTGATGGGTAAATTATTACTACGGTAAATCATTACTCAACGGTAAATTATTACAGAACGGTAAATTATACCATCTACGTAGAAGGGGCTGGAGTTTGTTGGTAGGTACTTTTGCAACTTTTTTCACTCCTCATCAACAATTTCTTTTCAGAACTTCATTATGTGTGTTTCTTTTTGTTAGGTACTGTTTGTCATCGGCAGAATTATTTTAGCAACATTTAACTCGTGATTTAGGTAGGTACCTAGTAACGAGTACGGGGTTAGGTACTAACCTACGGAGTGTCTGTGATCTACATAATATGCATATAATTGAATAGTACATATCATATTATATAGACGGGTTATCTATACATAGAGCTGTGATCTGTAACAGAAGGGTATTCTATACAAAATAATAAACCGTTGTGCAGGGATTTGCAGCGTTTTTCTTTTCCATTTCAAGGTGCGTAGATTCCAAAACATGGAAAAAGATACCTCAAAAGCTCATGTTACTAACATGTTGTTAAAACGCAAAAAGTACCTATTGGTTTATTATTCTCTGAATAATACACCTATGTATTCGCTCAGCAAAAAATTTTTATAACCCCCCTCAAACTTTTTTCTTTTCCGTTTCAAGGTGCGTAGATTCAAAAAATGCAATGTCCGTCCGCCGTCCGCCGTCCGCCGTATCACGTGTACAGGCTTCATTTTCGGTCTAAAAAAGTCGTTCTTTCGCACACATGCTCCATTTGGGCCCTAGTTGTGTCCCGAAACTTTTCAGGCCGATCGGAATATACCCAGGGGTGTTGTGAGTGAAAATGTGTGTAAAAATAGGTACTTTTTGCGTTTTAGCAACATGTTGGTAACATGAGCTTTTGAGGTATCGTTTTCCATGTTTTTGGGGACGAGAAGATCGAATATGAGGTCGATTTTGGCCAAGGAGTGGAAAATTGAGGTTGTACCAGATGTTCAGCTCCCAAAATTGATTTTGTATGAGTCAAAAACCTGCGAAATCGTCTGAAATCACCATCAGTTTGTAGAATAACACTATAAAAAGTGTCAACACGTGGATCAAGACGATTAAATGGCACTACCAATGATCAAAGATAATTTGAAAAAAAAAAAAAGATCGTACCTACCTAATTTGTGTTTTGGGGGCCAAAATTGGTGGAAACCATCAGAAATAGCTATTTCAATTATTTCACATGAAACAAACAATAAAATGTACAGCCAACATTTCTGTAGAATAATAAACCCCATGTGACAAGGACTTTGCAGCGTTTTTTTATTCACTACCAATGATCATAGATAGTTACCTATTTAAAAAAAAAAAAAGAGCGTACCTAATTTGTTTTAGGGGCCAAAATGAATGAAAACCATCGGAAATAGCTATTTCGATTATTACGCATGAAAGAAACAATAAATGAACAGCCAACATTTCTGTAGGTATGTCCAATAGAATAATAAACCCATGTGACAAGGACTTTGCAGCGTTTTTGTGTTATAGTAACATGACCTTTTGGGGTATCGTTTTTCATGTTTCTGGGGACGGGAAGACCAAGATGAAGTCCATTTTGACCAAAGAGCGGAAAATCGAGGTTCTACCAAATGTTCAGATCCCAAAATTGACTTTTTTATTAATCAAAAACCTGGGAAACCGTCTGAAATCACCATCAATTTGAATAATAACAATGGAAAAAGTTTCAACACGTGGATCAAGACGACTAAATGGCACTACCAATGATCAAAGATAATTTGAAGAAATAAATAAATAAAATAAAGGAGCGTACCTAATTCGTGTTTTGAGGAGCCAAATTGGTGGAAACCATCAGAAATGGCTATTTCAATTATTTCACATGAAAGAAACAATATATGAACACCCATTCCTGTAGGCATGTCCAGTAGAATAATAAACCCATGTGACAAGGACTTTGCAGCGTTTTCGTTTTCATGTCCAAACACCACCCGATCCTGAATCTGGTAAACCATGATATCTCCCACCAAATGTTCTTCCTTTGACTAACGGTTAGGTAATCTTATTATTCGAAGCATCGAATGGATTAAATCAAATAACCTACATGTTGCTGAATATGGCCTTTCTGCCAGTCACTTGCAACTGCCTTTGAACATGTGACCTCAAAACGTAGGTATGAAGTTATGTAGGTACGCACCAACTAATGATTATAGAATGGATTATGCGCTAGCTGTCTCTGTGCGGTCTTTGCCCACCTTGGGTCGTTTCTTGGCAGCTGTACGTAAGCATCTAAGTGATGCGTAATTATATTATTAGTAACCTAGGACCTATTCCAAATGCACCTCCCCCCTTCTTTTTTTATGTTCCTTTATTTAAATTCCAATAACTACCTTTTGTGTGTAAAGCGCCTTTCAAATTATTAAGTGTCTGTTTTCATGTAATTCATGTGTGCTTTATATAGACTGCAAAGTCTCATGCACAATAAAGATTATTATTACACAGTTCAGTACTCAAGTACGTATATACCTACTATTAAACACAACAGAGAGGCTAAGCACGTCTGACACATAATCAAAACGGCCCGTTGATTCTATGAATTTCCGCCTCATGGAAAAACCTATAAAACCTAATTATTTAAATGGTTCGATAAACCAACGGATCCCTCAGCCAATCATGAGGTTGTGGACGGAGATTTAGCCGCAGGAGATTTGACAATAACTTTCCAACGTTAAAGATTTTCGTGGGATGGTGGGTAACTGAGTTTTACTCCCAAACTACGGAGAACGTGCTAATTACGTGACAATCATTAGACTAACACAAAATCTGTTGGCCGCAAAATTCGGTTTGAGCCCCAGAGGAAACGTGATAGGTAGGTATACTAAGCCAACATCGTGTGAAAGTTGAATCGTTCAGCTTGATATTAAAAGAAGGTTCATAAATACCGACATATTCTTAACTGAGGTACTAGATATAGGTATTTTCCAGACCGTAAAAAGGGAATCTTTTTGCGGATGAACAAGGATGTGCCGTTACTGAGAGACCTTTACAGATATCATACTGTTACTGTAATAACTATTTCAATTTGTTGCTCTACACAGGAAACACAATAAGGATTAATTAGGTACCTACCTAATTATGTAAATCTGTTGTATCAACTTACTGTTCTGCGCCTCTTTTTGTCCCCTTTGTTTCCGATGTTTCTCCTGGTCCACTTCTTCGGCGATGGAGGCATACGTTGATACACTCGACGGATACCTCGTTGGACACTACGAATACGAATGAACCATAGAATACTGATACTAACGTGAATGAACCACTTGAGAGAAGAAAGTAGGGATGTATAAAAAGTATCGATACTTCAAAATATCGATACTTTTAAGAAAAAGTATCGATACTTTTTGATACTTTTTTTTTGCGATGTATCGGGATACTTTTTCTTTTTTCGCGGTATCGACACCGTTACTTTTTTCAAGGATCTTTTCTTACTTCCAAGCGTCACAGAAGACTACAAAGCCTGATCGCTACCATGCCTGAAGTCCCACCATTTGTCAACAACCTTGACATAAAAATGGAGATAATCACTCATTCAACTGATACTGTCCGGCATCTAGTAGGACTGGAAACGTGAAACAACTCAACTGATACTGTGCACTTATGTCAGGCATAGAATTATTCTATGGTGGAACTGGAACACTGGAAGGGGAAGGCGCAAAACAACACAATCCATGAGGCCGGAACTTTTCTAATTTTGAGTTTGTAAAAAGTATCGATACTTGAATGTATCGATACTTTTTGAAAGTATCGGCCTGATCTTTTCGATACTTCTTAGAAATATCGATACGATATGTATCGATACATTTCGAAGTATCATACATCCCTAGAAGAAAGAGAACAAAGGAATGAACTAAAAACAACAGAATATAACCTGTCGAGCAGAAAACCTGCAGAGGGTGAGGAGATGGTGGGGAGGAGCTCACGTAATTATGAATGTTTTAGGCAGCCCCATGACACCGGTGCTAGTTCACGGTTCTGGCACTAATTTCCAGTAATCGCTGCGATCGCACGTCTTCTCCCACCCTACCACCCACCAACTCATGTAGACGCTCCGACTCCGTTCCGCCATTTGTATTTTCTTGTATGACAATAATATTATACCTAGGATTTCATCCACAGAAAACCCTAGTATACTACGTATTCATCACTACAGTTTTTACGTTTTAACTACGTTTTAACGCGCGAGGAGGTTTTAATTTCATTTCATTCCATTGTTTTTCATTTCATTCCATTTAATTCACCACACAAACTTTCTTACAGAAACTTTCTACGTTGTAACGTGCGACGAGGTTAGTAATAAAACTTACGTAGGTAATAGGCTCGTGAAATTTGAAAATACTGCTTTCATGTACGGAATTCGTATTTTTCATTAACTGAAGTCGTTCGTTTTCTAGATAAGTATGAGATGGGTTGTAAATTTCAAGTGCGCCGCTATCGGATGTGACTTTCGATATAAGACTCATCCAACTGCTTCCTTTTTTTGCTTTCCCACCCCGAATGTGACCAAGCCCGACCATCAGAGACGATGGTCGAACAATTCCATTGTTACGACAATAGATAATTAGAATGCAATTAAATTAATGATATCAACTATCCACAAGCTGTGATGTCAGTATAAGTTCGAATTGTAATAATTAGTCTATCAATATTGACGATGGTCTAACAATTTCATTGTGACGACAATAGATAATTAGAATGCAATTAAATTAATGATATCAATCATAGATAGATTTTAACATAAATGTATACGTATGTCTCACTCCAGACGATATCTGACCTTGGGTATGTTATAAAAATTCCAAATTTCGCCAAAATGCTCTTATTGCCATACAAAAGGATGAACAATTTTCAAAAATTCGAAGGGAGTCAAATTTTTGTAGTCAAATAAACGTAATATTATTTAGCTTTTCAGTCATATTTTGAATTACCGTTTAATGTGATTCTTGTATTTGTTTGTTACTTTTGTGATGGACTATTCTTAAGATTTAATTTTAATTTGTGATAAGGTTTTCGAGCCAATGGGGGGGGGGGGGGGGTTATTACCCCCACTAACCCCCCCTGGCTACGCCACTGACGACAATAGATAATTAGAATGCAATTAAATTAATGATATCAACTATCCACGAACTGTGATGTCATATGTTCGAATTGTAATAACTGTTCAATCCATATTGTTGAATAAATATTGTTTTACCGTACATTTGCTTTAATTATATTAATTTCATCCTTTCTCGTACATTTACCAAGGGTGTGGAAGAGAGGCGGATGGAAATGGGGTCGGGGGGGGGGGAGGGTGATGGGGTTGAGGAATGGTGGCGGGGGTTTGTTGTAGCAACGAAGTAGGAGTGGGGCGGTAACCAAGGTGTCAGGCGCATGCGCGAGGATTCGGGGGGTCTTAGTTCAGGTTTTGGCCACTAATTTCCGCGTCGCAGCAGCTGTATGCTGGCAACCACCCCCCACCCTGAGTGTCCCTTCTGTACGTAGTATAGTAGGGTTTTCTGTGGTTTTAGGGCCGATTTCACCAACATTTTTAATCAAGGTTAGACGATCCTAATCACGATTTACGTTGCTTAATCATGGTTAACAGAACTGTTCGATTCCACCACACTCGGTTTAGCATTAACCATGATTAAGAACTAATCGGCCGATTTTGGTCGATTAGCGTTCTTAACCACAATTAGACAACCATTTTGGTTTATCATGCAACGAAACTACGTCAAATACGTCTTTCTGATAGTGATTTCGGTATTATATTTACACCTACGATGCCTCGCGCATTAGTGCGTGCTTTCGAATTATCATTCCAAGATGAAGATGATACTGTCGACCATCCTAAATAGACAAGGGAAAGCAGTGAAGATTTCATCGACTTTTCAATGCGGTACCGACTATCAAAACAACTGTTCTCAGCGTACTGGAACAAATAGAAGGCCGTCTAGAATACCTGACTGACAAGTAAGTTACATGCAGAACATTAATAGAAAATAATGTACCTACATGTAACTGCATATTATTTTCGCATGTGTAACTGTACCTATTACAAGTTATTGTGCATGTAGGTAAACCATGAGATGACAAATTTGAAATATTTAGGTGCGCACTTATACTAGACTGGACTTCTATATGCAATTGTTTTTTCGAATAATGATCATAATAAATAACAGTAATCTCTAGGTAACATTTTTGAAGTAGGTGTAACAGTATCTAGAGGGATAGTAAGTAATGCTTTTCATAACGAGGTTATTCTTTGCAAATCTTTTTTACCTTTAATCATTACGCCCAAAAACTTTTTGAAAATATATATTATAAAGCCACAGGAATTTGTAGTATTTATGTACAATTCGGCAATACTGGAACGTACCTATTTATGTATATAATGAAAACCAAAATGTATTTTTTTAGGCCTGAGTAATTGATTTATTAAACCTATTATCACTATTTCTTTTCAGATTGGCAAGACAACCACATGGAAATGGAGAGGATAAATAATGAAAGGCGAATTTGAGTTTTCACGTTGTATTGTTCTAATAAATAAAACCTTTTTAATTGACATTGCTCAATCACCCAAGCTTTGGCAAGTTCATTTTAGGAGGTACCTACCTACATCATAAATTTTAAAGTAAAAAACACTGTGTAACGATGAATTGATAGTAAATAATCAAAAAACAGGAATTGCTATTTAGGTCCTAATGGGTATTTAGGTTGTGAAATATATCGTACCTACGGTAACAAAGTTCTCAAGTAAAAGGTAGAAGAGTGATTCTGAATAGAGAGTTGAATTCGTCGCATATTCACAGTTTTCTTGCACTCAACATAGTAGTTATTTTTTTAGGAGCTCTACAAGTAAATTTTCATTCGACACTTCGAAAGCTGGATCCCCCTTCCTTTTTTTGGGGTTCATTATTAATGTTATACCTCATGATAATAGAAATGGCATAGAAAACAATCACTAAAATGACAGGCGATTGAGTCTTGACAGCACTAAATAACCTGGTTTTGTTATAACCTCATTACACCACTGCCTTGTTGATACGGAACATATAGCATCCATATTGAAGTAAATTGTGGTTAGCTAACCAAGATTAGTGGGATCCATGATTTGCATGGTGGAATCCAAACGACGTTAATCACGATCAAAAGGTTTGGTTAACTCAAATCTTGATTAGCTTAATCACGATTAGTGAGTTTTTGGTGAAATCGGGCCTAAAGTGTCCATGAGGCAATGCAATTGATAACTAAAAACTAACTACGCAGTTACAGCAACTATCGAAATTCGGCAGGCACTGCCCCTACCGGTGGGCGCCAAATCTCGCTGGGAAACTTCCCGCGGAAGCGATATTCAGCGCACTCTCGTGGTTGGGGGTGCTACTGGCCTTCCCGTCCCGCGCGAATTTATGCCGATGTTATCGCGAAGGGCCACCGGTTTCTGGCTTCGAGGATTCTTATTAGCCAATAGCCTATATTTCGCATCCGTTTTACAATAACCCGATCCTGAAAGGATAGGAAAACAAAAACTTGGCTATGTAGAATAATAAAACAAATAAACCTTTCGCTTACCACAGATTTGCCACAAATATAGGAAAGGTTTATTTGTTTTATTATTCTAAATCGTTTGGTAGCTTACCACAGAAGGTCTGCGGTTAAAGTAGATGAATTTAAAAATTGGTGTGTTTAGGGTTTTGCATCGGTTAAGCCGTTCGGCCGAGATTATGCATACAGTAGTATAATAGTACATACCCACACACACAGACTGGTAGAAATTTACTCCCAACTGACCAATAACTCTAAAACCCGTGATCCATACCGAATTCTGAGAAAGTATCCTGGCGACAATGGTTTTTTTCTGAATCAGAGAAGAAGGAAATTTATTTTCAGTTCCCAGAAGCTAGGTACTGCTTTCCCCAACTACAGGCTTTTTTCCCTTCGCCTACCGTGTTTTCTCCCCTTTAAAGCTTGAAGAATTTATCAATCAATTCGACGGCCCCTCTGTTCGCACAAAAATCTTCGATTCATTTCCCAAGAGCTCCATTAATCATTGATGATAGATTTTCCAGTGGTGAAAAATGACTTCGAGGAGATAGAAGTAAGAATGCACCACTCGCCGCCAACTCTAACTTGGCAAAAATTCCGTTCAAAAAGTAACGCATTTTTCCTTTTGAGACTTTCAATCAATGGGGTATGCGCATGGGTCAAAAAAGCGATTTATATGTATTTTTAATGATTATGACTTGATGATTTAATGAATAGTTATGAATAGGTATGTATTTTCATTAAAATGTATTTACATTTTTCTGCCATCCTTCATTTATTTATTTCCGCCAGGACAAAGTTTGTTTCCACCAGTAAATAATCTGCCAGGTAGGTACCTACCATTATGATTGAGGTTTCAAACCCTTGGATTTTCCAGTCGAATCTTACCTGGACTCCATACTACAGTCCCTTTTTTTCTTTTCCAACATACTTATTATTCAAATCAGTATGTTTTAAGGAGGTGGAGTGTGACGGTAGGATGAGAATCCCGTCCATAAAAATCTCTTCTCGATTTTTTGTGCACGCAGCAGAAAGGATACAGGCGGTTTGCGAAAACGAACCACCGTTAACTCCTGGAAGCATTGCATAATCATCAAACCAATGACTTTCCAGGGGCAGCTGTCACACTGCCTCCATACCTTTCTGGAGAGGGGGAAACTACCTTCCCTCATCCATTACAGCAAGCCGAAGTGGAATATTTTATTAGAAAATTTTATAGAAAATTTATAGAAAAATAACTTCTTTGATATCAGATAAATTCTTAAATGCATTCAAAATAAAAATCTCCATCTAGGACAGATTATGTACTTGGTTGGACTCCCCTTGGGGCCTACGCTTCTAAATAACTTTTGTTTGGAGCAACTACTAGCTGTTTTGTGACAACGACTGCAGTTTATTAACATTACCTACTAGGATGATTATAAGACTACCCATGCCCCATCGCTTCGCTCGCTTATCCTGGTGGGGAGTATAAGATCGCTGATTCCGCTGAAGATACAAATTATTATACATTTCCCAGTTACGGATTTATTTATCCTGTGCGTCGCAGAGTACTGTCGGGTTCTGGCTGAAAATTTCTGCTAAGTTCCTAAATCCGAAAATGTTTATGATTAACAAAATATTTATGACGAACAATTTTAGAAGACGTAAATGGGATCAATTTGAGTTTTTGTGGCTCAAAACTCGCTATAATTTGTAAAACTATCTACTTTCAGCGATAATACAAATTCATGACACGTGTTACAGGATGGTAACTCAGTAACTTGTCACAAATATTTTTATTCACATTACGTATCTCAAGAGAATAAGGTCACTTATTAATTTCGATGTATTAACAAGTTTGTGATGTTGAATTCGTTCCCAGAATAATAATAAAAATAAAAATTGAAATGTCTAACTTAAAATTGTGTGGGCCGAACATACTCCAAAATTGCTCATTCTACTTTTTTTCATCCAAAAACTGTTACAGGACGAAGACCCGAGACAGAAATGTTTAATAGCCACAAATATTTTCCCTTCAAAACGAAAAAATCTAGTTTTTTTTTAAATAACAAAAATTAACAGAGGTAGGAAGGTGGTTATTAGACTCATAAACAATTTTGAATTAAAAAACCGTTTGACGGTATAAGAGTGTTCAAAATGGAGAACAAAACCATGAAATGTTCGACGGTAGGTTCGCTGGTAATAATATTTTATGATCGCGCTGTATGTTTAGAACTTGTTGATATGCCCCTTCTGAATGGGTGAATGCAATACGCACTACGGTTGGGCTGTGCGGGTACAATTCTGTTGTAGAAGGGGACCAGCAAACTACTGATACCTATGTAATTAATTCTATATTATATAATTACTATTATTCGTAGTATTCGCATGATACAACCCACCTCATCTCATGAATATTCTATACGATATACATTACAGCGGAATGTCCACAACCCCCGTCCACGGATATAACTTACTACTCGCAACCCTTATTACACATTGTAGACTATGATTTTAAAAACCCCAGTATGGTTTCATGTACTACGTATAACATAAAAATTTTTACATTTCTAATAGAAAATGTAGAAAGTTTTTCAACAAGTCAATATGTATAAAAGTAAATATTGTCAAAATTGTAATATGAGAGAACATTTGATAAGTAGGTACCAAGATATTTCAATTTAATTTCATAGAAACCAGTTTTTTACATTTTTTGTTCACTCCCCACAGCAAGACTTAGGTATAGCGCTGTGGTGTAAATGGCGTTAGTAGTGAACGTGTAACTCAGTATTATTATAATTTTGAAAATTTGGTGTGATTTTGAATTATTCTGCATACGAGTAATTTAGAATTATTCTGCAATAAATTATCCATTTTTTCAACTATATTATATAAATATTACAGGTATCAATGAATCAATGATTTTTTGTATTCTCTCATGAAGTAATAGAGGACCCTAAGGTCCTATTTATGTACAGATTAATTAATAAATATTCAATCAATCAATCTCTCTCATGTGTCGCTGCTGTAAATATCAGTGATGGTGGGGCCGGCAACACCCTGGGCCCACCCGCTTAAATTCGGCTGTCATTTAAAAGAGGACCGAGGACCGAAGGTCCGGAAGCATAAGGCAGGCCCGATCGATTTTCCGAGAACGATCCAACGAGACTAATTCGTAGACCTCTTCTCCCTTTAGGGAGGCCAGTAGGAATATTTTCATCCACTGCATAGGATTACGGCCCTCAAGTGCGGGAAGGCTTACCTATCCCCCAAAAAAACCCATTCAAAAAATCCTATAATACCTACTACTTAAATCGTACGACACTAACTTGAATTTCACCAAAAACCATCGATATTCTATTCAGAGCTAACTTCAAACCGTTATGAATACTCAGTATCTGTTCAACTAAAACTAAGTTACGAATAGTTTGTATTCTCATAATTGACCCCTTTTTCAAAGACCGGAAGGAAAGAACAATTTGAACATCAGAAACCTACGACCGACGAACGATTTTAGGAACCTAGATAAGGTGTTTTTGACACGAAACTACGATGAGTTGAAGGTCATGACTGACCTCTAGGTACTCCAAGCATCCTGCATTTTAGTAATGTATTGGTGGTAGTAATGCAACAGAGGTGGCTGATGGCAGCCTGGGGGGAGCAGGCAAGGCCACCGCCTAACAAAATTTTTGTAAATGATATTGTTTTATAAATATTTGTATAAATTGATTATAATGTTCGAATTGCCTCACAATACTCTTTTAGAGCTTAAAATTAGATTAATAAAATTAGGATAATGATGGCAACAAGGCACAACGAAGATGATGGCACAAGCCCACACAGCGTATGGCTGACGGACAGAAAACTATTTTTATTCCGTTTTCGTAGACTTCTACCTTGCAACTCAAAAGCAAACCACCAAATTTTGAGGGGAAATATTTTTTCCCCTTTTGGTTTATTATTTTCAATAATGAACCATTGGAATCGAGCATGAAAAAAAAATTCTTACCCCCCTCAAAATTTGATGGTTTACGTTTCAAGGTAGGTACCTATGTAGAATCCAAAACTGCAATAAAAAACGGCGGACAGACAGAAATATTTTGGTTTATTATTTTCAATAATGAACCATTGGAATCGAGCATGAAAAAAAAATTCTTACCCCCCTCAAAATTTGATGGTTTACGTTTCAAGGTAGGTACCTATGTAGAATCCAAAACTGCAATAAAAAACGGCGGACAGACAGAAATATTTTTATTGCAGTTTTGGATTCTACATACCTTGAAACGTAAACCATCAAATTTTGAGGGGGGGTAAGAATTTTTTTTTTCATGCTCGATTCCAATGGTTCATTATTGAAAATAATAAACCAAAATATTTCTGTCTGTCCGCCGTACGCCGTACGCCGTACGGGCCACTTTTCTTACTTACCATGAAAAAATAATAAACCAAAATTGATGAAATTCGGGTTATAGGTTCCGTTCGGGGACTAGTTGGTCCTCGAAGCTCGACGTTACTGTCAGTCATCTCTAAGGGGTTCAAAATAGGGGTTGAAATTTTCAAAACGCCTATACCTTTTTTTACGTGAATCTTTTTACGGTTTTAAATAGTTCTTGAACTTACGAGTTTTTTAAGACCACCCGGAGCGCCGTACGTCCAGCCGTTCGTTCACAGTAAGGCCCCGAAGTTTGCACCAACAGGCATTTTCGACTCCAGGGTTTATGAAATTGTATACAACCGACGAAATCTCGTCACCAGGGACGCTATTGATGGGGTACCTAAGAGGTCGAGTTGGTTGTTCTGTGATATTATTTCATTTGAAAAATGAAGTGCGTTTCTTTTTGTTAGGTACTGTTTGCAATCGACAGAATTATTTTAGCAACATTTACCTCGTGATTTAGGTAGGTACCTAGTAACGAGTAGGTACGGGGTTAGGTATTAACCTACGGAGGGTGTGCGATCCGGCTGGATTTTGTTGATAGGTACTTGTGCAACTCGAACAACCGATGAAGTATTATTGATGGGCAAATTATTACACAGTGGCAAATTATTACACAACGGCTCATCACCCAGAAGGGGCTGGATTTTGTTGATAGGTACTTTTGCAACTTGAACAACCGATGAAGTATTATTGATGGGTAAATTATTACACAATGGCAAATTATTACACAACGGCTCATCTACCCAGAAGGGGCTGGATTTTGTTGATAGATACTTTTGCAACTTGAACAACCGATGAAGTATTATTGATGGGTAAATTATTACACAGTGGCATATTATTACACAATGGTAAATTATTACACAACGGCTCATCTACCCAGAAAGGGCTGGATTTTGTTGATAGGTACTTTTGCAACTTGAACAACCGTTGAAGTATTATTGATGGGTAAATTATTACATAATGGCAAATTATTACACAACGACAAATTATTACACAACGGTAAATTATTACACAACGGTAAATTATTACACAACGGCTAATCTACCAAGAAGGGGCTGGATTTTGTTGATAAGTAGGTACTTTTGCAACTTGAACAACCGTTGAAGTATTATTGATGGGCAAATTATTACACAACGGTTCATTATTCTATCTCCGTAGAAGTGGAACCTATACAGGTAAATTATTACACAACGGTTCCACATCAACAGTCTCCCTTCAGGACTTCATTATTTGCGTTTCTTTTTGCCATTTTAGGTAAACTGTTTGTCATCTAAAGAATTATTTTAGCAACATTTAACTCGTGATTTAGGTAGGTACCTAGTAACGAGTACGAGGTTAGGTACTAACCTACGGAGGGTGTGCGATCTACATAATATGTATAGAATAGTACAAATTATGTAATATAGACGGGTTATTAATGCAGAGAGTTGTGATCTGTAACAGAAGGGTATTCTGTACAAAATAATAAACCGTTGTGCAGGGATTTGCAGCGTTTTTACGATCGTTTCTAAAGGTTCATTATTGAAAAAAATCAATCAAAAATGACTATGGAACAGAAGCAGTTATAATGTAGCAAATAGTCAGGAACTTCCCATTTGATCAGGGTTAATTTATTGACGTCCACTCTAAGATCTTGACCATCTCCTCCGATCCCCCATTCTTAAGGACAGTTGTATCCTATGACTTTGAATCACTTCATTCAATATTCAGTAAGCCCACCTACAGGAATCCCACAACCGCGTTGGTTCTGGTGAGTGTCGCCTACCTATGGTGGCCCTAGTCTTGGGCTTTGGATCTCTCAGCACTTTCGCTAGTTGTCTGCAACACTTCGCTCCCACATTCCTACCTGCTCAATCTAATTTTTTGCACATCCTGGTCCCATGAACGCAAATGGCCTTTCCATTAAATTTTTACTTTATGGAGGGCTTATGGGTGCACCTCCTACAAAACTCGTATCCTCTCCCCCCACTGTTGACAAACTTTAGGTTACCTGTTCCCTACCCACCGTTGACCTACCACTGCGGTGAATTTTTTGGTTTATTATTTTCAATAATGAACCATTGGAATCGAGCATGAAAAAAAAATGCTTGCCCCCCCTCAAAATTTTATGGTTTACCTTTCAAGGTATGTAGAATCCAAAACTGCAATAAAAATATTTCTGTCTGTCCGCCGTACGCCGTACGGGCCACTTTTCTTAGTTACCATGAATAAAAAAATTAATGAAATTCGGGTTATAGGTTCCGTTCGGGGTTTAGTTGGTCCTCGAAGCTCCGCGTTACTGTCAGCAATCTCTAAGGGGTTCAAAATAGGGGTTGAAATTTTCAAAACGCCGTAACTCAAAAACTTCCAATTGAACGGTACCTATGAGTTTTTTTACGATATTACATTTGTCTTGAGCTAAACAATTTTTTGATACCACTCGGAGCACTGTACGTCCAGCCGTTCGTGTGCACCACAAAGCTTCATCAACACGATCGTGAATCAAACGGTAGGTATTATACCGGCCGGGATTTCATCACCAGGGAGCACCTGATTATAATCAAGGATGGCTGCATGAAGTCGAGTTGGTTGTTGTGCGATATTATTTCATTTGATAAGTGATGGACTATTGGATTTTGTTGGTAAGTGCTTATGCAACTTGAACAAACTTTGAAGTATTATTGATGGGTAAATTATTACACAACGGTAAATTATTACACAGCTGCAATTATTACACAACGGTAAATTATTACATAACGGTGAATTATTACACAACGGTAAATTATTACAGAACGGTAAATTATTACACAATGGTTCATCTACCAAGAAGGGGCTGGATTTTGTTGATCGGTACTTTGCAACTTGACCAACCGTTGAAGTATTATTGATGAGCAAGTTATTACACAACGGTTCATTATACTTGACCAAAGGGTAGGTACTGACCACAGAAAACAGTGATCTACGCAGAAGGGGCATCTATTTCACTCCACATCAACAATTTTCCTTAAGAACTTCATTATTTTCGTTTCTTTTCGCCATTTTAGTTACTGTTTGTCATCGGCTGTATTATTTTAGCAACATTTAACTCGTGATTTAGGTAGGTACCTAGTAACGAGTACGGGGTTAGGTTACTAACCTACGGAGGGTCTGCGATCTACATAATATGTATAGACTAGTACATATTATATTGTATAGACGGGTTATCTATACAGAGAGCTGTGATCTGTAAAAGGGGGGTATTCTGTACAAAATAATAAACCGTTGTGCAGGGATTTGCAGCGTTTTGGTTTATTATTCTGTGAATAATACACCACCTACTATGTATTCGCTCAGCAAAAAATTTTTATAACACCCCCTCAAACTTTTTTCTTTTCCGTTTCAAGGTGCGTGGATTCCAAAAATGCAATGTCCGTACGCTGTATCACGTGTACAGCTTCATTTTCGGTCTAAAAAATTCGTTCTTTCGCACACATGCTCCATTTGGGCCCTAGTTGTGTCCCGAAACTTTTCAGCCCGATCGGAATATACCCAGGAGTGTTATGAGTGAAAATGTGTGTAATAATAGGTACTTTTTGCGTTTTAGCAACATGTTAGTAACATGAGCTTCTGAGATATCATTTTCCATGTTTTTGGGGACGAGAAGACCGAATATGATGTCGATTTTGACCAAAGAGTGGAAAATAGAGTTCTACCAAGTGTTCAGCTCCCAAAATTGATTTTTTATGAGTGAATAACCTGAGAAATCGTCTGAAATCACCATCAGTTTGTATATTAACACTGGAAAAAGTGTCAACACGTGGATCAAGACGATTAAATGGCACTACAAATGATCAAAGATAGTTTAAAAGAAAAAAAATTAAAAAAAAGGAGCGTAGGGGCCAAAATTAATGGAAACCATCAGAAATAGCTATTTCGATTATTACGCATACAAGAAACAATAAATGAACAGCCAATATTTCTGCAGGTATGTCAAGTAGAATAATAAACCCATGTGACAAGGACTTTGCAGCATTTTATATTTGAGATCTGATCTGGTACTTTAGCGTACCGAAACACAAGTAATTTCAATTTATTTATTCAAACACGACCTTGGAATACCGAACCCGATGTCGAATGGTGTCGCTGGACACGTCATTTTCGGTCGGCATATTCGATTCTTCATGACGTCCACACAGGTTGTGAGTCGAACGAGTTCGAATGCATCGCTCAGCCGTAAAAAGATGTCACAAGAAGGCTGAGAAGTTGGATTCGACACTGCATTCTAGCTAGTGCATTTTTACTATGTACAGTATTACTTTAGTCTTTTACAAAAGGCGACCCTGAATATTATTGATTGTTGCTCAAACGTTTCCCCCAACAACAGATAAACAAGGTCAACAGAGGATTCAAAAACTTCCTCCTATAATATACTTCACGGTAATAATAAAAGTTCTTGGATTGCTATCAGTGCATTCAGAAAAACTTCATGGATACGCCTGACACGCCGTCCAGCATCAGCGGGTTCATCAATGGTGACAACAACCATCAGCAGGTGGAAGAAGGACAGAAGCTCGCTGAAGATCGTAAACGGAGAGAAGAAGAACTGGTGAAGGCCATCGAGGACATGGAGGAACCTGGCGAAGAAGTCCGAACTGATGAGAAACCAGAAAGAGATTTTCTCGCTGCCGCTTCAATCAGAACCGTGTCTTCCATAGTGAGTAGTTGAGGATTAGTTATTTATTTATTTTGGGTTTGAGCTTTAGTAAAATTTGGATAAGTAATACCCCCAAAAACAACTCTGTTGTAAAATTTTACCCGCCAAGAAAACCTCCTCAAAAAGGATTCATTTATTTAATGTATATATATTTTGCCCGCTAAAGGAGCATGCTGTTGGATGTGCATACAGAAACTTGTTCCTTCCCCCTCTGTTGGATATGAGTATACAAACCTGTTCCTTCCCCCCACCAAACCTTGAAATTTTTACAACGCTGTTTGGCGAGGGTTTTTCGCCTTAGGGGCGAAAAGCTGAGCTGTATGGTAAACAGACGGCTCAACCGCTGATGCCGGCGCGGGAGCAGGTGTGTACTGGGGAACCAGGAGGGAGCTACCGCTCCCCCTCGGGAGACACTGTTTTCCAAGCCGATTTTTTTTTTTTTTTGAAATCTCAAAGTTTGAAAAATCTCTCAAAATATGAAGAATGCATATTTTTCCGATTCAGTCCTATGATCTTCTAGCTCACATCATAAACTAGTGAGAAAAAATGCAAACAGAATTCATGATAATTGCCATTTTCATTGCAATTGTACAATTATTGTACAATTGTCATTGTATGCGCTAGAGAAGGATTGAGGAGATGCAACAAAGGTACTAAAATCCACATCCTCTCGGACAGCTAGGCAGCTTTGAAAGCCCTGTACAGGCCAGTGATGAGCTCACAACTCGTCCTGGAATGCTTAAACACTCTGTAACCTTGCAGAGCATAAAAAAGTGCATCTGGAATGGTACCGGACACTGGGGACTTGAGAGCAACGAAAAGCTGACGTTCTAGGCAAAAGGGAGGCCAGTACCTCCAACAGGCCCTGAGCCAGTGCTAGGCATCACTAAGTCCGAAATAGATGGAATAATCCTTGCTGTGATGTATCTGTTTTCTTTAATTATTTAGGTGTTTAGCATCTGTTATCACTGCATGAAATTTGAGGTCTGTTATTGCGTGAATGCGTAAGTATGTCATTTAATTTGTATTGAAATTGGGCATTTGCCCGTGATGTCTACAATAAAACAATGGGCATCACAAGAGACGGAACATCGCTGGAACCAACTGCACGGACATAGGCACAGTAAGTGTACGGTACCAAAACCAAACCGAAACCTTATTCAAGAATTACTCCATCTAAATATTAAGGAGACACCAGGAATGTGATAGAGCTCATCACAGGCCACTGTCACCTTTACAAACACGTGTGCCAAATGTGGTTCCGTACAGGTTCACCCATATGTCGACTATGTGACAAAGACGAGGAAACTGCAGGTCATATCATATTTGACTTTGAAGCCCTATCACAACGCCGATTCCACCTACTGGGAGACCTTATATCCGGACAGAGGAAATCCCTCGGTACAATCTTACCAACTAGCTACTGGGCAAATACTAGAGTAGCAAGGAAACAGATCACCCACCACGGAAGACACACTGAGCCTGTCTGCAGCTCCTGGGACCGCCGAGCCCCTCTTCGCGTCTCTCCAAGACATAAACTGCAAAACACCCGCGGGTTTTCGCGGTAACGCGACGTGAATGATATATTTGCGTGCGGTGAATTTCGGCTATTTACTAACACCTGTTTCCTGGAGGAATCTGGTGAATTGACTTTCCAGGTACTGGTATCGTGGTGTTAGGTGAATCCGGGAATAAAAGGTTTCCTCGGAAACACTCCACGGAAGTTACTGACGTGATTAAATGATACGGAAGACAATCTCCATTACTGCTTCTCATTCAGGCGCGAATTTTGAGCTAGACCCAGGAAGTGCGATTGAGGCTCTAAATAATTTCGGCGTATTGTTCCGAGGAGAGCTGAGACTTCTGGTAGTAACTGTAATTAGCAAGATTCAATTATGATGTGATCGCATGAAAGAAGTTCCGACATGAAAAACGTTGGCCGCTTTTTGGAATTTATTTCGCAATCTTCGATCTAGATACGTTTTAGATATTAGATTGAATTGAGTCTGATGGCTTCATTATGCAGGTAAGTAAAACGTGGTAGCTTGCATATTCTTACAAGAATTTTGGTTTATTATTTTCAATAATGAACCATTGGAATCGAGCATGAAAAAAAAAATTCTTACCCCCCCTCAAAATTTGATGGTTTACGTTTCAAGATATGTAGAATCCAAAACTGCAATAAAAATATTTCTGTCTGTCCGCCGTACGCCGTACGCCGTACGGGCCACTTTTCTTAGTTACCATGAAAAAAAATTTATGAAATTCGGGTTATAGGTTCCGTTCGGCGTCTAGTTGGTCCTCGAAGCTCGACGTTACTGTGAGTCATCTCTAAGGGGTTCAAAATAGGGGTTGAAATTTTCAAAACGCCTATACCATTTTTTTACGTAAATATTTTTACGGTTTTAAATAGTTCTTGAACTTGCGAGTTTTTTAAGACCATCCGGAGCATCGTACGTCCAGCCGTTCGTTCACAGTAAGGCCCCGAAGTTTGCACCGACAGGCATTTTCGACTCCAGTGTGAATGAAATTGTATACAATCCAAACCAAATCTCGTAACCAGAGACGCGCCCACAATAGGAATTTGTGAATACGGCCAATCATTGGTAGGGATCACCTGATTATATTGGCGGAGTATGAAGTCGAGTTGGTTGTTCTGTGATATTATTTAATTTGAAAAATGATGGCTCTTTTGGAGTTTGTTGGTAGGTAGTGAAACTTGAACAAACGTTGAAGTATTATTGATGGGTAAATTATTACTACGGTAAATCATTACTCAACGGTAAATTATTACACAACGGTTCATTATACCATCTACGTAGAAGGGGCTGGAGTTTGTTGGTAGGTACTTTTGAAACTTTTTTCACTCCTCATCAACAATTTCTTTTCAGAACTTCATTATGTGTGTTTCTTTTTGTTAGGTACTGTTTGTCATCGGCAGAATTATTTTAGCAACATTTAACTCGTGATTTAGGTAGGTAACTAGTAACGAGTACGGGGTTAGGTACTAACCTACGGAGTGTCTGCGATCTACATAATATGCATATAATAGAATAGTACATATCATATTATATAGACGGGTTATCTATACATAGAGCTGTGATCTGTAACAGAAGGGTATTCTATACAAAATAATAAACCGTTGTGCAGGGATTTGCAGCGTTTTTCGTGAATAGGTACGTACAAGAAATTTTTGAAGCCGTACCTACATCGACAATTCGCTTGTTATGGCATTCTGTATAACTGTATCTTTTCTCAGTTCAATTTTATATTCACAGTAATTGACACCGGAAATCTACTAAATTTTGAAATTTGATTTAATATCTCCTAACCTACTTCTGCTAAAATTATATATATTATAGGGTATTGAGGAGAAGAATGCAGCTGCTGAAACGTACTCACGATCTCCGTAAGTACAAAATGTTGCATCTATCGTTGCTCCATTACAATTAGGTTAATACTAAATTTATACAATCAAGAATGAGTGTACATGTATCAGACATATTATGTTTACCAATATTTATCCACTGCAGGACAGGAGTTGCGTTTGACTTGAGCAAAGAACCACAATACTTCGAGCAACAACAAAGTACTGGAGATATATCAGGTAATGGTGATGTAGCATTCAGAAATTAATACAGAGATCCTAATATAATTGATTATTTTTTTGACACGTATAACCTGCATGACGTGACCATATGAACATAATGTGATTGTGAATTTACAGCGGGAACGGTCGAATCGGCTGCAGCTCAAGATGAGAACGATGAAGTAGAGATGGAAGTGGCGGAAGGCGAGGTGGAAGAGTGGGGGTTCTACGATGAAGACGAGGGTTGGGAGCTGGAAGATGCGCTTGACAAATCCATGGAAAGGTAAGTTTCAGGAAATTTGAACTGAAAAGCATCGTCAACATGAGTGTGAATCATATGGAATGCGTAACTCCCAGATGTCATTGCTAGGGAACAGCTGATCATAATCAGGCATCGCTTTATGAAATCTAGTTTATTGTTCCGTGATATTAATATAAATTTCATATGAAGAAATATGGTTATTTTGGATTTTGCTGATGAGTGCTTTTATTTTTTTGCCGACTTCAAAACCGTCGTGTGATAATTCACCTGTATAGATACCCCTTCTGCGTAGACCACTGTTTTCTACGGTCCATCCCTCGTGCCCCCCCCCCCCCCCCCCCAGGAGCTCTAAATCGAATACTGCAGCCGGTCCGGGATTTACAGTTTCATAAAAATGCGCAGGATTCAATAATTCAATCATATTTTATGAGTTGTTATTCATGTTACGTTGTTCACGTTGCAAAAGTACCTATCAGCAAAATCCAAAAGAGCAATTATTTTTCAAATGAAATAATATCACAAGACAAGCAACTCGATTTCATACAGCATTCGTGATTGTAATCAGGTGATCCCTAACAATGATAAATATCGCCCGGATATATTTCATATATCATATTATTTCATTCACGATCATGTTGAAGAAGATTTTCGGTGCTAACGAACGGCTGGACGTACAATGCTCCGGGTGGTCTCAAAAATTGATTAGTTCAATATCAATTAAAAACGTTTTTAAAAAATCATACCCTTCTATTGAAAGTTTTCGAGCTACGGCGTTCTGAAAATGTTAACCCCTATTTTTCATCCCTTAGAGATCACTGACAGTAACGCCGAGCTTCGCGGGCCAACTAGACCCCGGGCTGAACCTACAAACCAAATTTCATTCATTTTGAGTCATGGTAACTAAGAAGAGTGCTAAGTACGGTGGACAGGCAGAAATTTTGTTATTCCATTTTCGGGTTCTACATACCTTGAAACGGAAACCATCACATTTTGAGGGGGTTAAAATTTGTTTTATTTTATTTTTTTTATTTTTTTTTCTTCATGCTCGATTCCAAAGGTTCGTTATTGAAAATAATAAACCAAAAGTAGTAGATACTGGGTCTGTACTTGGCCAGTTATATTGCACGATTTGATGACAGAAAATAGTCTCCCACGACTGTGGATAGCAGGAGATGGTGATGGTGTGTGTGTGTGTGTGTGTCTGTGTGCACGCGCGCGTGCGTGTGTGTGATATCTTGTTGTTTCAAGGACTTCCTACAACTACTTTTCACATCCGACATTCAACCTACCAACCCAAACTATTCTCGTATCAATAGGTTCGTGAAAGACATGGAAAAATTCGAAGCAGAATCACAGAATAGTGACAAAGGCGACAGTCAGTTAGCGAGGGACGCCACAAAAGAAACAGACGATGAGATCAAGGAAGAAACGGAGTTTTTGTTTGCAAGAAATCCATCCAAGAGATCGATCGTAAGACACCAGGTGGAGCCGATTGGTGTGACCAGCAGTGCGATATCGAGAGCATCGGCTATGGTACAGCTCAAAAACAGACAAGGAGGTACTTACCTAATACGTACTGATCACTGAGTATTCTAAGGTTATAAAACTGCACTGCAAGGAAATCAAATTTGGAATCCTATCTGATAGATAAAAAAAGAAATGGGCAGGCCAATTTATAAATAGATCTATTTATAAATAGATCTCATGCATTATACATGCCTCTAAATTTCAGATTCGTAGCGGTGAGGGGGGGGGGGGGGGGGCTCCCAAGATACGTACTACCTATTTAGAATTTATAGGCTCGATGAAGTCAAACTAATACCTTTGGGTCATTAACAATCTGTCTACAGTTTGTTTTGGTGGTACTGCGTCCTCTTGTTAGGAATTTTATAATAAACTAAATATATTTCCGAGTCACTTGGTGTTATCAATATAAGAAAAATTAGGTTATAGATACTAGCTAGTCATCAACAAACGCCAACTTTCAACCTATTGTAGGTACCTGGGTAAACTACTCAAAATACGATTCCAAAAATGTACACGAGTAGACCAGTTGAACATTTGAAATTGTTCTCAAGCCCCCTGCAACTACAAAACAGTGACAGCTCATTCAATCCTCAGGAATGTTGTTTGATTTCCCATGAAACTAAATGGGGACCGAATTTGTAATGTACCTACCAATGTAGGTACCTAGGCACGTCAGCGACACGTGAAATACTCAAAGAATTTGTGATTTCGGCATAGCAGCTATTTTTTTCTTGAACTGTCAGCGAATAATAACAAATTATTGTGATGACTTCGCAGGATTATTGGACGTTAGAGCAGATGGAAGCTTACCCTCTGAATCAAGTAATTACCACCAATGAATGACCGATACGAGCCACGTAAAATCAAGCAAAATGTCCGTAGTGTTTTTATTTTTCTACATCCAGATTTTTTTTTACTCTTAAAACTCATATATTTTTGAAGGTGAGTCGGAAATGACATGGCCACGAACACCTATGACAGAAGCAGACGATATTATAAGGGAATACCTTCCTGGACTATTTAACGAATCTGATGATCAACATCCAATGCCAACAGAACCGTTGACAGTAGACATGGTGAGTCGGAGATCTTCAAATAAATATGCGGGGTAAGGGGACCTACATCAATGTCCAGCAACTGGCCCATTGCTGTCCGTAATTGGAGACAGCTACTGTCCTTGAATACTAGCCGAAGTCATTTTCAAGGCCCAGCGGTTGGGCAATATCCTAATTAGTGTGAAGTTTGTTTCCATGTAGGTAACCTTAATAATTGCGTTGGGTATCTGTAGGGATGGATCCAGAAATTATTTGGATCAGTGGACATCGATTAGATTTTGGACAATCGAAAGACTCATTAATGAAGATAATAAACCAGATAATAAAGAGCATTGAATGGTAAATTGGGAACTCCAGTTGAAGAATTAAAACAATGTCAGTTTAAATAGGTAACACGGAATATAATATTATTTATAAATAAACACGAAGTAGGTATACAAGAAATTCAAACTTGAAACAAAAACAAAAATTCCTACTTGAAACATCCGCGAATATTAATAAATTGCCTGGTTCTTGAAACTGATAAGGAAGATCGTTGATAAAAATAAGAAAGCAGCAGGGCCCGAGGACACTACCTCGTTTTACATCACAAGAAGTATCAACATCAACTGATACAGAGCCGTTGAAGGACACAACCTGCTTCCAGCCCTGAAGGAAGTCCCTGAAAAAGGACACAGTAGCTCGAATTTCTTCGACGGGAGATCGTGAGGAACAAGATCGAAGGCCTCTGAGAGATCGGGGAGATGAATACATGGTTTTTTGCCTCCCCTCCGGTGCATGAATGACTTGTACTATCAAGGATGAAGCGGCTGTCGAAGTATTTTCTTCTCTTACGAAAACCAAATTTCTGAGGATGTAGAAAGGAGAATAGATCCGGACGGGTGCCCAACCTTTCCAGAACTGTCGCAGGATCTTGACGAAAAGGGGAAGCTTAGAGATAGGTCGGGTCCTTAAAATTGCCATTCTTAGTAATGAGGACTTCTGCTTATATTTTTAGAAGCAAGTGCGTTCCATTTAAGACAAACCGCACTGTCCTACGATCAATAGTTCTTTTTCCATGAGCTTTCGAAGTTTTGGCAACAAGTGAGTTCACACTAGGTAAGGGAGTCCCGCCCAGGCGGGAGGGGTGCAATGACGTCACTTGTTGCCGAAACTTTGAAAGCTCATGGAAAAAGAACTTTTCGTGGTAAGAGAGTGCGGTTAGTCTCAAAATTCTTAGAATGGAACCTACTTTCATATAAAAATGGGAAAGTAATATAAATAGAAGTCATGGATACTCTTCACTGGTGAAATAATTAATTGACTTCTTGAGGCACTTGGGGAATTCAATTTCTCAAAACACAAATTTAATAAGAATGCAAGATGCTCTGTAATATTTGGTTCTACTGCCTTAATAACGCGAGATCTTATTCCAAAACAATCAGCAGCATTCACTCACTCCTAATATGAAATCAACACTTCTGTGTTGATAAAGCTCTCTTGAAAAATTCCTACCCCGTTAATCCTACTCCATGTATTGAGTGACCGAGATTTATACTGACTTTTATACCTATGACGTATGAAATTGCAGGACTCGCCGATAGTACTGGAGTCCGAAAATCCTATGATGGCCAAGTTCCAAGACATCCTGGGGGAGCACTTGCTCCGACAGATTTCCAGGGTTAAGGAGCAGATAACGCAGATAGTGAGTCCTTTCGTGTTCCGGTCCAGCTGAAATAGACTCAATCCATTTATAAGCATGGAACCGTATTTTTATCACATTAGGATTAGTAGGCAATTTCCGTTTTTGGTTTATTATTCTGTGAATAATACACCTATGTATTCGCTCAGCAAAAAATTTTTATAACACCCCCTCAAACTTTTTTCTTTTCCGTTTCAAGGTGTGTAGATTCCAAAACGCTGCAAAGTCCTTGTCACATGGGTTTATTATTCTACTAGACATACCTACAGAAATGTTGGATGTTCATTCATTGTTTCTTTCATGCGTAATAATCGAAATAACTATTTCTGATGGTTTCCATTAATTTTGGCCCCTAAAACACAAATTAGGTACCTACGCTCCTTTTTTTTAAAACTATCTTTGATCATTGGTAGCGCCATTTAATCGTCTTGATCCACGTGTTGACACTTTATCCAGTGCTATTATACAAACTGATGGTGATTTCAGACGATTTCCCAGGTTTTTGACTCATAAAAAATCAATTTTGGGAGCTGAACATGTGGTAGAACTCAATTTTCCACTCTTTGGTCAAAATCGACTTCCCCAAAACATGGAAAAAGATATCTCAGAAGCTCATGTTACCACCATGCTGCTAAAACGCAAAAAGTACCTATTTTTACACACATTTTCACTCATAACACCCCTGGGTATATTCCGATCGAGCTGAAAAGTTTCGGGACACAACTAGGGCCCAAATGGAGCATGTGTGCGAAAGAACGACTTTTTTAGACCGCAAATGAAGCCTGTACACGTGATACGGCGTACGGCGGACGGCGTACGGCGTACGGCGGACGGCGGACGGACATTGCATTTTTGGAATCTAAGCACCTTGAAACGGAAAAGAAAAAATTTTGAGGGGGTGTTATAAAAATTTTTTGCTGAGCGAATACATAGGTGTATTATTCACAGAATAATAAACCAAAACCTGCGAGATCGTCTGAAATCACCATCAATTTGTAGAATAACACTAGAAAAGGTGTCAACACGTGGATCAAGACGATTGAATGGCACTACCAATGATCAAAGATAGTTTGGGGGGGGGGGGGGAAGTAGCGTACCTAATTTGTGTTTTAGGGGCCAAAATTGGTGGAAACAATCAGAAATAGCTATTTAAATTATTTCACATGATAGAAACAATAAATGAACAGCCTACATTTCTGTAGGTATGTCCAATAGAATAATAAACCCATGTGACAAGGACTTTGCAGCGTTTTTTAATAAGATCGTGCCACCTTGCAGCACACTGGTTTACCAGTATTGCTTCCTCACAGTGTTATTATGATTTGTACAATTAGCTGGAGTATCGAATATATTTTCTATAGCAGGAGCTGTGATAGGTAAAGCAGTAAGGTGAAATCGGACGAAGTATTCTCGAAAAATTGAATTCTTGATAGGTAGGATTTCAAGTGTGCGCATGCGCAATTGCATCCGCTCCTTCACTGTGGAATTTATAGGTGGTAAACTCCTAGAAATATTATCAAGTTCTTTCTAATAGAACCTGAATTATATAGTTATATTTGTGCAACAGCAGAAGAAAGTCGTAGTAAGTGAAACAACCCTCACATTCTCTTGAAATTTCAGCTACTTCGAACATTCTCGTAAAATTCAGTACTGTTCCAGGATGGTGATTTAGACAAGTAGGTACTATTTCAAAAGTCAAAAATACTTTTTTAAGTGTGTCAAATAATCCGATCCTGAAAAATGGCTCAAAATATAGTCATGAGAGTCTGACGGAGGGATATAGAAGGAAGACTCCCGACACTTTCTGAATTGAAGGATATAGAGTAGATACTTTACTTCGTCGATTCGCTCACATCGTCTTGCTGCGCGACAGTAACTTTCGGAATTTTGTTTCCCCCGGGTTCTTACTCAGAATTTATGGTGCGTTTTCTTTCTATACAAATAGAACTGCCACATAATATGAAATACAACGGGATGCACTTTCTTGGAAGGAATTGTGTGGAAAACTATACTTTCCCCTCCCTACAGTGATGTCTCTTAGGAGTTCTCATTTCCTGGGCGACCTCTGACCTCCGGGTGGGCTGATGGGAGACGTAAAGAAGAACTTGGATTTTCCTCACGATTGAACAGTTTGCGGGAAGCCCAATGCATTTTTATGGGGAGGCTGAAGGGAGAGATTTACTGCCAATTTTAAGAGAGCTTTCAATGTCGAGGTTTTACTTCGAGGGGTCCGTACGGCATACCTATGACCACTTTAGGGGTGGAAGGGATAAAGGAATAAAATATTGTCCTTGTGCGACCGTCCACAAAAAAAGACCCTGAGCTGAAGCAGTATCGCTTTATGTTGGGGTCATTCGGTATTCTTGTTCTAGTTGATGACAATAATATAATAATAGTGTTCATCATAGAACATTAATAAATTCCCAGCTCGCGCACACAAAACAAGAAAAAAAAACTAACGTAAGGTGGGTGAGTATAGGTGAAGTTCTAAATGATTTTAAATGTGGCTAGGTAATCAGCTGGTCCAGGAGATGAGTTGGGGTAATAACATCAACCCATCATTTTAAAAAAGCTCACATTTTCGTTTATGTGTCATTAAATACGTGGTCTTCCAATGCCCAGATATTCCGAGTATTCATACATTATCATTCTATTTACTAAAACCACTGTATTAACTTATATGGTCACATAAACGTACTTAAATATTACAAAAATTATTTATAGTGGAAATAGTTGAAATTCCTAAATGGTTCTATTACAGAAACCGTGCTTTTGCAGATGCCGTGAAGCCGGTCACTTCCTGGTGCGGTGAAGGCACCAAAACTACCAGTCTCGCAGAGTTACGCCTATTTAACCGATTTAGACATTTTTTTGGGACCATACAGTAGTAGCTCCTTATGAATCTCTATTTATCAATCACATAACCCTTTGTCAATCATAAAGATGGTAGTAGTAAACAACCTAATCACATTCTGATCTGCTGATAATTCAAAGCACTGAATGTACTTTTCATTTGAAATGAGACCAACTAATAGGAATTTCGCTCCCCTGTCTAATAATTTATGAAATTTTTAGAGTCGCCGCTTTCATGTTGTGCTTCTTCCACTAAAATATATCCCAAAACTTTATCATTAGTCTTGATGTGCCAGATCGTACCGCCAGACTGAGAAAAACGCTGCAAATTCCTGCACAACGGTTTATTATTTTGTACAGAATACCCTCCTGTTACAGATCACAGGTCTCCGTATAGATAACCCTTCTATATAACATATATATGTGCTATGTAGGTTAGTACCTAACCCCGTACTCGTTACTAGGTACCTACCTAAACCGTTGTGTAATAATTTACCTGTATAGGTTCCCCTTCTACGGAGATAGAAAAATGAACCGTTGTGTAATAATTTGCCCATCAATAATACTTCAACGTTTGTTCAAGTTGCAAAAGTACCTATCAACAAAATCGAGCCCCTTCTTGGTAGATGAGCCGTTGTGTAATAATTTACCGTTGTGTAACACATTACCGTGGTGTAATAATTTACCGTTGTGTAATAATTTGCCGTTGTGTAATAATTTGCCATTGTGTAATAATTTACCCATCAATAATACTTCAACGGTTGTTCAAGTTGCAAAAGTACCTATCAACAAAATCCAGCCCCTTCTGGGTAGATGAGCCGTTGTGTAATAATTTACCGTTGTGTAATAATTTGCCATTGTGTAATAATTTACCCACCAATACAATCCGTTGTAAGTTAGTTTACGATCGTGTAGTAATAATTTACCCATCAATAATACTTCAACGTTTGTTCAAATTTCACTACCTATCAACAAACTCCAAAAGAGCCATCATTTTTAAAATTTTTTAAATGAAATAATATCACAGAACAACCAACTCGACCTCATACTCCGCCTATAAAATCAGGTGATCCCTAGCAATGATTTTATCTCCGGCCAATATCCTATTGTCGGCGCGTCCCTGGTGACGAGATTTGGTCTGATGTATACAATAAATTTCATTCACCCTGGTGTCGAAAATGCCTGTCGGTGCAAACTTTGGGGCCTTACTGTGAACGAACGGCTGGGCGTACGGTGCTCCGGGTGGTCTTAAAAAACTCCCAAGTTCGAGAACTATTTAAAACCGTAAAAAAATTCACGTAAAAAAAAGGTATAGGCGTTCTGAAAATTTCAACCCCTATTTTGAACCCCTTAGAGATGACTGACAGTAACGTCGAGCTTCGAGGACCAACTAGACCCCGAACGGAACCTATAACCCGAATTTCATCAATTTTGATCCATGGTAACTAAGAAAAGTGGCCCGTACGGCGTACGGCGTACGGGGTACGGCGGACGGACAGAAATATTTTTATTGCAGTTTTGGATTCTACATACCTTGAAACGTAAACCATCAAATTTTGAGGGGGGGTAAGAATTTTTTTTTTTTTTTTTCATGCTCGATTCCAATGGCTCATTATTGAAAATAATAAACCAAAAAGTAGATTACGGTGCCATACTTCTGGAGAATACACTGTGTAATCATTAATCAATAATAAGCACTACAGAAAGAGACGTCAGTGTTCAGGTAATACCCTGTACCGCACAGGCGATGCAGCCAGTAAAGCTGTAAGTAGGTAGGTACCTAATGGACAAGGTAAAGGTTAAGAATCTACATTATTCTTTGATAAAACTCTGCAAATTATTACACAACGGGTTATTATTTTCCTGTTTAGGTGGGCGTCGGATGGACAGAAATTTTTCAACTTCCATTTTCGGATTCTACATATATGTAATTCGCTTTCACATGCTCAAAGGTTCATTAGGTGTATTGACTAAAAAACCAAAACCTAGTGTAACTCAGCATTCAGATACTGGTAGCGCTGGTTTCATAATGACGGTAACTGCATAATGACATTATATCAGAAGTGGTATTATTAGTAAACGTCTCCCCGCCTTCCAGCGCTATTTCAGCCTCCTTATATTTACTTGAACTATTGTGGTACATTCCAGGATTCTGACACTAAAAGGCTTCTGGATGAGAGCAAGCTGCGAGCTGATTCCGTTTACAGGGAATACAAGTTCGTTCAAAAACAAAGAGAAGACATAGAAGCATACCGATCTAATATAGAGCAGGTATTCATAGATCATCTCCTATTATTCTTTCGGCAAAAGTTCAGGTAAATTAACTGGTTTGTTTCACTTTCGGGCTTCAACAGTCGTTGTTCATAATAAAGAAATTAGGTACAATTTCGTTTCATTTAGTGGCCAGAAAATAATAAATTATCCGTACTTCTACCAGATACAAAGCCAAAGAGAAGCTTTTGAAAAAGAATTGGAAGAACTTCGAGGAGTTCACCTTCAAATGAAGCAAGATTTCAACCAAACCGAACGCCTTGGTACGTAGACCAAAAGTCCGTCACGGACATATAAATATGATCTAATCCGTCCTCTTTGCATAATGGTTAAGAATTGCGATCAGTATTGTTGAAATAGCAAATTTTTGAAACCCGATAAATTATAACAATAATTCTGACATGATTTTCGACTTGATATAGATGGAAGGCTTATAAAAGAAAGAGAAATGCTTAATGACCTCGTTCACAAAATGAGGGCGTACGAAGCTGAGAAAGATCAGACTTTAAAAACGTCGCAAGCCGTCTCGAAGAATCAACAAATCGAAAAGAGGAGGCTGGCGGAAGAAAAGATGAAACAGGTCAGACGAGTTAATACCATAAATAATATTAACTCAAAACTACCCATATTCTATGCGCCTACTGCTGTAGTTACATTTACTTCAAATGAACTGAAAATTACATACCTAGGTACATAAATAATAGATAATGCCTATTTTTATTTCCAAATGCATAATCTACCTAAATTCTGTCTTGAGTCAGTGTTTTACGTGTGTAGGTATAAAGTGAGTATAAAATCTTGATCATGAGAAAAATCGTATGGTTTTCATTTATTAGGATATGCTTATATGGAATCTGGAAAAGGAGATCATCAGACTCAACAACGAAATGGAGCGGTCGGTGACCAACTGTAAAGATATGCGAGATGAAAGTAAAATTATGGAAATTTATGTATTTTGCTACGTCATGTATGTTATATTATATCCTCATAGATGCACTGAGGCAATAGAATGAAATTAAATTTCAACTACAATGACGGACCTAAGACAGCCAAAAACCTTCGCCAACTCACTTTGCTTTCACTTTGTTTGTTCTATTCTATGCTGAAACTGCATACTAAATCCTATATCTTCCCAATGCGTGAGGTTCTATTCGTAAAATTATAGGCATTTTGATACTATTATTGGTTTGAAAATTTAGAATTTAGTATGAAATTTTAGGGAATAAAATTAACGTAGGTACTCGTACTAAGAGCCTAACTCTTTTTTATTGCATTTCACACCTTTGAGCCCAACCACCGAACAGTTTATTATATTTCACCTTACCAGGGGTAGTTACTATACGTTAGACATTTAAAAAAAATCAGTTCTTGTAATCTACAGTTTTTGAACTAATCATGGCATTTGAGGCTCTTTATAGGAACGAATGTAGGTAGTTACTTAAAACTTTAGCAATATTTTTAAAACATAAATTTTGCTTTATAATTGTTTAAAACTAAATTATTTCAAAAATGCAGCAAGCTGTCTCGAGAAACTTCTGAGGAAAGTTGAGGATGACTCGTTAGGGCTGGAAGCGGAGAATAAGTTGTTGCAATCGAGCATAGTGAAAATGTATGGAGCCATAAAAGAATGCGACACCCGTAAGCTGGTGGCTCAGCAGAACCTCGAGTAAGTAGGAAATTATTATTTGGTTAATAAAATGCTCTACGACTATATTAAAATCATTCTTTATTACTACTGCTAAAACACTTGACATTAATGTTGCGTTCCAGGCTCATGTTAAATAACTATAACATGATCATGAAGAACAAACAGTTTTGGTCGAAAAGGCTGAAAATGGAATATTTTAGAATGGAAACGTTGGAGGCTGAAAAAAACGAATTGCTCGCAGCGCTCGACCACCAAAAATACAAAGTTGGTAACTTTTGCCATATTAATGAAGGCCTAATCCACACCTATCGGGGCACTAAATCCTATACAGCAATTTCCATCGGTCCAACAAGCATACCTACCCTCAAAATATCAAATAGCGTAAGACTCCAACTTAGCTAGCGGCGCCGTTGCCGTGGCGCCGCTCGCTGGCACTGCCGTGATTCCAAAAACGATATCCCACATTATACCCTAAAATTCCATCTTAAAGCCCACATGTCTTGTTTCTGCAGGCAGATGATGAAAACCACTTATTCTACAGTTTTGCAGTTACTTTTTCGTTTGTTATAGTTGCAACGACTTGAACAGTTGATGCAGCAATTGGAGAGAGAAGTAGAAAAGAAGCACATCACGTTAAATTTGGGTGACGAGGAGCGGAAGAAGCTTGATAAAGTAAGATACCTACCTAATAGACCAGTATTTGTATGCAGTAAGCTTGTGTATAAACAATGAATAAGGATGTTGAAACAGTTATGGTTTTGAATTGAAAGAGCTAATAAGTCATCAAGATAGTTGCGCTTTGCAGGAAGAAGGGTGTCTGTTGAAATTCAAACACACTCTGGACACAGAGGTCGATGGGAAAGTAGCGGAAATGGAAACGATGAAGAAGGCGCTCAACGAGATGCTGCTTGAGAAGCAAGTGACCGAAAAAGACATTGGATACTTGCAGACAGAGATACGAAAGTTGGGAGAACTCAACCGTCATACGGTAATAAATGAAAATTTGTTCTGATTATCAAACGGAGTGATATTGTTTGCTTGAATATTGATTTTTGTTGTAGGAAGAGAAAATCATAGATAGCGAGCTGGGTCTAGCGAAGGCCCTACTAGATTTGGAGAGAGCTCGCAGCGCGCTTCTGAGGGCCCAGGGCGAAATGGAGAAGACTCAGAAAGCTGCCAGAGAGGTAGAGCAGGAAGTGAAGGAAACGTCGGCAGTTCAGCGAAGGCTTAAAGGGAAGTTAAGTCTACTGAATGCCAAACACATGACGGCTGAAAGGAGGTTGGCGGCCAAAAACAAGGCCGACCCTAAGAATGCTATTGTAAGTAAGATAGGTTTTTGATGCTTTCAAGGATCCTGAAACTTCTAGGGATGTGCCACCCCAGTAATTATAAGCTCTAAGAGAGCAGTTTCTGGCTGCTGGATGGCAAATAATCTCTGAAATCCGTGCACTGTGCGAGAAGAAGCTAGTTCTGAATTGGGATGTCATACCTAAGGCCTACACCGACGCTACATCTCTTTTCTTCCGTGGTTGTTCTTCCATTGTTTGGATCTTGATGGTACTAGTTACAAAGTTAGTACAATACAGTGGCCAGTGGTCCGTCCCACCGTCTTATAGGGCGGTCTTGGCCACCTCCACTCATTTGCCGGGATGATTTTGTGATTTGTGTTGTAGAAGGTAGGTAAATACCTGAGGTATGTACGGTTTTCTGTCTGTTCTTTCTGCTAGCAGACAGTGCGCTTGGATGGGTGTAAATCTTCGCCTCTCAACAGCCAGTCCCTCCTCTAAGGGCGTCCAAAAAAATCACAGTTGATATACTTCAAAGTTTTGCGCTTTGTGTATTTAGGGGATCAATGAATCATCGAACTCTTGGGCGGAAACCAAAATGAAAAGAATGCAAGATGCTTTGAAACTAGTGACAGAGCTTACTAAGAAACTCAGTGATGGGTGGTTCAATCTACAAAATGTCATCATGAAAAGGAAAGACGACAGAGCTAGACAAATCCATCAGCTTAACATCAAAAGAAAGCGTGAGTCACCGCATGATGCCACTTTGTATTATAATTTTCGAACATGTTTGCGTCGTCAGAACAATTACTCCATGTTACCGCTGCACCACTTATCCAAACCGGACGTCGTCTTGCCACAGATTGTCATACGATGGATTCTTGCAAAGTAAGAATCGAAAGGAACATAAGTAACGTCCAACATACAATAAGCAAGACCAAGAAGGATATTTGCAAAGAACAGAGACTGTTTGAAAGGTAATGATTATGATTATGGTACTTTGTTATATGGAGCATAGTTATAATGTGTGATAGGTATAGCTCGAATAAGGAGGTGAGTACCCACGCCTACACTGTGTATTAATTTACATAGTTTCAGAATCCAGTCATTCTTTATTTACCTACCGAAAGTTGAGAGAGGTTCTTACCAGTCTGCCTGTTTCGCAAAAAAAACCCCGTCTGCAAGATGGGTTTTAGGACGTGAAATTTTGGGATCACTGGACCACCCTAATTTGCGGTACCTATAGGTCTGGAGCTATGACAGCGACCATCAGGTCCCATCGCCGAAGTATGACTCCAGACTTGCTGTATACAAGTTTAGGTGCCAAAAAGGCGTCAGGGAGTGGCTCCACAACATTGACACTTATTTCGATATTCTATTGTTTGTTTTTTCGTGAGGCATCAACTTCGATTTGACCATTTTTACCAGGTGGCAAGGTGAAAAGGCGAAAGCTTCTGAAAAGTTGGTACGTTTAACTGCGAACAACACTGAATTAGAAGTCAAGTTCGTGGATGATGTCTCGGCAAGTAATGGTTTCCATTCGACTTTTTGAATTAACTTTTTCATTAAAGAATTTTATGGTAACCAGGTTGCTAATTAGGTACTTAACCATCTTTACTGTCAACATTCAGGAAGCTGAAAAAGAAGCAAGGCACGTTGAAGGAGAAATAGATAAACTCAGATCGGAAATCGATGAATTGGGGAGGGAAACAGCGCGTCTGCAATCCGACCTTTTGGAAGCAGAAAAACGAAAAGACATTGCAGAGATCGCCAAAATCAAAATTGAGACATTTCAATCGCCCAGCGGTGAAATAGGACAGTTGAAACAAGAAATTCATCGCATGGAGGTATATTATACGAGCAGCCAAAGATAAATTAGCATGTTTGCATTTTCGATTACACAGCTGAAAAGCAAGACTTATTTATCAACGGTTTTTCAGCAATATTAGTTCTCGAATGAACACTGGGCAAAATTGTTAATGCAACATTTTTCCAGGTAAGGTATGCACATTTGAAAAAAGCCCAAGAGAAACTGATGGGGGACTTGGAAATGTGTATAACGAGGAGGGACCGCCTGATAGATAATGCTGAAGCTCGAGAAGTCCGTTCTCAGGCTACAGGTATTATTAGTTGAACGTTCTCATAATATCCTCCACTTCATCATTCCCATCTCATCGAAATCCTACATCTAATTATAGGCAATCGAATTCCAATACTTGATATATGATTTGATGAACATTTCAGGAAAACAATGGTCCCGGATCCAAGTCCAAAGAAAAATTGATGACCTGAAGAACAAAATACAAACTTTGAGAAGAGTAAGTGTTCGACTCAGATAAAGGTGTATTTATATAAGTTATATATAAAATGTAATATATAGCTTCTTGTGTTTGGACGTGATGAATGTGTAGGTACCTGTGTTCTTCATCAACGAATTAGGTAGGTGCGAATGAAAATAATAGTTTGCCGTAAAGTGGAAAAATTTTAAAGCCACTGCAAAAATTAGGGTACAACATAATACCACCTACATACCCGTTATTGAGCTCTGCTAACAATTTTTTAATCATTGTCTCTACAGAAAAACCAAATTATGAACAAAGAGCAATTGGAACTATCGTATAATTTGGCTGAAACTCGCGAGGAATACAACAACATCAAGAGCGGCATCGAAACCTTGAGGGCAAGCTTGGATGAGCTGGAGCGTCAAATGGAGGAAGGGCAGCTACACAAACATGTTGTAAGATAAAATTACGCTCATCTTCAAAGATGGTGAATATCGTGTTTAGTGGAAATCGTATAAATAATGATGTGGATGCCTGGGGACAATATTAACTTGAACACTGCAGGTATATGTAGTTAGTGTTGGCTGTTGAACCTATAGGATGTAATAATAGTGAAGTAGCCAAAAGTTTGGTTATCTACGCTGCTAGGTGAAGTAATGAGGTTTACAGAATAACTAAAAATTCTAAAAGAACCCTCAGCATCAGCTTGAGAGGCAGTTTTAGCGAGCAGTAATTCCATCATTCATATCTAAATATATAAAAATAAAAATTGATGTTCCGCAACAAACTTATACATCATTACTGTTGGAGATGAGAATCTGTTGCCCATCTAGACGAGTGAACTTCTGTGCAGGTTGCAACCTTCTGTATTGTTTCTTTAGCCTAACCTACTTATTACAAGTATAAAAGTTTTATTCTGATACCTAAGTGGGACAGTGGCGGTGCTTCTTATATTCAAACTCCCTTTAATTACTATAATAAAGCCACGAAACCGTATGCCGTCAATAATCAAGATATTTCTGAGCATAATATTATAACGTAGGTAATTATACACCACAAAGCTGTCTGCAGCCAGCAAACAGTTCTAGATCCATCGTCGAAAAAACAAAATTACATCAATATGAATGCACCATTCATCGTGGACCTTGAAGTATCTTTGACAACGAAATTGCATCAGTGCCAATATAGCTAATGAGCTGTCTACAGTTGTAAGCATTTCTGAACATACATTCGAAAGACATGTCTATGAGCATACACTCTGTATCAACCAGTCTCCTTTTTCAGTGCCTGGAAACGACGTTATACCGCCAGAAAAAAGCCAAGTACCTCGAAGATTACAAATTTGGTAGGTACCGCTGCGTCAACCGAACGCCCTCAGCGCTTGCGGCCGAAGAGGAAAAGCAGAATCACCTGATGAACACTCTTCGCGCTGTTTTGGAGAATCTGCTCAATGACTTTCCTCAGCTCAACCTCCAAATCGCGCAAATCATTAATACCCTGCAGCCAGTCCTTCCTGAGGCCAAGGAAAACGATAATGGAGAAGTAATTTTTTGAATGAATTTGTCGACCGATTTCAAGGGTCTCCCAGCAAGAATGTGTGGGAAATTATTTTTATTCCCTAATTTTTACTTTTACTAGCCTGGCTTTCAGTTTAGAGGTAGGTACTTATTCAAATCAAGATCTGCTCATAAAACCTGTGTAATTTTCTACCATATAAGTTAACCAGTCCCCTGCTGACCTAAGCATATTGTACCCAGCTTATATATATAGCAGCTCCACCTCTCTCAGTTTTCTCCGCTAGCTCTCAATAAAGTGCATTTATTGGGTTCGGCACGAACGTAGAGTTGAGAGCTAATGGAGAACTAAACTGAGAGAGATGGAGCTGCTATATATATATATATATAAGCTCGGTACAATATGCTTAGGTCAGCAGGGGACTGGTTCAGATAACTTATATGTATTGAATTATTTGATCAATGGGCATTCAATTGATAAGCTTTCAAGTTCTTATAGAGGGTTGTTCAGGCTTTTATGAAATTACTAGATATAGGTTGGTACAGAAAAGTGTATTTTTGTTTGTATCGTGGCACCCCTCAATTACTACACTCTTATGTAATGTATAAGATTTAACCAAATAAATGAGGAGAACGACGAGCTGAGCGACGCCTTGTGGAAAGGACCAGAAGGGTCCCCTCCATCGAGCTCCCAACTTTCTCAACAGTCGCAACGGCCGTTAACAGATGGGGGGGGGGGAGGTGGAGGCACCTTTATATATACCGCCTGGCTCGCCCAGCTCTTCATTCGTCCGACTGCACTCCGACTTGCGACTTCTCTCTTTCCCTCTCTCACCCTTCCTCACACCTGCTGTGGTGATAACCACCGAGTGCTCCCTCCTCTAATACTCGCTGTGATGATAACCTCGGGGTGCTAGCCTCCTTCTTCCTGGCGTCTGCTGTGGGGATAACCGCGGGATGCCTCTCTCTCTCTCCTCTAGCACTCGCTGTGGTGATAATAGCAGGGCGTTAGTCCTCCTTCAACCATACCCAAACCACCCCTACCCATCACCACAGTTTGTATACCTTCATCTGTGTATGAGCAACTGTGAAGGTACCTATAATGCATTTTGTAAATAAAGAATTTTAATGAAAGCAGGAGGTTCAACTGAACTATATCTCCAAAATATGAGATTCAACTGAGCTTCAATTGAACCAAATCACTCCCAAGTTCCCCAATGTGACTTATGGTACTCCGTTTGGTACTTTATAGTCCGAAACGCCAAACCCTCGGGCGTCGATTCAAACGAATGAGTGGCTCAGTATGGCACCGGTGAATTCGGCAGTTCAGCAGAGCAAATCCCCTGACGCACTGCCGCAGCGGGTACCGGACAATTGGCATTTTCCACTGAAACACTGTAACTGGGCAAGTTTGGATCTCGGAGACTGAAACTAAATCTAGATGAAACTTTTGAAAAGCATTAGAAGAATTTGAGATCCGGCGAGTTCTGGATGGACAAAAAAGGCCACCCGAGTGATCACTCAAATCCAATATTTCATGGTGTACCTGCCTAATAAAATTATTAATGACCAATATTTTCAGCTTTATTCGATTTCATTCAATTCTTCATTTTTTGCCGTTGGTAGTATACATTTATGTTGATGTTTCCGTTATGCGTTATTTGAAGATAATTGACACTTTTATATCAAATATTCTCTACTTGCGATTGTATAGCAAATAATTGGTTCAATTTTTAGGTTTTTAGGATAAGTTATCAGAACGAAAACTACTAAAACATTATTACTCAAAATTAATATGACAGTTGCTCGTCAATTTTCTCAAATATGCAGTTCTCAGTTCCATTTTTCATGTAAAATATTTAGATCTGGGTCTAACTCATATCAGTTACCGTCAGAACTAGCTAAGTATATAGGTTCTTAAATAAAAACGCTACAAATTACTGCACAAAGGTGCTATATGATTTTCCTGCATAGAAACCCTTTCTGCGCAGATCACTGAATTCCTATTAGCGCAAGACCCTGATTTAGTACCTAAGGGTCGTCTTTTCGGACCTACCTACCCACCCACGCACACAGACATGACAAAAATGCCACAACTGTCGAAGTAGGTATATAAATATAGGCTCTCAAACATCCGGGAATTACATTGTTACTATACAGACAAATAATGTTTTTTTCCACCGACCCCATCTGCCACGCGCCATTTCGGCCCGCTCATTCTCAAAATTCTGATGGTCGCTGAACCTAAGTTGTAGGACCTTCGACTTATTCCAAAATTTTCTGTATAAGGAGATAATATATGCACTATATGGCGGACGGACAGAAATTGTTATTCCATTTTCGGATTCTACTTACCTACCTCGAAAAGCCAACCATCAAATTTTGATGGGGGTTAAAAAAAGTTTTTCACACTCGATTCCAAAGTTCGTTACTGGAAACAATGGATCAACCTGATCCACCATTATAATATATTCAGGATCATATGCTTAAGAAAACGGTGAGCAAATTAGTCAGCGGACCCGCGAGGGTAAAATTGTATTCTTAAAATTAAATAACTTCTAAATTTGTTGAATATCTCGAGTACTTAGACGGGTTAGAAATGGAAAGTAAAATCACGAAGGGCGAAATTCTGAAACATGTAATTACCAGCAGAAAACACTTGCTGATTTCAACACATTATTTCAATGTCCAGTCAATGAAATTAATTAAATTTAGAAATTTAGAAATTCGGTAGTTAGGTAAATTCCTGGGTGGATGTTCTCAGGGGTGTCGACCAGTTACGCGCAAAGTAGAAATTTTTAGGCCAGTTCCGCGCGGACAGAAAATGTTCACCTAGCCAGTTCCGCGCCATTTCAGATCCTAGGGCCAATAGGTATACAGTTCCGCGCAAGGAATGAAACAGATCGGCAAATCTCGTATCTAATATAAATTATACATTATAAATAAGATAAACAAATCGAATTCGCAAATTATCCTCAACCAATCATCAGTTATCGTCTACCATGTTAGATCGAACCTAAGATTACACAAAATTAACATGGAGCTTTTTAGAAGGAGTGCCTGTGTTACTGCACTTGACTTTTGATGTTCACATGAAAAATCAACAAGATTTTGTTAATCTTGTTTCATTTAAGAAGGAATTGCAGAGTGGAATTGAAAAATGAGGTAACTAATGACTCACTACAGGGATCACCACCACATACTTATCTCCGTATTGTAGAGACAGACCTCCAAATTTTATACTGATCTATTATGAACTTATTGGCGACTCCGCGGAATGACACAAGTTCCTTGAGACACGAACTAAATCACTCGCGAAGAAATCGTGGAAACCCATTTAAAAAAAAACGAAGTTATTGGAAAAATAGTCTATTTCCACTAGTACATGAAAAAATGCGAAAAACACTGTTATACCGGTTATGGTGATCAAGCCATCGTCAGTAACAAACAATAACTGAAGGCACATTGGAGAGGTGACCTTATAAATAGTCAAAAAGTGAAATGTGGTCGATTGGGATTGGTTGTGAAGAAAAATGGTGAAGGACATTAATTTTATCTTTTACTGAACTTAATGAAGATCTGAGATTATTTTTACTTTTATATCCTGCACTGAACCATTTAGAAGTTAATATTTTACCAATTTGACCCAAATCTTTTCCTCAGTCATAGCCTACCTAACTAGGTTTGAAACTCCTTCCCTACTCTTTTTTCTAAGAACCCTATTCCATTTTGCACCAATGAGATCTCCCCCATAGCCATTACTCACCGCTATACTTTTAATAGCTAACTTTTCTTTAGCTAAATTATGTTCACTCATTGGTATAGATTATAGATAAAGCCCTATAATCATACTATGGCAAGTAGCATGTTTGTGGGCTACTGGATGATTTGAAGTACTATGAATGGTAATATCGCTATAATTATCTTTCCTATATTCGGAAAGCTCATGTTTTCCATTATTCGACGAAATGGAAAGATCAAGAAAATTTAGATGATTACATCCGAATTCTGAGGTGAAGTTAATGAATGGATCTACGTTATTAATATGTGTGTGATATGAACCAAGTTGTCATTCAGTATCTTTCCAGAGAATGATGGTATCGTCTACATATCTATACCAGTAAAGGAGGCTATCTGATTTGCATTTTCGGAAAATTTGTTTTTCAAGAAAATCCATATAAATATCTGCAAGCAATGGAGATAATGGAGATCCCATTGCAACCCCTGGTTGAGTATAGTATTTCCCATCGAACAAGAAATAATTCTGATTACACAATTCATTGCGCGGAAATGGCGTACTCCTGTCCTCAGGGACTTGCCCGTTCAGTGCTGCCCCAAACGAGTAGCTCATACACTAATCTCCCCTTGTAATACTCAAAACCAACGTCAGGTCGCTCTTGCACCTATTCTACAGTGACGAGTGAACACTCTCACCTGACAACACTTCTTTGGGATTGTGCGGACATTTTCTCCCGTCAAAATGAACGCTAAAAAATAGTCTATTTACTGAGTAGGGTACCTACCGGAACCGCAGGGTGAGAGTTGATTGAAAACTGGGAATACGCGGGGTAATTTAGTACATTGACAGAACAGAGGAAACGGTGGCAGCAGTACTAATGGGGATATCATGTAGGTAGTGTTGATTTTGGTTTATTATTTTCAATAATGAACCATTCATCCATTCATTCATTCATTTTCGTGAGCATGAAAAAAAAATTCTAACCCCCCCCCCCCCCCCCCCTCAAATTTTGATGGTTTACCTACGTTTCAAGGTATGTAGAATCCGAAAATGCAATAAAAATATTTCTGCCTGTCCGCCGTACGCCGTTCAGGCCACTTTTCTTAGTTACCATGAAACAAAAATTGATGAAATTCGGGTTATAGGTTCCGTTCGGGGTCTAGTTGGTCCTCGAACCTCGGCGTTAAAATAAGGGTTGAAATTTTCAGAACGCCGTAGCTCGAAAACTTTCGATAAAAGGGTATGGTATTTTTTTTACGTCATTCAATTTGTCTTCAGGTAAACAATTTTTTGAGACCACCCGGAGCATTGTACTTCCAACCGTTCGTGTGCACCAAAAAGCTTCGTCAACACAATCGTCAATCAGTATAAAAACGGCCGGGATATCATCACTAGGGAGCACCTGATTATAATCAAGGATGGCTGTATGAAGTCGAGTTGGTTGTTCTGCGATATTATTTCATTTGATAAGTGATGGACTATTGGATTTTTTTGGTAGGTACTTGTGAAACTTGAGCAAACGTTGAAGTATTATTGATGGATAAATTATTACACAACGGTAAATTATTACAGAACGGTAAATTATTACACAACGGTTCATCTACCAAGAAGGGGCTGATTTGGTGATAGGTACTTTTGCAACTTGAACAACCGTTGAAGTATTATTGATGGGCAAGTTATTACACAACGGTTCATTATACTTGACCACGAATGTAGGTAATCACCACAGAAAACAGTGATCTTCGCAGAAGGGACATCTATTTCACTCCACATCAACAATTTTCCTTCAGAACTTCATTATTTGCGTTTCTTTTAGCCATTATAGTTATTGTTTGTCGTGGACAGAATTATTTTAGCAACATTTAACTCTTGATTTACGTAGGAACATAGTAACGAGTATTTCAACAGCAGGGTGAATTAATTGTATAAATTTTTCGTTTAGCCAGATGTCATCACCAGGGACGCGCTAACAATCGGGAATTGGACTGAGATAACATCATTGCTAGGGATCACCTGATTATATTCACAGAGTATGAAGTCGAGTTGGTTGTTCTGCGATATTATTTCATTTGATAAGTGATGGATCTTTTGGAGTTTGTTGGTAGGTAGTGAAACTTGAACAAACGTTGAAGTATTATTGATTGGTAAATTATTACACAATGGTAAATTATTACACAACGGTAAATTATTACACCACGGTTCATTATACCATCTACGTAGAAGGTGCTGAATTTTGTTGGTGGGTGCGTTTGCGGCTTTTGGTTTATTATTCTGTGAATAATACACCTATGTATTCGCTCAGAAAAAAAATTTTATAACACCCCCTCAAACTTTTTTCTTTTCCGTTTCAAGGTGCGTAGATTCCAAAAATGCTATGTCCGTCCGCCGTACGGCGTATCTCCTGTACCGGCTTCATTTTCGGTCACACACATGCTCCATTTGGGCCCTAGTTGTGTCCCGAAAGTTTTCAGCCCGATCGGAATATACCCAGGGGTGTTATGAGTGAAAATGTGTGTAAAAATAGGTACTTTTGATTTATTATTCTGTGAATAATACACCTATGTATTCGCTCAGCAAAAAATTTTTATAACTCCCCCTCAAACTTTTTTCTTTTCCGTTTCAAGGTGTGTAGATTCCAAAAATGCAATGTCCGTCCGCCGTACGCCGTATCACGTGTACAGGCTGCATTTTCGGTCTATAAAATTCGTTCTTTCGCACACATGCTCCATTTGGGCTCTAGTTGTGTCCCGAAACTTTTCAGCCCGATCGGAATACACCCAGGGGTGTTATGAGTGAAAATGTGTATAAAAACGCTGCAAAGTCCTTGTCACATGGGTTTATTATTCTATTGGACATACCTACAGAAATGTTGGCTGTTCATTTATTGTTTCTTTCATGTGCAACAATTGAAATAGCTATTTCTGATGGTTTCCACCAATTTTGGCCCCCAAAACTTAAATTAGGTAGGTACGCTCACTTTTAACCTGACCCTTCAGGTTTTAGCGATGGGACCCCCCGCCGAAAAACGACAGTAAAAAGTGAGACCAAATAGTGAGACCAAATAGTGAGACCAAATAAATAGTGAGATGAAAGTAGCGCGAAATTTTCTTATGATTTTCACGTACAACCGAGTAGTTGCTAGGGAAATGAAACTTCTTTCATTTTCATCGGACAAAAATCTATTTCCATTCGTTGGAAAGCTCTTGATTTATCACGAATTTATTTCGTATTTGTTCTTGGTATTTATTTCCTAGTTTCATAATATAACTATATATGGATGTTATAAATCGATAGTAAACAATGACGCTTGTTTGGTTGTCACTTGGTTGTTTCGATGTGTATAAGCGTGGCTAAACCTGAAGGGTCAGGTACACCACATTTTAGCCGTCAGGCTTTAAGCGGAAGTCATCCGGGGGTGCAGGGGGCGAGTTTTTTTTTGTTTTTTTTTTCAGATTATCGTTGATCATTGGTAGTGCCATTTAATCGTATTGATCCACGTGTTGAAACTTTTGCTAGTGTTATTCTACAAATTGATAGTGATTTCCGACGATTTCGCAGATTTTTGACTCAGAAAAAATCAATTTTGGGAGCTGAACATCTGGTACAACCTCAATTTTCCACTCTTTGGTAAAAATCGACTTCATATTCGGTCTTCTCGTCCCCAAAAACATGGAAACCGATACCTCAAAAGCTCATGTTACCAACATGTTGCTAAAACGCAAAAAGTACCTATTTTTACACACATTGTCACTCATAACTCCCCTGGGTATATTCCGATCGGGCTGAAAAGTTTCGGGACACCACTAGGGCCCAAATGGAGCATGTGTGCGAAAGAACGAATTTTTTAGACCGGAAATGAAGCCGGTACACGTGATACGGCGGACGGCGTACGGCGGACGGACATTGCATTTTTGGAACCTACGTACCTTGAAACGGAAAAGAAAAAATTTTGAGGGGGTGTTATAAAAATATTTTGCTGAGCGAATACATAGGTGTATTATTCACAGAATAATAAACCAAAATAGGTAAGTACTTTTTGTGTTTTAGCAACATGTTAGTAACATGACCTACTGAGATATCGTTTTCCATGTTTTTGGGGACGAGAAGACCGAATATGAAGTCGATTTTGACCAAAGAGTGGAAAATTGAGTTCTACCAAATGTTCAGCTCCCAAAATTGATTTTTTATGAGTGAAAAACCTGGGAAGTCGCCTGAAATCACCATCAGTTTGTATAATAACACTGGAAAAAGTGACAACACGTGGTTCAGGACGATTAAATGGTACTACCAATGATCAAAGTTAGTTTAAAAAAATAAATAAATTTAAAAAAAGTGCGTACCTACCTAATTTGTGTTTTAGGGGCCAAAATTAATGGAAACCATCAGATATAGCTATTTCGATTATTACGCATGAAAGAAACAATAAATGAACAGCCAACATTTCTGTAGGTATGTCCAATAGAATAATAAACCCATGTGACAAGGACTTTGCAGCGTTTTTGCGTTTTAGCAACATGTTGGTAACATGAGCTTTTATGGTATCGTTTTTCATGTTTTTGGGGACGAGAAGACCGAATATGAAGTCGATTTTGACCAAAGAGGAGAAAATTGAGGTTCTACCAGAGATGTTCAGCTCCCGAAATTGATTTTTATGAGTCAAAAACCTGGGAAATCGTCTGAAATCACCATCAATTTGTAGAATAACACTGGAAATAGTGTCAACAGGTGGATCAACACGATTAAATGGTACTATCAATGATCAGAGATAATTTATTTAAAAAAAAAAAAGAAAAAAAAAGGAGCGTACCTTGTTCGTGTTTTGGGGGCCAAAATTGGTGGAAACCACCAAAAATAGCTATTTCTATTATTTTATATGAATGAAACAGCCAACATCTCTGTCCAATAGAATAATAAACCCATGTGACAAGGACTTTGCAGCGTTTTCACTCCTCATCAACAATTTTACTTCAGAACTCCATTATTTGCGTTTCTTTTTGTCATTTTAGGTACCTACTATTTGTCATCAGCAGCATTTAACTCGTGATTTATGTAGGCACCTAGTAACGAGTACGGGGTTAGGTGCTAACTTACGGAGGTTCTGCGATCTACATAATATGTATAGAATAGTACATATAATGATTATAAAGGGTTATCTATACGGAGAGCTGTGTTCTGTAACAGAAGGGTATTCTGTACAAAATCATAAACCGTTGTGCAGGGATTTGCAGCGTTTTTCTGTTTTGATTGAGTTCCTAGTTATACCTACATACTAAGCCTTTGATTTGAGATACCTGCCAGTAATAATCCGGCGATGTCCAACATAGTTTGTTACATTCATTACATTTCATTCATCATATTAAAATTACATTCATATATAATTATATTAATATTTACTAGTTTGATGTATCTACTGGGTTTGATTCGTTATATCCAGAAGTTGATTATTACTCTTGTTTCTATTTTTTCTTATATCATTACCTACTTTAGGTTTCTTTCCTGTGAAATGGGTTATTTTCTTATTTGCGCGTACCTAGTTGTGCGCGAGGTGGGGTTTAATTCCTATGCACAAATATATCGATTATTATTATTATTATTATTATTATTATTATTATTATTATTATTATTATTATTATTATTATTATTATTATTATTATAGTTCAAAATTTAAAAGGCAGTGGTAAAGTTGGCGGGACTTCCCGGTGTAACCTTCTGCGATGGTTGTTAGGGTTATGGCTGCTCTAGAACATGAATGACCCCTTCCCCTCCACCATCCTTCCACCTACGGTATCCCTCCCGCGTTAGACCTCTATTAGGACATCCGGTCCACATCTACCGACTTCCTTCAGCTCGAGGTCGACCATTCACTCCGCCACATACCAAACCCTTCTCCAGAGGCTTCAACACTATTCTAAGGTCACACTCTTCCTGCCAACGGTGCCTTCGCCTTGCCCATTTTTCCCTGGCTCCAGGCGAAGATGTCCGGGTATGGAGATGGGTCTGATGAATAGAACAGAATGACCAAGAAGAGTTTCGAACAAGTCATCAAATTTTTAACACGTACACCTAGGTACCTATTAAGTTATCCTTTTAGCGAATTTTCAAAGAAAATGAAGCTATTGCAATGGCTTCGAAATTTAACTAATATAAATTTTTGGAAATTTTCTTCATAGAAATCCGTTTCAGACCATTCTAAAACGATTCCTGAAATTTAACACTTTTATATATATATATATATATATATATATATATATATATATATATATATATGTGTCACTCCAGACGATAACTCTCGATAGAATTGAGATAAACAGCTCAAATTTGCACAAAAAATCTATCTTGGCAATCGAAAGGCTAAGTTCGAAGATGGGCGAAATTGGCCTACTCTAAGGAGGGTTTTGGCGCATTTAAAGTGCGCAAAAATTACCCAAAAATCCCCAAAATGTTATTTTCCAACAAGTGACCCCTCATTTTAAAGGTTTTTGCACGCTGAACACGATGGTGGAATCGGATTTTAGATATCTTGATCCGTTCTCAAATTAGAGCATTTAAAGTGCGCAAAAATTACCCAAAAATCCCCAAAATGTTATTTTCTAACAAGTGACCCCTCATTTTAAAGGTTTTTGCACGCTGAACACGATGGTGAAATCGGATTTTAGATATCTAAATCCGTTCTTAAATTAGAGCATTTAAAGTGCGCAAAAATTACCCAAAACTAGGATAATCTTTAAACTCTTACCCCCCCCCCCCCCCCCCTTAGAGTGGTCAGATTGAAAAATGTGAGAAGTATTAATTGAAGACGAGAGTTCGAAGCAAAAAAGGGGGAGGCAAACGATTAGTACAACTCCTTGAATTTCCCATTTGACATATATAATTGTTATGATACCTTCATAGATAGACAAGTACCGGCCCACGTATTACTAGAAGGAAGACGAAAGAAAAAATCTATTTCAAATTATTCAATTTAGGTACTAACAGTAGGAGGAAGAAGGTTAGGTAGGTATCTTATCAATTTATTATCAGTATCATACGAATATTTGATATTCAAAGGTAGGTAGGTACTTAACATGATAAAAATAATATCAATGAAGAAGGAAGGATCTACCTACCTAGTAGAGCAAATCTTGAACTGGTTTTAGATACCAGGCCTGAAATCGTAGTCAAGAGGAAAGGCCATTCAGAAGGAACAAGGAATCTACTCATAACAAACGGTAGAATCAGGATGGACAAAACGTACAAATTAAAATAAATACGAAGAGAATATACATAGAAAACCAAATTTTAGACCGAAGTTTTCCTTTATTCAAAACCATAGCCATTAATTCGAATATTTCTTTGAAAATTCGCTCATTAAGTCATGCTGCATGACTGGTTTTTTTCTGTTTGATTTCATGGATAAGGGTTTCATATTGGATGTGGTTTAGCGACGAGCCAATAAGTGGTCTACTCCAAAATATAAGGTCAGCAATAAGATGTGAAGGCAAGATTCAGCAGTCAACTTTGGGAGCTATTCGATGGCAAGATTCAGCGATCATCTTTGTTGCCATTCCAGACCATGATTCAACATAGTAATCGTTGGGGGGCCATAATGCTTATAAGGCCATAAGGCTTCACGGTCAACTCTACAGGCCATTTTTGTAGGCAGTAACATTCAGCATTAAGATGTGGCGGGCCAGTTGGTAGCAAGATTCAGCAGCCACACCTATGGAGACCATTAGGAACTAATACAGGATTCAGCTGTCGGGAACATTCGGGAGCAATAGCAGAAGTCCAAACCCAAACATACTCAACAAGTTCTCTGGAGGATTCAAAATTGTTGTAAATGTTACACTCTTCTTCCATTAGTGCCTGCACTTCGCCCGTTTTTTCCGTGGCTCCGGGGGTGTATCCCTAGTATGGAGCCCCCCCCCCCCCCCCCACCAACCACTGGATAACGGAGGATAAAAACGCTGCAAATCCCTGCACAACGGATTATTATTTTTTACAGAATACCCTTCTGTTACAGATCACAGCTCTCTGTATAGATAACCCGTCAATATAATATGTACTAGAATATACATATTATGCAGATCGCAGACCCTCCGTAGGTTAGTACCTAACCCCGTACTCGTTTCTCGGTACCTACCTAAATCACGAGTAAAACGTTGCTAAAATAATTCTTTCGATGACAAACAGTAACTAAAATGGCGAAAATAAACGTAAATAATGAAGTTCTGAAAGAAAATTGTTGATGTGGAGTGAAATAGACACCCCTTCTGGCTTCTGAGTAGATCACTGTTTTCTGTGGTCAATACCTACCCTCGTGTTCAAGTATAATGAACCGTTGTGTAATAACTTGCCAATCAATAATACTTCAACGGTTGGTCAAATTGCAAAAGTACTGATCACCAAATCAGCCCCTTCTTGGTAGATGAACCGCTGTGTAATAATTTACCGTTGTGTAATAATTTATCGTTGTGTAATAATTTACCCATCAATAATACTTCAAAGTTTGTTCAAGTTTCACAAGTACCTACCAACAAAATGCAATATTCCATCACTTATCAAATGAAATAATATCGCAGAACAACCAACTCGACTTCATACAGCCATCCTTGATTGTAATCAGGTGCTCCCTAGTGATGATATCCCGGCCGGATTTATACCGTTTGATCCACGATCGTGTTGATGAAGCTTTTTGGTGCGCACGAACGGCTGGACGTACAATGCTCCGGGTGGTCTCAAAAAATTGTTTAGCTCAAGTCAAATTTAATAACGTTAAAAAAAACCATACCCTTCAATCTAAAGTTTTTGAGATACGGCGTTCTGGTTAATTTCAACCCCTATTTTGAACCCCTTAGAGATGACTGACAGTAACGTCGAGCTTCGAGGACCAACTAGACCCCAAACGGAACCTATAACCCGAATTTCATCAATTTTGTTTCATGGCAACTAAGAAAAGTGGCCAGTACGGCGTATGGCGTACGGCATACGGCGGACAGACAGAAATTTTTTTCTTGCATTTTTGGATTCTACATACCTTGCAAACCATCAAATTTTGATTGGGGGGGGGGGGGGGGGTCGATTTTTTTTTTCTTTTTTTTCATGCTCGATTCCAATGGTGCATTATTGAAAATAATAAACCAAAAACAACGCAAATTATTACACAAGAATTTATTAATTCAGTATAGATACCCCTTCTGTGTAGATCACTGTTTTCTGTGGTCAATACCTACCAAATATTTTTATTGTTGTTATCACGTTATTTTGTTCAAGTTACAAAAGTAGATTATAGGTACCTATCAATACAATCTAAAATAACCATCATTCTTCAAATAAAATAATATCACGGAACAACTAACTCGATTTCAAACAGCCATGCGTGATAATAATCACCTTTCCCTATCAATGATATCTGAGCGGTATGTATACATACCGTTTCATTCACGATCATGATGAAAAAGCTTTTTGTTGCAAACTTCAGGGCCTTACTGTGAGTGTGAACGAACAGGTGGTCTGCTGGAGCAGCTGGCTTTGAGATCAATTTTAAAACGTTTAAAAAAAACGTACCCTTCTATTGAATGTTTTCCAGCTTCAGCGTTCTCAAATGTTCAATTATTATTTTTCACATCTTAGAGACGACTGACAGTAACACCGAGCTTCGCGGACTAACTAGACCCCAAATGGGACCTACAAACCAAATTTCATTCATTTTGATTCATGGTAATTAAGAAAAATGCCAAGGAGGTCAGAAATTCTGTTATTCCATTTTCGGATCCTACGTAGGTACCTTAAAACAGAAACCACCAAATTTTAAGGGGGGGGAGGGTGTTTGTGAAAAATGAAAATACTATAAAATATTCAAATTGTTCACGTTGAAAATACGGGACCGTTGTGGAAAAGGAACTGGTAGAGGTAGTAAACTGGTGAGTCTAATTTTATGAGATAAAATAATAAGTAGTATACTTCTAACGAAACCACATGTATCAATCCTAGGGAGCTCCGATACAAAAGAAAGGAAAAATTGGCCTCATATAAAATTATAAAATAAGAATTACTGAGAGAAGATCTAAAATTGTTTAAATTGTCTTTGATGAGATGGCGAAATAAAGAACTGTATGACCTGATTGGGGGAACTCGGCCACGTGGCTTCCGAATTTCTGGAAGGATGCCTTACACACCAGCAATCGTCGGGTAGGCAGGCTTACGGACCTGCGGTGCTGCAGGTTGACGACGAAAAATGCTGAGTGGATCGGAAGAGCCTCAAAATCTGGAGAAAGAGAGCCACAGAAGAAAGCCGAAACTTGTTTCAGTCGTAGATCCGGTTTCCCAAAAGGCTGCAAGGAAATGGACGGTCAGTACGTTTTGTTTTTTGTTTTTATGGTCGAAAGCTCGGCTTGGATGGCTCAGGAATATGGATGCTTATACTCACGTCGACGTAGTTGAATTTGAGGTAAAAATGTAGGCGATCAGTTGAACGCACACCAAAAACGCTGCAAAGTCCTTGTCACATGGGTTTATTATTCTATTGGACAGAAAGGTTGGCTGTTCATTAATTGTTTCTTTCATGCGTAATAATCGAAATAGCTACTTCTGATGGTTTCCATTAATTTTGGCCCCCAAAACACAAATTAGGTACGCTCTTTTTTTTCTTTTTTTTTAACTATCTTTGATCATTGGTAGTGCCATTTAATCGTCCTGAACCACGTCTTGACACTTTTTCCAGTGTTATTATACAAACTGATGGTGATTTCAGACGATTTCCCAGGTTTTTCACTCATAAAAAATCAATTCTGGGAGCTGAACATTTGGTAGAACTCAATTTTCCACTCTTTGGTCAAAATCGACTTCATATTCGGTCTTCTCGTCCCCAAAAACATGGAAAACGATATCTCAGAAGCTCATGTTACCAATATGTTGCTAAAACGTAAAAAGTACCTATTTTTACACACATTTTCACTCATAACACCCCTGGGTTTATTCCGATCGGGCTGAAAAGTTTCGGGACACAACTAGGGCCCAAATGGAGCATGTGTGCGAAAGAACGATTTTTTTAGACCGAAAATGAAGCCTGTACACGTGATACGGCGGACGGCGGACGGCGTACGGCGGACGGACATTGCATTTTTGGAATCTATGCACCTTGAAACGTAAAAGAAAAAAGTTTGAGGGGGTGTTATAAAAATTTTTTGCTGAGCGAATACATAGGTGTATTATTCACAGAATAATAAACCAAAATGATGAGATGAGGCTAGACGGCAGTCCTAGAAAGGGCATCGAAGTACTGAGGCGAGATCGTCGTTCGGAAAGCCGGGAAGAGGGGAACGCGAGATAAAGCCTGAGAGGTCGCACAGTTCACGCGAATAAATAACTACCGGCTAGTGCATGAAACGGCGAAAACAGAGGGTGTTAAAAATTATTCATGCTCGATTCCGAAGATTCATTATTGAAAATAATACACCAACAGAGGGGAAGGAGGTCAGGAACTATTTATCAATCAATGATAATAATAATTTTGAGTTAGCTCTATCATTTGGGCTGTTTGATTGCATGGATGAGGGTGGTTCATCTGTTGGGATAGTGAAAATAGTTTTATTACAGACAGCGGCAGGTACCAATGTGTCACCTTGACCGTGTATTGAACATTATTCTACGTCGAGGGCTGAGGGCCAAACCGCATGTAACACTATATAACGCAAGGAGGCAATCATCATGATGGACGACCCATCAAACCAAGCGACCCCCGATAGGTCCCAACAGATAAAATGTTCTAACACTATCCAGCTTGCCTGTGGAATCCCCCCCCCCCCCCCCCAATCAAATTGACCGGTGCTTTCTAACAGAATTAGCATAGGCCTTCCTTTAGCCTTAAGGTCAGAATGTTGAAGGGATACGGAGGGGTTAGAAAAAAATAAGCAGGGCCTACAAAATCACGGTCGTAAACTTCGAAAGGCGCCCACGTACGGAAAATACCTTTGGAGAACCGTTTTTTAAGGTTCCATACCAGCTTCTCGCCCGATTCCAGCGACGAGAGGGAAGTGGGGCTCTAGAAGGTAGCAAAACTTCGGCCTAACATTGCAACTAACCTAATTATTATCAGTTGCATCCAAGTACTTTCAGTATTCTAATTAGCGAATTTTCAAAGAAAATGAAGCTATTGCAATGGCTTCGAAATTTAAATAATATAAATTTTTGGAAATTTTCTTCATAGAAATCCGTTTCAGACCATTCTAAAACGATTCCTGAAATTTAACACTTTTAGCGAATTTTCAAAGAAAATGAAGCTATTGCAATGGCTTCGAAATTTAAATAATATAAATTTTTGGAAATTTTCTTCATAGAAATCCGTTTCAGACCATTCTAAAACGATTCCTGAAATTTAACACTTTTAGCGAATTTTCGAAGAAAAGGAAGCTATTGTTCTCGGTCCAAAATTTTTAAAACTCGAATTTCCGAAAGATTTTTATACCAAAATCCGTTTCAGGCCATCCTGAATTCACTGCCGAAAGACACCAAAAATTATATGTATATATATATATATATTTATATATATATTTATATATATATTTATATATTTATATATTTATATATTTATATATTTATATATGTATGTGTCATTCCAGACGATAACTCTCGAAAGAATTGAGATAAAAAGTTCAAATTTGCACGAAAAATCTGTCTTGGCAATCGACAGGCTAAGTTCGAAGATGGGCAGAATCGGGTCACTCTAAGGGGGAGTTTTGGGGAGTTTTAGGGGGGGGAAATTACCCATAAATTCCCAAAATGAAAAAGTCTGACAAGTGACACCTCATTTTAAAGGTTTTTGTGCGCTGAACACGATGGTGAAATCAGAATTGCGATATCTCATTCCGTTCTCAAACTGGAGCACTTTGAAGATGAAGGAACGTGGTTATTTCTGGAGATGTTCTTCCTGGTTCGTCTGCTCTAATCTGATAACGGAATGGGATATCGCAATTCTGACTTCACCATCGTGTTCAGCGTTGGAAAATCTACAAACCGAGGTGTTACTCGGCAAAAAATGGAACAAAAAATTTGTTACGTATCCAATACCTACTCTTCTGGTATTCAAAACATTTTTGATTTCCCCCTCCACCTCCTTCCACCCCAAATTTTAATTTGCGTAAAACTACTCCTGTTTTAATTTTGTATGGTATCAAGTTGGGAAAACATCGGCCGAAAATTAATTTTCAGAAAATTTTAGGCGGAGGAGGAAGATGCCGAAAACTTCGAAAATTCGCTCTTATAGCCATGCTGCATGACTGTGGTTTTTTTTTTATATGTATATATATATTTATATATGTGTCACTCCAGACGATAACTCTTGATAGAATTGAGATAAACAGCTCAAATTTGCACAAAAAATCTATCTTGGCAATCGAAAGGCTAAGTTCGAAGATGGGCGAAATTGGCCTACTCTAAGGAGGGTTTTGGCGCATTTAAAGTGCGCAAAAATTACCCAAAAATCCCCAAAATGTTATTTTCCAACAAGTGACCCCTCATTTTAAAGGTTTTTGCACGCTGAACACGATGGTGGAATCGGATTTTAGATATCTTGATCCGTTCTCAAATTAGAGCATTTAAAGTGCGCAAAAATTACCCAAAAATCCCCAAAATGTTATTTTCTAACAAGTGACCCCTCATTTTAAAGGTTTTTGCACGCTGAACACGATGGTGAAATCGGATTTTAGATATCTAAATCCGTTCTTAAATTAGAGCATTTAAAATGCGCAAAAATTACCCAAAACTAGGATAATCTTTAAACTCTTACCCCCCCCCCCCCACCCCCTTAGAGTGGTCAGATTGAAAAATGTGAGAAGTATTAATTGAAGACGAGAGTTCGAAGCAAAAAAGGGGGAGGCAAACGATTAGTACAACTCCTTGAATTTCCCATTTGACATATAATTGTTATGATACCTTCATAGATAGACAAGTACCGGCCCACGTATTACTAGAAGGAAGACGAAAGAAAAAATCTATTTCAAATTATTCAATTTAGGTACTAACAGTAGGAGGAAGAAGGTTAGGTAGGTATCTTATCAATTTATTATCAGTATCATACGAATATTTGATATTCAAAGGTAGGTAGGTACTTAACATGATAAAAATAATATCAATGAAGAAGGAAGGATCTACCTACCTAGTAGAGCAAATCTTGAACTGGGTTTAGATACCAGGCCTGAAATCGTAGTCAAGAGGAAAGGCCATTCAGAAGGAACAAGGAATCTACTCATAACAAACGGTAGAATCAGGATGGACAAAACGTACAAATTAAAATAAATACGAAGAGAATATACATAGAAAACCAAATTTTAGACCGAAGTTTTCCTTTATTCAAAACCATAGCCATTAATTCGAATATTTCTTTGAAAATTCGCTCATTAAGTCATGCTGCATGACTGGTTTTTTTTTTAGTTTGTCTTATTTGCGTAAGCCCAGGGGGCTGCTGAGACAAAACCTAAACCAAAAGGTATTAAATCTAAAGGGTTATTTCCGCTAGTGCAAGTAATATTAACATACCAAGTAATACAACACATCAGGAGGAGTCCGTCGCCATTAGCCAGATGATGATGTCGTTACATCGAAAGCGCTCGCCTACAATACTCGATAGCTAGTGACGACAGGTACGATGACTAAACCAAAAGGGTAGGTACTTTTGGTGGTCCATATTTCTTATATAATACTGCACTTGAATTGTAACCAATGAAAGTGATGAAATTTAATTATCTTCTTTGGTGTAAATTGAGAAGCCTACCTAAAAGTGGCCAATGAGAACATCTTAAGGCCTAACACAGGTAGATCGCGGTATAAAGATGAGATGAATTAATGCTTTCACAGAAAGACTCGGTAGGAAGATAATCTGGTATTTATTGTCCAATATTGAAGATAGACAGGTAGGATCCACACCAGCAGTTAGAGATCGATTAATTAAATAGTTTTATTAGGTAGGTACCTGTTTAAATAGGTGGGGTGAGGAAGAGGCGGAAATAAGCCCAATACTAGAAAAGATGACGAGATAGAAGTTAAATCTCACCATAAACTCCCAGGATCCTGTGCTGGAGATCACAGCAGTCAGATGGTGAACTGTGCTGGACTGACTTTGGGTAGGTACTATCTTACCTAGGAACTTAGTCATTTACCTTAACGTATCACAGATTTAAATGGTGCAATTAAAATGATGAACTAGGATAAAGGATTTTGATAGACTAGAATGCTCTCAAGATGGCTTCTTGATCAATTGTGCTGATTTCCCAGAGCTGCAGGTCGTTAGTGTCGCTTAGGTAGAACATTGGACACCATACTATAGTAGAAGTAGATATAGTAGGTGTAGAGTAGAGCCTAGTTTCGCCAGTCCGACCAGATTTTGTTAATAATTTTTTTCAACAGGTGGCACCACCATAGGTACCAATCACTCAGCCAAAAATCAACCAATTTTCATTCTGAAAATGGCTATGGGTTCAGTAGGACCATCGAATTGACACGCCCTTTTGTTTTTGTTTTTAAAACTTAAATTTAGCAATTTCAGTTTCAAATTTTAAATTTCCAAAATTTGTTTGTCAACTTTCCAAAATTTGTTTGTCAAATTTTAGGTTAGCAACTAAACTAGGCATTGTTCTGAGTACAGAACTTCTTCAAAATCAAAATGGGACTGATAGAGCGGTCGTAATCCCTTGAGAGAGTTAAGCCAATCAGAATGCAGCACCTTTCATGAGAGGGGCCTGAGCATCACGAGGGGCGGGTTGGTTGGCCCTTATTCCCTCGTTTCTTGGCTTCACGTCTTCTACATTTTCACGAATGAAACAACTAGTGGCGCAGGTACCTACTAATAATTATTATCATTTCCTCAAGATTTTTTCATTTTTTAGTTGTTAACAAGCTTTTTAGTTATCATGTTAGCGGAAACTGTGATAATTTTTGTTTCCCCACCAAATTTCTCTTTCACTTGCGTTTTAGCCTTTTCTGAACCTGGTAGCCTGGTCTACCTGTAGATCCACAAACCTTATGCCACACACGACTCGCTATTTTCATCCGATACCCATGGAACTACTTTGTTATTTTAACGCTTGGTGAACTCTACGAAAACTTGTCAGTTTGAAAATACAATTTTGGATGGTGTACTATTATTAGGTATTACTATGGTGTACTATTTGGATTGTACGCATTAAAAAGGGGTAAATCCTCAGAGGTAAATTGTCCAACATGCCACATGTTCCACGTATGTAAACCTACAGTATATAAAGATAAAATCTATAAATAAAAGGGTTGAAATGCTAGGCTTCATGTTATCCCGAGTCGTATTTCTGTTTAAAAATGTGTTCTTCCAATTTTTGGGTAATAGCTTTAGCTTCACATAAATTAACTAAAATTACAGATATGTGTACCTCACACAAATAAAACGGACTCTGTAGTGTTGAACATTAACGGTAATACATTTTAATTCATAAAATTGGGCAGTACAACACAAATAACGAACCGCACAAACGCAAAAAATAACAAATCGCGGAGGGCAACGAACATGCAAGGTATTTGTACACCAATCTCGGATCAATTCTGTCTGGGAGCCAACATTTCTCATGAAGAAATTTCAATTTTGGGTGAATTATTTCGTTTTGCCAAAACGTGTCATGTATATCGACACGTATATTATTTGGCATCCACACAATGAAACAATATTTGTCCCGGCCACTGATGTTCAACTGTCCCTGAATTTGATGAAAATAATTATGATTTTGCCAAGTAGCCGAAGATCGTTTTCTTGGACCGGAAGTGCGTAGGTAGGGGCTCTGTGTTTAGTATAGGCCAATGGTGTGAAAACGCGATGAGTTTGGGCCAACGAAGGAAAGAGCCGAAACGCGTAAGAAAAATGTATATATATTACCTTAATCTGTCTGAATTACCGTCTTGGAAGTCGAAACTGTACCGGGTACACACGGCACCGAGTAACATAGTATCCCTGCCCTCTTCATACTGCATCCAAAGGTCAGTTTGACTGCCATTTTGAAAAATGGGTAAAAATGGCCAAAGTCGCAATGAATAGAATCACTGAATGTGTTATGGAATTGCCATTCAAGTCAGAAAAAGACTGTCTGAAGTATGAAACTATTTATGTCAAGTCGGGTATTAGGTATTAGATATTTACCTAACTACCAACCGCAAGGAAGCTAACTGGCCCAAACGCACGGCTGCCCTTTGGCCCAAACACACCGGCCCGACAACAACCTTTCACTTTCAGTTGGCCCAAACGCATTATCCCCAGTAGGTACAACGGCTTCTGAGCTATGGTGAGATCTGATGGATCGGACCACGTCCAGCAGTGACTATCGGAGGACAGGGGCGCGCTGAGCTGCTCTTTGATTGGCTCTCTAAGGATTGCGACCGTTCTAATCATCCGATTTTGATTTTCAAAAAAAATTCACCCTCCCCCCCTTACCGCATTTGCACCCCCCCCCCCCCCACTTACCCCCCACCCATCATCAAGAAGCTTCTGGAACCCCCCCCCCCCCATTACTGTACTCCTTACACCGCCCCTTTAGTCAGATGATCAATAATATTGATTTTAGGGGTTTTATCCCTTAATACAAATTTTTTCACCCCCCCCCCCCCCCACTAACTCACATTTGACCCCTATTCTATATGAAAAACAACTGAAATGGTATTTTCCTGTCTTTAATCACCCGATCAGTAATTTTCTATATAAATTGTTCGCGGTTGTAGTCAAATTGGTCACCTCAAAAAGGCTTCCACCAAATTTGACTCGGGCAGTGTCTCCCTGTTGACTGGGGCGGTTGAAGGGGAGAGAGCAGGGCCCTTCTGCACCTCCTCTACGCGCAATGGAGGGGTGCCCTATATATACCCCCGCTACCCGCCGCCATGACACTGTTCCCTGAGCTTTTACCTGAGACGGAGTACCTGCGATATTGTTCTTGAGTTATTGTGATTGTTCTGGAGTTTAGTTTGGTTGAGTGTTAATTTAGTTGAGATTGGTAGTGAAGCTGAGTAGAGTGTGTAGTAGAGTTGAGATTATTTTTATTCCCCCTGCGATTGAGCCCTGTGACGACGAGAAGGCGAGAACTGGAATTTGGAAACGGCTTTCAATTTGGACACCACTCAATAATAGTCGAGCAAGAGAGGAGAGACGAACCCACCAGGAAGCACGTCTGAACCCAGACGTGCAACCCCGTACTGCCGTGGAGTATATTGTTGCAGGAACATCAGCTGCCAGGAAATACTGGACCGGAGCCCCAGGAATCCTCCCTGGACCAGAAGCCGAAAGGACCAGTCGAATTATGCTCAACAGTATTGGTAATACGCTGGCCGACAGGCAATCAGCTTGTTCAAAGGGAAGGCGAACTTAGACAAGTTCGAACTTAGGGCAAATCGCATCGCTTTGGGAAATACCGCTACAATTTTTGCTAGCGGGACATCCTAATCCAATGACCACTCATCCACATGCCGAAAGGGAATATGATGGGTGCTCCAAAAGTTATAAAAAACAATAAAGGGCTCTTCGTGACCGTTATACCTGCTACTTGGTTTTCCCACACATAGGGACATTACGCTATCATCACTGCGTCAACTGGATATTTATGGTCGGTGGCGTGTTTGACGTTCGGGAAACCCCAACACTGAGCGGCATCTCTGTACCCATCCACAAAGGTACTGGTAATATGAAGGTGTGTGGAGGGGAGATATCAATATTATAAATATATGTGAGGCATTTGACCAAGCAACCCTTACTCAGATTAATCTCGCTCTGATGAAAAAACGACAGTGGGGAACAGAGCTGAAATAATACCCGTATTATAAAAAGATTCGTCAAGCAACGTGGCTATATATATAAGCGACTTTTTGCAGTTTTTTTCAACTTCTAGTCATTTACATTAATTTCTGAACCCCTCTCCCCCCCATCTAAAACCACCTGCCGTTTTGGAAATCGCTCACCTTCAAAAAAAAATTACATTTATATCACCAGTCACTACTCAATTGCAGGTTTTGGGTCAGATTTTGCAATTTTGGTGATTTTTACCCATTTTGATCCCTGAAACCCCACTTTCCCGACAGCATTATTAAACGTTGCGAATTATTACACAACGGTTTATTATTTACCTGTATAGATGCCCGTTTTTCCGTAGACCACCCCCAGGAAAGCCCTAAATCGAGTACTGGAGCCGGCCCGGGAAATGTTTCATAAAAAGGCGCGGGATCTAATAATTCAGTAATTAATTTTTTGTAGTTATTTATGAATCATAAGGTAAATAATAAGGTAATAAAACGTCGTGTAAGAAACCGTTGTGTAATAAGTTAGTGGTCGATTTATATGTAATTTTTCGTCGCCTTGCCTAATGTTACAATGTCTCTTCATGCCGTCAATGCCTCTTCTACACGATTTTTAGAGTAAGTCCGGGAATCTTTTTGCAAACCACAAATCCGTTTCGTATAATTTTTGATCACGTGATTGGCGCATTCAATTTTTGTCATATTGCGTCCATACGAAACATTTTTAGAAATTTTGACAAATGCACTGGAGTCCCCATCCCCTATCATATACCTATGTATAATCTGCTCCATGGTGCTTTTCACATATCAAGGAACATTTTTCCGTGTCTGTCTGTGTACAATCCCTGATGAAGGCCATGTATGCCAGAAAACAAATGGCTGTCACGAGCTGAAATTTAGAGGGCAGGTGCAAGTCGGGTCACTGATAGTCCCAACTCAAAATCATTTAAAAAATACTGCTTTGTTAGCGGATGCGCGAACGTGCAATCCTTGTACAGCCCACAACTACCTTATAATCGTAGCAAAGAATTCAAATTTGGAGGGTGGATCTAAAATGAAACACTGAAGGTTCCATATGAGTTTCACCAAATTTTAACGGTAGTATTCTGTTGAACACATGGAAATATAATTATGTAGCCAATTCCTTATGACGCCCTTAAGTACCCGAAAAATGGTGGCAGACTTTTTGGATAGGCACGGGTTGGACCAATATAATATAAATGGGTTGGATACAATTCATTGAAATCGTCCCGTTCGTCAGCTCAAATGAAAAATCCTTGGCACTCTCGTTATTTTACATTCTTGTTATTGTTATTCCAATAGCAAGTTATTTTTCATGTACTTGTATTCTTGTTATTATTATTCTATTGATATTTTTATTGCATTTGAATTATTGTTATTGCTATTATATTGATGATTCTCAACATCAATATCTTCGGTCGTTGTCAGTGATATTTCCATAGGCAACAATTATGAACCTCGAAACTGATAATTATACAGTTGTGGCAATAAGTATATAGTTATAGAGTGCAATTTTGCCTGAACCTTTTATTGAACTTCCTTCATTTCACGGCGATTTTTTTCATGGCTTCATAGGGTTTGGTGGACTATGAGAACCCTGCAAATCATTAGTTACTGAATGGCTTATTATGGAAATTCCAGTCACATAGGTACTTAGAAAGTAATAATTTAGAAAATGAAATCATAGTAAGAAAACTAGATACCTACCAGTCAGATGCTAAAAACCAAACGCCCTTCTTGATACCCTGACAGGATTCAGCCAAAATTTGGCTGTATCCTGATTTGATCCAGCAGCCAACTATTTCTGCCAAGCAAATCTTGTAGTTGAAGAAATAGATGTAGAAGGAAAAATACACTCCTAGATGTGAACCCAGTCCGCCTGCTAGCTCAAATCAACAGGAAAGGGAAGGCATCGTTGCAAGGTGGGCCCAGGTAGAGGATTAGAGGGCTAACAATAGGCCCCATTGTTATAGTGATTTTCCCAGATGCCGTTCGATCTAATGATCCGATCTTCAATCTGAAAGCGGATTTGAATTCTTCGATTTTTTCCTACAAAAGTACTAGTTGCTTTTTTTAAAAAGGTTGACATTAAGTAAAATAATTTCGGGAACTCCATGAAAAAAAATTTTAAAATTCAAAACTGAATGTCCGCACTTGTGGTTGTTTATAACGATTACAGAACATTTTACAGATTGAAAAACGGTTGACCCGTTCAAGAGATAAACCGAATATTGGATTGGCTCATTTTGAAGCACAACGTGGTGGCGGTTCTTGGAACTAAACCCGGGACATTTACCCTTAAGCTGGGTTCACATCCATCCGTTGTACGTTCAAGTTCATGCGTTGGAGCATCTGATTGGCTCATACCCAGCCGTCCGGTCGCCCCTTTGCCGGAGCCCCCGCGAAAGGCTTTGCGTACGTCGCAAGACGCAGCCGAAGGAGGACGTCGTAGGCGTTTTTACGTCATCTCAGGCAATCCGCGTAGACGTGGGAGCGCCGCCGGTCTCGTTCCTTGGATTTTATCCAAATAAAATCCATAGCTTTTCGCTTGGAACAAAACAGCTTTGAATGAAATTTCAGGATTATTTTATTTATTTATTTTTATTTATAAATTTTATTTCCACAAAAACTTTGCAATATGTATAGGTACAAATGATCATTATTGTAATAACATTTAACAAATTGTAGTCATTCAAATAAAACGTACAAAAATAGAAAGGGTTGTAGGTACATACAATTATTTATACAGAGAAATAAACATTACAATATTATAGGTAAGTAGTCGTATAACAAATTTGTCATTTGATGTCGAACATAATTAGAATTTAATTTTTTAAAGTTGCGTTTTATTTGAACACTTGAGTGGAATGATTTGATTCTAAAATTATAAGGAAAATGGCTGTGGGTTTGCGCTTAGCGTTGTAGAAGACAGTGGAAAATGGGAAAAAGGAATGAGGTATTTGAAACAAGGCAAACCAGGTGCAAGGGTTTTGACTGGAATCACTTGGAGAAAAAAGTACTAATGCTGTCAGAATTTAAATTTTGGATAAATTGTTTTATTACAGTTTTGGTTTATTATTTTCAATAATGAACCAGTGGAATCGAGCATGAAAAAAAAAATTCTAACCCCACCTCAAAATTTGATGGTTTACGTTTCAAGATATGTAGAATCCAAAACTGCAATAATTTTGTTTGGAAGCAGGTTTGACTATTGTATAATTTGGGCCCAATAAAACAGATATAATATCTGATGCCTAATTTAGTATTACATTGAGGGATAGTAAAAAAAGTTGTTTCTTTTGGTTTTACAAATAGAATTCAATAGAATTTCTATTGAAAAGACAGTGATTATTCGTTACAAATTTAAGAGCTTGAAGGAGGTATAGTTGACGGATTGTGAAAAGATTGCTGAAAGTGAAAATGAAAAGTTTGGCAATGAAAAGTTCGGATGTTGGGAATAGAATAGGTTTAAATAGCATAGTTTTTATTAATCTTTTTTGAGCAATTTCAAGTGGTCTCAAGTACGTGTCGTAAGCTTACCGTGTCGTACGTTAAGAATAGTACATATCTTAGAAGTACCTACCTAACCTGGTTCAAACTGGTGTGCGATGCCTGCCCTTATTCACATGGTTGTATTCCATACCAAAAATGCTGCAAATGATTACACAACGGCTCGTTTTCTCCTGTATAGATAGATGCCCCTTCTGCGTAGACCACTGTTTGCTGATGTGGTAATTACCTACCCTCGAGCTTCCCACTGGGAAGTCCTAAACTGAGTACCTACTGGGGCCGACTGGGAAATTAAAGTTTCATAAATATGCGGCGGATTCGAGAATTCTATCTATAATTATTTGCTGTTATTCATGAAGCATAACGTGCAGTTTTAAAAGAAGTTGAACGAAAGTTCTTCCGCGCAGTTTGAAGAAAAGTTCCATAGAGTTTCATCAAAATCGGGCCAGACATTCATGAGAAACTTAGTACATACATACGATTTCGCGTTTGCGCATGCGCAGTTATTAATTGCAAGTAACCCGAGCGTCTCCTAATTCATACAGGACCATCTAGAAGCCACATCCCAGCGACCCACCGAATTTGAGCAATATTTCGACCTCGGATTCGCTTTTGCGCATGCGCAGAGGCCTTACCGACGACCCCCTCGTTTTGTGATTCATAGGGGACCATCTTGGGCCCAACCCGCATGATCCCTGATAGTGTCAGCAAAATCGGATTCGAAATGAGGATGTTATGCGTAAGGCAGATTTGCAGACATACGGACTGACAGGCACCCACCCAAATCAGCAACATTCAAAACAATAATCTTTCTTCAAATGACACAATATCACGGAAGAGCAAACTCAATTCATACAGCCATGTATGATTATGATCAGCTGTTCCCCAGCAATGATTATCTGGGCTGGATCGAATAACGTTTGTTCAAGTTGCAAAAGTACCTATCAACAAAATCCAAAAGAGCCGTAATTTTTCAAATGAAATAATATCACTGAACAACCAACTGGACTTTATACAGCCATCCGTGATTATAATCAGATGTTCAGTAGCAATGATATCTGGGCCATTTATGCCGTTTCTTTCATGGTCATGTTGACGAAGCTTTTTGGTGCAAACGAAACTGGTGGGCTGCTCCGGGTAGTCTAAAAAAATTCTATAGTTCAAGATCAAACAGAAAACAGAAAAAATACAACAAAACACAGAATAAAACTACCTAAAAGTGAAAAACTGCAACGCACAAAACACAACAAGATATAAAGCATTTCAAATTATTACAAAGAATTTAAAATTACAACTGACATGATGAGTATAAACAGTAAAACCTGTTCAAAAAAGTTATTAATTAATTAATTAATAACAGAAAATATGATTATTTCACTAACACAATGAGTTGATTTTATTAGCATTAGGGAACATAATAATATATTCTCTAATTCTACATAAATTATGTAGAAGAACACAAAAGGAAGAAATTTACTGTAACAAAAACAAATAATATTAAACCAACTCCATGCTGGAGCACAGAATTTAGGTGCGGCGACACTGCCACCGGACTTGACTTGACTTGACCTCACTTGCATGCCTGTCTGAACCCATCCTTTGTATTTCAAAGAGGAGCAGCGAGAATGCGACCGGACCTGACTTGACTTGACTTGAGCCACCCACCGGACTCCGTTCTGATCCGGTCTGCATGGGTTGAGACCTGACTCGGGTCCCCCCTCTACTGCGATTTTCAACCCCTCCCGACCCACGAGCCATCCAAAGCAGCCCCCATTGCTCTCTTCTCATCATAAAATAGTTTTGAAATTGAACATCGTTCAATTTGGCGAATAGGGTGTGAAATTCACCCTATTGTGCTCGTTCTGAAACATATGGTGACATCCACCACTTATTCAAAGAAATATAACTTGTCACTAGTTCTGTTTCTTCATCAGAATTGGATTCTGGTTCTAAATCACAAAGAATGGCTTCCATTTCGGAGGACATACTCTTGTGACGTCTAAGAACAAATTGGACTGGTTGGAGTCCGGTGACACCGGTCAAGTCAAGTCCTATGGCAGTGTCGCACCCCCCTCCGGACACTGCCTTTGGACTTGACTTGACTTGAACAGAGCCACCGGACTGGTGACCGGTGGTGGGTGCGACTCTGACATAGGACTTGGCATGACCGGCGTCACCGGACTCCAACCAGTCCAGTTTGTTCTTAGACGTGAGAAGAGTATGTTCTCCAAAATGGAAGCCATTCTTTGTGATTTAGAATCAGAATCCGATTCTGATAAAGAAATAGAACTAGTGACAAGTTTTATTTCTTTGAATAAGTCGTGGATGTCACCATAATTATGTTTCCGAACGAGCACAATACGGTGAATTTCACACCCTATTCGCCAAATTGAGTGATGTTCAATTTCAAAACTATTTTAGGATGAGAAGAGAGCAATTGGGGCTGCTTTGGATGGCTCGTGGGGGTTGGAGGTGTTGAAAATCGCAGTAGAGGGGGGACCCTAGTCAGGTCTCAACCCATGCAGACCGGATCAGAACGGAGTCAGGTGGGTGGCTCAAGTCAAGTCAAGTCAGGTCCGGTCGCAGTCTCGCTGCTCCTCTTTGAAATACAAAGGATGGGTTCAGTCAAGTGAAGTCCGGTGGCAGTGTCGCCGCACCTTTTAGAATGCTTTGTAGCACGGTCCAATAGAAGAAGATTAAAAAAATAACAAACCAACATACGGACTCAAAATTTTCTTTATTATGTTGTAAGAAACTTTGAATTTATTTGTTTAACTATAAATCAACAATATGCAACATATTTTATACTACACAAACTACTATGTATTAGTGGAAATAGACTTTTTTTTCAATAACTCCGTTTTTCTTTACACAAACTCTGTATTTCCATAAAAGGACGAATCAAGATTCATTCCTTCATTCATTCATTCATTCATTCCAATTTGAAAACGTTAAAAAACCATACCCTTCTATTGAAAGTTTTTCGAGCTACGGTGTTTTGAAAATTCCAACCCCTATTTTTCATCCCTTAGAGATGACTGACAGTAACGCCGAGCTTCGCAGACCAACTAGACCCCAAACAAATTACTACCAAATTTCGTTAATTTTGGTTCATGGTAACTAAGTGTGATAAAGGATGTACCTTGCACTCTCCCTCTCACCTATCCAGCTCAGTTCTGTATCGTCATCGGTCGAATAAACATTGTTCACAAAACGTACGCATTCGCTTGCTTTATACACCACATAGTGGCAACGAGGATAAATCGTGTTTGTATGTCGGATTCAGAGGATTTGTCCGATTCTGTTTCTGCGGGGGAAGTGCGCATTTCGTGGGTGTACGAGTTATCGAAACCGGCCTTAATCCAATTATTGACTCCTCTTGGACTAGAAGGGATCGAGTCGTTTTCTCTTGACGGACTAAGAAAGATTGCAGCAGTACGTAAGCTGCGAGAAGGTAAACTTGTGGCACCCTTACCTAAAGTTGCACACATTCGAGAACCTAGCATCGCAACCTCCGCGCTCAAAAATGGGCGATTCGAAGAAAATTTCTTACACCATGGGGCGAGATAAATGGTCTCATTTTGTGGAGCGATTGGAGTTGTACTTCGTCACGGAACCCCCCAGCAGATAAACAAGCAGCCAAGTTACTGATCAAAGTTGACGCCGAAACCTACGCCCTAGTCAGTTCATTGTGTGCCCCCGCAAAGCCAAAGAAAAAAACTTACGCCCAACTTGTTAAATTACTAACGGACCATTTGGAACCTGCACCTTCTGAGGCCATGGAGAGATGTACTTTCAGCCGAGCCCAACAAGCAAAAACAGAAAGTGTGGCTGAGTTCGTGGCCCGATTGAAGCGGCTAGCTTTGCATTGTAATTTTCCCGATTTCGCCAGTGCCATACGGGATCAAATTGTTTGCGGAATTGGCAATCAGGGAACGCGTGAGGAGCTGTTCCGCACACCCTCACTGACGTATGAAGGGGCACTTTCCATAGCACTCGCGCGAGAATCGGCCACAAGGAACGCTACAAAAGTACAGGATGAGTTATTAACGGGCCGCAACACAGTCAATCCTCCGTCAACATCGACCGACGAATCGTTCAATAGTATGAGACGCGTCCCTCCTATTACTCGGTCTACTTACAATGATCCTAATAATCGCCAAGCTTCTCGTTCCCACAACCAGCGTCAGCTTCGAGAAGAGAGAACTCCGTCGCGGAAAATACACGGGAGGAAGGACGTTATTTGCTACTGCTGCGGGTTAGGTAATCACTTCGCCCGTACTTGTTTTCAGAATGGGAACATCTGTAGCATTTGCGGAACCAAGGAACACCTTGACATCATGTGTCGTAAATCTCGGAACCTCAACACACCGAAAACACGAATAAACCATCTGTCAGGAGACAATCAACACAGCAATCAAGATTCGGTCTCGTCAAACAGTGAAGAAGAGGAGGACTTCTACCCGTTGCAAGTAGTCAGCTTAACCACTCAGCGGAGCCAGTAAGAGTAATGGACTTCAACAGTTCAGGTACCGATTTTGATTTTGTGAAACCATTCCGTATAAATCTGAAAGTGCACAACGTACCTCTGAGCATGGAGGTGGACACCGGTAGTTTCGTTTCGGTAATTTCGGAAAAAGTTAAAAATTATGTGTTCTCGAATGTCGAGATGGAGCCGGCAGATTTGGTATTGAAATGCTATAACGATGTAAAGCTGTATCCGAAAGGTTTAATGAACGTCGATATAAGGTATGGTAGGATTTCACATAAACTAAACTTTATGTACTAGGGGGAGCAGGCTCAAATTTGATAGGTCTTCAATGGTTGCAGGTATTGAAATTATGGCCCCCATTCGCCAAAGATGAAGTTAGCAATTCAGTGACTTCCTTTCATAACATGAATAGTACTAATGTTCGCGAGAAGATGCGTAACAAGAGTACCCAGCCCTGTTTTCTGATGGGCAAGGAACGTACAAGGGTAGAATGATTCACTTGGTTTTTAAGCCTAATACGATTCCTATACAAATGAAACCATATCATGTGTGTCATGTGTTCCGTGGAGAGATGCCCCCGAGATGCCCTAACAATCATAACAGAAGATGGCCTCTTCAGGTATACCAAATTGCCTGAGGGAGTATCTTCCAGCCCTGGGGAAGTTCAGGACATTATTGAGGAGATTCTCGGAGGAATTCCACACACCGCGGTTTATCTGGACAACATTTACTGTACAGGTAAGACAGGAACACTTCTCTGTTCTAACCAAATTTGCAGTAGACTGAACGATGCTGGTATGAGAGTAAATAAAGCAAAATGTGATTTTATGGTGACCTCATTAGAAATATTTGGGTTTCTACTAGACAGGGAGGGTCTTAAGCTTTCTCCATCAAAGGTCAGCGCAATTGTTCAGGCACCTGTCCCAAAAAATAAACGCGAGCTCAAAGCGTTTCTAGGCCTGATTATTTATTACGAAAAATTCTTAGAAAACAGAGCAGAAAAGTTATCACCCTTGTATTCTCTCTTAAATAAAGAACCGTGGTTTTGTGATAGTACGTGCCACAAAGCCATGGAGTGGGTTAAAAAGGAAATTATTTCGGACAAGATCTTGATGATGTACGATTCGGATTAAAAAAAATCAGTCATGCAGCATGACTTAATGAGCGAATTTTCAAAGAAATATTCGAATTAATGGCTATGGTTTTGAATAAAGGAAAACTTCGGTCTAAAATTTGGTTTTCTATGTATATTCTCTTCGTATTTATTTTAATTTGTACGTTTTGTCCATCCTGATTCTACCGTTTGTTTATTACGTAATTGTACTAAGTGCTTATTTATTTGATCGCTGTGGGTAAATTCAAGGAGTTGTACTAATCGTTTGCCTCCCCCTTTTTTGCTTCGAACTCTCGTCTTCAATTAATACTTCTCACATTTTTCAATCTGACCACTCTAAGGGGGTGGGGGTAAGAGTTTAAAGATTATCCTAGTTTTGGGTAATTTTTGCGCACTTTAAATGCTCTAATTTAAGAACGGATTTAGATATCTAAAATCCGATTTCACTATCGTGTTCAGCGTGCAAAAACCTTTAAAATGAGGGGTCACTTGTTAGAAAATAACATTTTGGGGATTTTTGGGTAATTTTTGCGCACTTTAAATGCTCTAATTTGAGAACGGATCAAGATATCTAAAATCCGATTCCACCATCGTGTTCAGCGTGCAAAAACCTTTAAAATGAGGGGTCACTTGTTGGAAAATAACATTTTGGGGATTTTTGTGTAATTTTTGCGCACTTTAAATGCTCTAATTTGAGAACGGATCAAGATATCTAAAATCCGATTCCACCATCGTGTTCAGCGTGCAAAAACCTTTAAAATGAGGGGTCACTTGTTAGAAAATAACATTTTGGGGATTTTTAGGTAATTTTTGCGCACTTTAAATGCTCTAATTTGAGAACGGATCAAGATATCTAAAATCCGATTCCACCATCGTGTTCAGCGTGCAAAAACCTTTAAAATGAGGGGTCACTTGTTGGAAAATAACATTTTGGGGATTTTTGGGTAATTTTTGCGCACTTTAAATGCGCCAAAACCCTCCTTAGAGTAGGCCAATTTCGCCCATCTTCGAACTTAGCCTTTCGATTGCCAAGATAGATTTTTTGTGCAAATTTGAGCTGTTTATCTCAATTCTATCGAGAGTTATCGTCTGGAGTGACACATATATAAATATATATATATATATATACATATAAAAAAGTGTTAAATTTCAGGAATCGTTTTAGAATGGTCTGAAACGGATTTCTATGAAGAAAATTTCCAAAAATTTATATTATTTAAATTTCGAAGCCATTGCAATAGCTTCATTTTCTTTGAAAATTCGCTAACTTGTCATGGCATGTGATGCCAGCTACCACGGGTTATCGGCTATATTGTCACAAAGACTAGATGATGGTTCTGAAAGACCTATTTGTTTTGCATCAAAGTAATTCCTAAAGGGGAATTGCAAAGGGCGATCCTAGATAAAGAGGCGGCAGCAATTGTATTCGGGTTTCGTAAATATTATCAGTTTGTCTGCGATGTGGAAATTATTTTAAAAACCGACCATGAGCCTCTTCAATTCATCTTTGGCCATTCTAAAACCCATTCCATCATGTTGCAAAATCGTCTTATGCGCTGGGCTTATTTCATATCCAGATTTAAATTTAAAATTGAGGTTGTTAAATCGACGGCTAATGGCAACTGTGACGCCCTGTCGAGACTTCCAATAGAAGACCGAACGCCTGTGTTTTCTGAGGAGTTTTCAACGATACATTACATTGAGCCAAGCTTCTGCTCCCAACTAACATTTAATACCATTGCTGACGCGACTTCGTCAGATCCCATGCTAAAAGAAAGTAACTTCATGGGTACAGAAGGGATGGCCGTCAAATGACCAGTCCCTAACCCCCGCCGAAAAAAGGTTTTACAGTAAACGTTACCAGCTTTCTATGGATCAAAATTGTTTGTTTTGGGGAATCAAAATCGTAATACCTGACACGCTTGTGCAAACGGTCCTACGATTACTTCATGAAACCCATTACGGCGTTGTGAAAATGAAGTCCATTTGTCGGTCGTACTTCTGGTGGCCCAGCGTTGATGAGGACATTGAACAGGTTGCAATTACGTGTTCCATTTGCCTAGGAAGTCGGAAACAACCGCCAAAAGTGACCGGCACTCATTGGCCATACCCTCATAAACCATGGAGCCGTATCCATACGGATTTCCTTGGGTTTTCTATGATCGCATGTTTCTTGTGATAATCGATGCCTACTCGAAATGGCCTGAGGCCTACGACATGGGATCAAACACCAAGGCTGGGAGAGTGGTCCAAATTTTTAAATCCTTATTTTCTCGCTGTGGCCTGCCCGACCATCTAGTGAGTGATAACGGCCCGCAGTTTCGGAGCGAGGAATTCTGTTCATTTTGGTTTATTATTCTGTGAATAATACACCTATGTAATCGCTCAGCAAAAAATTTTTATAACACCCCCTCAAAATTTTTTCTTTTCCGTTTCAAGGTGCGTAGATTCCAAAAACGCTGCAAAGTCCTTGTCACATGGGTTTATTATTCTATTGGACATACCTACAGAAATGCTGGCTGTTCATTAATTGTTTCTTTCATGCGTAATAATCGAAAAAGCTACTTCTGATGGTTTCCATTAATTTTGGCCCCCAAAACACAAATTAGGTACGCTCTTTTTTTTTCTTTTTTTTTTAAACTATCTTCGATCATTGGTAGTGCCATTTAATCGTCCTGAACCACGTCTTGACACTTTTTCCAGTGTTATTATACAAACTGATGGTGATTTCAGACGATTTCCCAGGTTTTTCACTCATAAAACGCTGCAAAGTCCTTGTCACATGGGGTTTATTATTCTACAGAAATGTTGGCTGTACCTACATTTATTGTTTGTTTCATGTGAAATAATTGAAATAGCTATTTCTGATGGTTTCCACCAATTTTGGCCCCCAAAACACAAATTAGGTAGGTACGATCTTTTTTTTTTTTTCAAATTATCCATGATCATTGGTAGTGCCACTTAATCGTCTTGATCTACGTGTTGAAACTTTTCCTAGTGCTATTCTACAAATTGATGATGATTTCAGACGATTTCGCAGGTTTTTGCCTCATAAAAAATCAATTTTGGGAGCTGAACATCTGGTACAACCTCAATTTTCCACTCCTTGGCCAAAATCGACCTCATATTCGATCTTCTCGTCCCCAAAAACATGGAAAACGATACCTCAAAAGCTCATGTTACTAACATGTTACAAAAACACAAAAAGTACCTATTTTTATACACATTTTCACTCACAACACCCCTGGGTATATTCCGATCGGGCTGAAAAGTTTCGGGACACAACTAGGGCCCAAATGGAGCATGTGTGCGAAAGAACGACTTTTTTAGACCGAAAATGAAGCCTGTACACGTGATACGGCGTACGGCGTACGGCGTACGGCGGACGGCGGACGGACATTGCATTTTTTGAATCTACGCACCTTGAAACGGAAAAGAAAAAAGTTTGAGGGGGGTTATAAAAATTTTTTGCTGAGCGATTACATAGGTGTATTATTCAGAGAATAATAAACCAAAAATCAATTTTGGGAGCTGAACATTTGGTAGAACCTCAATTTTCTATTCTTTGGTCAAAATCGACTTCATATTCGGTCTTCTCGTCCCCAAAAACATGAAAAACGATACCTCAAAAGCTCATGTTACCAACATGTTGCTAAAACGCAAAAAGTACCTATTTTTATACACATTTTCACTCATAACACCCCTGGGTATATTTCGATCGGGCTGAAAAGTTTCGGGACACAACTAGGGCCCAAATGGAGCATGTGTGCGAAAGAACGACTTTTTTAGACCGAAAATGAAGCCTGTACACGTGATACGGCGGACGGCGGACGGCGTACGGCGGACGGCGGACGGACATTGCATTTTTTGAATCTACGCACCTTGAAACGGAAAAGAAAAAAGTTTGAGGGGGGTTATAAAAATTTTTTGCTGAGCGATTACATAGGTGTATTATTCAGAGAATAATAAACCAAAAATCAATTTTGGGAGCTGAACATTTGGTAGAACCTCAATTTTCTATTCTTTGGTCAAAATCGACTTCATATTCGGTCTTCTCGTCCCCAAAAACATGAAAAACGATACCTCAAAAGCTCATGTTACCAACATGTTGCTAAAACGCAAAAAGTACCTATTTTTATACACATTTTCACTCATAACACCCCTGGGTATATTTCGATCGGGCTGAAAAGTTTCGGGACACAACTAGGGCCCAAATGGAGCATGTGTGCGAAAGAACGATTTTTTTAGACCGAAAGTGAAGCCTGTACACGTGATACGGCGGACGGCGGACGGCGGACGGCGTACGGCGGAAAAAAATTTTGAGGGGGTGTTATAAAATTTTTTTGCTGAGCGATTACATAGGTGTATTATTCACAGAATAATAAACCAAAATGCAATGTCCGTCCGCCGTTCGCCGTCCGCCGTCCGCCGTATCACGTGTACAGGCATCATTTTCGGTCTAAAAAAGTCGTTCTTTCGCACACATGCTCCATTTGGGCCCTAGTTGTGTCCCGAAACTTTTCAGCCCGATCGGAATATACCCAGGGGTGTTATGAGTAAAAATGTGTATAAAAATAGGTACTTTTTGTATTTTTGTAACATGTTAGTAACATGAGCTTTTGAGTTATCGTTTTCCATGTTTTTGGGGACGAGAATACCGAATATGAAGTCGATTTTGACCAAAGAGTGGAAAATCGAGGTCCTACCAAACGTTCAGCTCCCAAAATTGATTTTTTTTATGACTCAAAAACCTGGAAAATCGTCTGAAATCACCATCAATTTGTATAATTACACTAGAAAAAGTGTCAACATGTGGATGAAGACCATTAAATGGCAGTATCAATGATCTAAGATGATATGGAAAAAAAAGGAGCGTACCTAATTCTTGTTTTGTGGGCCAAAATTGTGGATCAGAAATAGCTACTTTGGCTATTTCAATTATTTCACATTAAAGAAACAGAAATGAACTGCCAGTATTTCTGTAGGTATGTCCAGTAGAATAATAAACCCATGTGACAAGGGCTTTGCAGCGTTTTTGTCTTTTTGTGGTGTCAAACAAACTTTCTCGCCCCCCTACCACCCCGCCACGAACGGGGCAGCCGAGAATTTCATTGGTACCTTTAAAGACAAGGTACATAAGATTTGTAAGTCAGGGAAAAGACTTGAAGAAGCTGTACTCTTGTTTTTGTGGGATTACCGTGTCGTACGACTGGTAAAACCCCAGCTTTCCTCATGTACGCTCGCGAAATGAGAACCCGCTTCGACCTAGCACGTCCAAATGAGGTGCGAGTGGCCGTCGACACTAAACAATGTTCCAGAAATGTCGGCAGCGCTCAACGGAAACCACCTAGCTGCACCGAAGGGGAGGCTGTACTAGTAAAAGATTATAGGAAGGGCTGTGATAAGTGGGTTAGGGCTCTCTGTGTAAGATCGTTGAGTCCAGTAACATGGCTCGTCAAATTAGATAGTTAGTCCGGCGGACGGAGAGAAATACGTTTATTCTATTTTCAGATTCTACGTACCTTGAAACAGAAACCATCAAATTTTGAGGAGTTTTTATTTTTTTATTAGCGAATTTTCGAAGAAAAGGAAGCTATTGTTCTCGGTCCAAAATTTTTAAAACTCGAATTTCCGAAAGATTTTTATACCAAAATCCGTTTCAGACCATCCTGAATTCACTGCCGAAAGACACCAAAAATTATATGTATATATATATATATTTATATATTTATATATTTATATATATATTTATATATTTATATATTTATATATGTATGTGTCATTCCAGACGATAACTCTCGAAAGAATTGAGATAAAAAGTTCAAATTTGCACGAAAAATCTGTCTTGGCAATCGACAGGCTAAGTTCGTAGATGGGCAGAATCGGGTCACTCTAAGGGGAATTTTGGGGAGTTTTAGGGGGGGAAAATTACCCATAAATTCCCAAAATGAAGCAGTCTGACAAGTGACACCTCATTTTAAAGGTTTTTGTACGCTGAACACGATGGTGAAATCAGAATTGCGATATCTCATTCCGTTCTCAAACTGGAGCACTTTGAAGATGACGGAACGTGGTTATTTCTTAAGATGTTCTTCCTGGTTCGTCTGCTCTAATCTGATAACGGAATGGGATATCGCAATTCTGACTTCACCATCGTGTTCAGCGTTGGAAAATCTACAAACCGAGGTGTTACTCGGCAAAAAATGGAACAAAAAATTTACCAATATCCAATACAATACAGAGTAGGTAATGGATACGTAACATACGTACTGTACGTATGTTTGATAAGTAACTGTACGTATATTGTAGTACCAATACTACAATATACGTACATACTTGAATACCTATAATTACCCAATAAGTTTAAGATTGCCCATATTTGAATGGGATATTCCAAACATCACATTTTACATAAAATCAGTTATTTCTTCGAAAATTCGCTCTTATAGCCATGCTGCATGACTGTGGTTTTTTTTTATTTTTTTTTTTTTTTCCATGCTAGACTCCTATGGTTCATAGCTGACAATAATAAACCAATTAACAGCATTTCAAATTTCGATGTGTGTAAATCAATATCGTAACCAACACAAACGGTATCATGTACGAACATGTCTTAGGAAGCGCCAAGACGGAAGCTGTTTTGCGTAACATAAATGTAACGCTGGGCAGAAATGGGATCTGTAAATATTTGTTTAGTCCGTTCATGACCGTAATTATCTGTTCTTTTGGACATGGTGCCTCTTGGCGCTTCTTCACTGGGAATTTCGTTTTGAATTGAGGAGTTTTGCATGTGATGATTTTCTAGTTGAGTATAGGTAAATAATTTGCACTGTAGAATGGGGTAATGCATGAATCATAATTTTCCGACGCGGTGTGTAACTTACCGTGTTAATACTACAATATAGAGATATTGTAGTATTCACACCGTTAAAATGAACGTATTTATTCGCATTCGAATACGAAACACAAGTTGAAAGCATGTTAGGAGCCCAAGCGTATGGGGATTACCCTACCCGATCATGTAACCTTGCTGACTGGTACACACATTGATAGGGATGCACACTACAGGCTAATTACTGTATACTGTTCAGGTGTAAATGTAAGGTAAATGTAAAGGTAAGTTCACTGATAACTACACAATCTTGAGCGCAGTCTTCCACTCCGAATTGTACATGAAATGGCCATAACTGCGAAACAAGGGACTAAATTATTTAAAATACTGAGTAGGTAGACGTGCGGATTGGTTTCCAGCTGTTTCCCTCAGCGAGTATTATAATTCATCAAAATCCGAATGTAAGTTTCGTCTGCGCTTGGTCGAATGTTTATTTCAAAAATACAGACGGCTGGTCCAGGAAATTTTAAGGCTCCATGGATTTTCCAAATTTCACAATATCAAAGTGCCAAATATCTAGGACATGAATGATGTCATCAAAATCACAAAATTTCTAGGATATGATGACAACGATTTTAGGCATGAATGTATATAACGAATTTATGGCTATATGTCTAGGGCAGCCCATTCCGAAGAAATCCTTCCACGTGATGTCTTTCAAGTGGCGACATGACTGACTACGGGAGTGAGTAGTAGGTATGGGGTTAGGGTAAATAGTTGGTACGTAATTATTATTGGTAGTCTCGTAGTCCGGTTTTGAAGAAATTACACTTAACTCCTCCTCATCCTGAGGACTTCTGTGAAAGTGGACCCCGCTCTGTTGGTTTTAGACCGGAGGTTTTTATTCAAAGGTTGAACCAGAAAAAGTGTATCCTTTGTTTTAAGCATGTTATTACATATAGCAGGTATTAGCTGCTTAAATGTATTATTGATATTTCCTTAAAATTAGCTTTTTTTTAAAGGCTTCGCCGGCTTGTCGTTTATAGTAGGGTACATACTTGGACAGCTACGGAGATCCCACCGGCGCCTATGTGACATGACATACGTTACAATGGAAAAGCCAGGGAATATGAGATCTCTAGACTTTTGGCCACGTGGATGCGATCGGCCTCTCCGTCCCTTCAGGTGGTCTGGCCCATCAGTCTGAAACGAGTTCCCGTCCCGTCCGACCGTATTCCGAAACTTTTACGACGATCAGAAAACATCACTCGTTTTCTCATTGATCCCAACCACTGGTAAGTGAGATGAAACATATTTTTCGTCATCTGCATTTACCTACGCTGTTTCCGTATTTGATGGATCCGTACGAAATGAAATATGCGGAGTTTTCGTTATTACTTACCTTCTGTTTTGAGATCACTAACTGTCGTTTTAGCGAATTTTCAAAGAAAATGAAGCTATTGCAATGGCTTCGAAATTTAAATAATATAAATTTTTGGAAATTTTCTTCATAGAAATCCGTTTCAGACCATTCTAAAACGATTCCTGAAATTTAACACTTTTTTATATGTATATATATATATATGTGTCACTCCAGACGATAACTCTCGATAGAATTGAGATAAACAGCTCAAATTTGCACAAAAAATCTATCTTGGCAATCGAAAGGCTAAGTTCGAAGATGGGCGAAATTGGCCTACTCTAAGGAGGGTTTTGGCGCATTTAAAGTGCGCAAAAATTACCCAAAAATCCCCAAAATGTTATTTTCCAACAAGTGACCCCTCATTTTAAAGGTTTTTGCACGCTGAACACGATGGTGGAATCGGATTTTAGATATCTTGATCCGTTCTCAAATTAGAGCATTTAAAGTGCGCAAAAATTACCCAAAAATCCCCAAAATGTTATTTTCTAACAAGTGACCCCTCATTTTAAAGGTTTTTGCACGCTGAACACGATGGTGAAATCGGATTTTAGATATCTAAATCCGTTCTTAAATTAGAGCATTTAAAGTGCGCAAAAATTACCCAAAACTAGGATAATCTTTAAACTCTTACCCCCCCCCCCCCCCCACCCCCTTAGAGTGGTCAGATTGAAAAATGTGAGAAGTATTAATTGAAGACGAGAGTTCGAAGCAAAAAAGGGGGAGGCAAACGATTAGTACAACTCCTTGAATTTCCCATTTGACATATAATTGTTATGATACCTTCATAGATAGACAAGTACCGGCCCACGTATTACTAGAAGGAAGACGAAAGAAAAAATCTATTTCAAATTATTCAATTTAGGTACTAACAGTAGGAGGAAGAAGTTTTCCTTTATTCAAAACCATAGCCATTAATTCGAATATTTCTTTGAAAATTCGCTCATTAAGTCATGCTGCATGACTGGTTTTTTTTTAGCCTGTGAAGTATTTGTCACACAGGCGTTTGTGCTTATTTTTCAGCTTTTCCAGAAAAGCCACTTCTACGGTCTTCGTATTTTTTGTTTTTGGGTCTATGTACCTATAGGTCCAAGCATAATGAGCAGTATTATATTTTTTTCCAGTTTACTGTCCTCAAAGACGGCCTTACTCTTCAGGAAACCTACCAGATCTTGGAGGATGATAATGGGAATGAAAGCGCTTCAGAAGTAGAGTATCTTCATTGCTCCGCATGACCCTGCTGTCTTGACCGATGAGAACTCTGCAGACGAAGGTACGGGCGTTACTGACAATTATTTGAGTCGGAACCAGCTGTTGAGTGAAGCAGAGGTTATTTTTTCTGATAACGTCAGAAGCGGGGATCGGTATAATGATCAGAAGGGTGATCCGTTCCTTCCACGATTTGGACAAAAACCGAGCTAGAAAGTGGATAAAGGGTGATATGACGCATATAGATCATAAGCGGTTCAAGAAAGTGAATTTCAATAAATATAAAAATATTACGCCTGTTCAATGTTTTGAAACTTGTTTTGACGAGGAAGTGCTGAATCTGCTTGTTTTAGAAACGAATACTTATGGATTGGCTGGTAATGCCTCTGTGGGTGTCACAAAAGAAGAAATGAATGTTTACTTAGGTATATTCGTACTTTCTCGGTACAGCATTTCTTCAGGGAAAAGAATGCCGAAATACGTGATCGAACACGCACAGGATAACTATCCATTTGAGAATTTTGCCAAAACATTGACATCCCACAGCTAGAAATAACACAGAAGGCGCCTTGGGATAACTTTATAACTGAAAATTTACCAAAAACAAATACAGGGCTACTGATAGTAATAACAATAGCGATAATTTATCTGTATCAAATAATCTGTTTCATAAAAACCGGAACTGCAGGGATCAACCCCGTTATAATCCCGACACCACCGGTAAACCCAGGTCATTAGACGTGAGCCATTGACAAAAATCGAAATAGGGAACGAATAGGGTCGAATCAATACATAAAACAATGTAATAATGTTACCCAATGAATAACAAAAATATAAAAAAGAAAAAGAAAATAAAAAATAATGGAATAAAGAAATGTTAAACTACTTTAAGCATACGCAGAAGTTAAGACCGAATATAATTATATAAACAAAATGGGTATCAAAATGTGGAAATAAAATCATGTAATATAACTAAGTATTCAAACTTATCAGGGTATTTAAAGATTACTGTGTTTCAAATATGTTAATCAAAGGGGATAATAGACTATAAGGTAAGGAAGCACAGACCACATCATTACATACTTATCAATTATGGGCAATAAAGGAAAATATATCATGAGAAACACTAGGTATATAGGCGCATATATGTATAGAATAATGTAATAACAGTATAAGGGTACTCACTTAGTAGGTAATGAACAGTCAAACTAATGATGTTACACATAGCATGCAAGTTGCAGCGTGAGATAAGGAATATCCACAGGAACAGACCAATATCGACACAGCAGCTTGATTCGCCGTGTAGGTACGGAAATTATCTCTGAATGTCGTGACACTAGATATCATTCAGCTTGTTCCATCGTTCAGAAGGCATTTTGAAATTGCCAACCCCTATCTTCCATCCCACTAACAGTAACGTCGAGCTTAGAGGACCAACATGGGGCTAGGCTCCAGTACTAGCAAAAACTTAGAGCAATGAACCGGTACTACGATCCTCGCCTTCTCATCATGAACTCATAAATTGATCTATAACATGCACATGAAACGCCCCAATTCTAGAAAATATGCCCTCATAACCAGTGTGTAGACCCTAAATTGGACCTAGAAACCAAATTTCATGGTATCTGAGGAAAGTGCGAAGAACGAAGGACGGTCAGAAACTTTGTTTGTTCTTTTTGGAGTCTTCTTACCTCGAAAAGCAAGCCATCAAATTTGGAGGGGGGTTAAAAATATTTTTTGCATACTCGACTCCAAAGGTTCGTTATTGAAAATGATAAACCAAAATGCGGAGGCATTGAAGCGTGGTTCGATTTCCAAAGGAACTCGTGGGCAAAAACATCCGAAGGTTGTTTCTAAGGGAACGTGGGCTTTTCCACAAATGGCCAAACCCCCACCTGTACCGCCTCTGTTGCCAACGATTGTGCACAAGTCTGTTTACCTTCAAGGCTTCCAACGCACTTACCAGCCGAACACCGATTCTCAATTGCCTGGGGTTTTTACTGCGCAACTTGTCTCTCAAATATTCCGATCTTCAGGATGCCGAAGTTTTTTTTTCCGCCAATTCGAAATTTTCGTGGGTTGTTCTGGCGATTGTTCGTGGGATGTACGTTCGGTGACATACGCCTTAGAACTATCAGATCATTCAGCCATAATGATTTATTATGAAGTACTTTCCAACTCAACCAGGTTTTGAGTGACTGAAGGACCTAAATTGGTATGTCATTGTCGTCAGGAAATTTATGTAGGCGAACAGCTATAAAGGCGTCTTCATGAGCTTAAAGGTTTCTGAAATAGGTGAATACGTACTATCTACAGCTCTATCGGGTCTACTGAACAAAAGCTGTCAAGAAACCAGATGCGGTTTTTTGCCAAACGACAGTGAGGCTCTAACAGTCGAGCGGGTGAATATACTCTTACACCTATGTCTGTGCAACGCTACAAGCCGCAGTTTTGGGTATTTTGACTTGAAATTTTGATATTATACTCCTTAGGCCTCCAGAATTTGCTGTATAGGTTTTGGTGCCACTATGATGCCAGGGGATAGCACCATAGTGTCTGAAAAATATGTGTTTGGTATATAGTTTTTCGTGTTTTCCAGCACGCAGAATCGAATAACTTTCACAGCTCTGTCAATCATCCTCACAGCGAATGATAAATATTTAGCCATAAAACGCTACGAAAAATAGCTGCACATTATAAATTGAGTATGGTACATAGGCAGAATTTGAGCCTATTTTCAAAATTGCGCGAGGCATCTGTTCAGTGGACCCACTAGTTTAATAGCATCAGTGCCATCGGAGAGTGCCCTAAACAACAACTTGACACATTACTGGTGTTTTGATTTATTCATTCTACAGTCGCTCCTAGAATGATATTGAAATAAAGTGGATGACGGTAATAGAGTCGAATTGTTAATTATATTTATTATGAACACTTTCTGAAAATTACGTAAACAACTTGGTTGCCACCCAGGTGGTGGTTGACTCCTTGTTGACAACTGGAGTCAGGGGCCAACAGATATGACAATGGGGTATGTGCACGTATTTATTTATTTATTTTGTTTTTTTATTTATGTTTTCTATCCCGAGATTTTTGACACCAACCGCACTGTCCTACGATGTAGGGAGTTGTTTTTCTATTATTTTAAATGTTTCAATCCCCTGCCCACTGTGACGCCAGAATTGGTTGAAACTTTGAAAATTCATAGAAAAAGAACTACTTACCGTAGGACAGTGCGGTTGGTGTCAAAGTTTCAGAGTAGACTCCAGTTTCATTAAAAAATCATTTAAACTGTGTTTTTGTCCCATGCACATACGCCATTTATTAACCGAATCTCAAGAAACCAACCCACCACTTATTGTGTAACTATTTCAATCCGATCTAGATAGCGCTAGATCAGAACTGCCAGAACTATCCAACGAAACAATAACGGCGAATTTCAAAACCCAGAAAGACATTATAATATGGGTTAGTACCGTTGATTAATATCTTGGTAAGGTAGGTGACACTGTGTTGAAATCTAGATTGCGCAGCTGCCAGTTTTACTCAAGATTGAAAAACCAATTGAATATGCAGAAAATGCTACTATTAAAAATGCTAACTATGTAGGTATTACATCTACAATGACAAAGATGTACTGCGGATAAGTTAGATGGGTCAAAATGCCATCCTTGGCCTTGTAGAATGCACACTTAACACCCAGATACATACCTACCATACACATTCGGTGCACTCTGCATTGTTACATATGCATTTCACATGCAGTTTCCTATTTCGACCGTCATTATCACAAACCATAATTATTATTTTACCAACCGTGAAAGGAGTCTTGTTTCATTCATGGGAGCCTCGCCCAGTTCTTTGGCCATTCAACGGATCCAAGGCCGGGTAGCCGGAATCACCCTCTCTCCCGCAGACTCTCCAGTTTGTATTCTACTGAACGCTCAATAGCCGCATAGGGTAACAAGTCATTATACTTATCTCTACACGTATATTTTATAAGGTATTAATATGACTGAAATTCGATACCTAGCTAGTGTGATGGCAGTCTAAGGAGGGAAGGCAATTTTGGCAGTAACCATCTGAACGCATCGAGCAAGATGAGGCAGTGCGGCGAAACTCAGGAAATTTAAATGTGGTATCCATGATTTGCGTTGTAGCGTCGCAACAGCATCCATGCCACCGTAGAATTCAGAGACGCATTCCCACAACGCATTGCCGCTCCATGTGAAACAAGCTTTATAATATTTTCTTTCGTACCTACAGTTATTTCAAAGGTCTCGCGTACAGAACAGTGACCACACCTAGGGATTATGGACCAGTGACCCGAGAGGAGTTAGTTATTTATTCATACTGAAAACAATAAACCGCTTTGGAAAAATGTTTTATTGCAATTTCCGAAATAGTTTTAGGCTATCGGCGCCCTCGGAAAACACGATAAAAGTAATGTCAGATGCAGAGAGAATGTGCGACAGGAGATGAAGGAATCTAGAATACTCAAGACACATCCGGCGCTGATGCCCACGTGTGAAGTTCGGATTCCACGTGGGACGATCGTGGGATGGAAAAGTTTTACTTACTTACAAAACCCCCTCTTAACCCACCGCTCATATCATCATGGTCCTCAATGCTCATTCTTCGTCTGCACCGATTAATAGCCTCATAGTTTAGCTGAGTTGATCAGGAATCGTCAGTTTAATACGCAGAACCTCTAAAAGCGCTGAAAATTATAACAGAACTGTTTATTATTTTCCTCCATAGATACCCATTCTGCGTGGATCACTGAATTCGTATTAGCGCCACACCCAGATTTAGTGGGTCGTTGTTTTGCTGTGAATAGCAACCCAGACACACGCACGCGTGCGTCCGCGCGCGCCAAAAATGCCACCTGAGTCGAAGTATAAACTGTCTAACATTCGTCAGTTACAGTCACATAATAATGCAGATGAATTTTTCCGCCGCCTCCATCTACTGCAACGCTGAATCCATGCAGGGCCCTCGACATAAACCTGTCAGCAAAATCCAAAATAACTATCTTTCTTCAAATGAACAACTAACAGGATTTCACAGCCATCAGGGAACAAACAATTCGATTTCATAAAGCCATGAGTAATTATAAATCTGTGTTCCCCCAGCAACGGTATCTGGGCTGGAGTTATGTACACTGTTTGATTCACATTCAAGTTGACGAAGATTTTCAGTTCAAACTTCAGGGCCTTACTGCGAACGAACGGCTGGATGTACAAAATGTCATAAAAACCAGTCGTTCTGTTGAAACGAACTAAAAATCACTCGCGATGACACGCTATTGAAAGTTCTTAGGCTACGGAGTTTTGAATTTTGCAGCACCTATTTTTCACCCAATAGTTAACCGGGTTTCGAGGACCAACTAAACCCCAAATGGGACCTACAAACCAAATTTTCGTTCATGGTTATTAAGAAAAGTGCCAAAAGTACGTCGTGCAGACAGAAATTTTTTAATTCCATTTTCGGATTCTACGTGCCTCGAAACAAAAACAATCAAATTTTGAAGGGATTTTAAAAATGCTTTTCTCATTCTCGATTCCAGAGGTGCATTCCTGAAAATAATAAACCAAAAACATTTGTATACAAAAGCACAAGGCGTTCGGATACAAGAAGTGACAGTTGGCGAACACTTTCAGCCATAAATACTGAACCTGTGTCTTTCTCCTCAAACTCGTCATTGAAGAACAAATCGGAAAGATATGCTGAAAATTACCAAAAATTGGCATAAAGTTTTCAAAACTCTTACAACATTAACACAGAAAACACTATTTCACCAGTCAAAATTATACTGACCCATAGAAATGTATAGCCAGTTTTATTGAGACACATTTTAATGTTGTTTCCATGAATGGAGTTGAACTCCATGAATGGATTTCATTTTGTTACGTTTGACTGATGAATTATCAATTTCCACAATTGATGCTTTATATTTCCTTTGTCATTAGGTATGAGACCATTTAATCATCAAAACTAGATATCCACTGTATGGGGAAAGGGATTTTTGTATGCCAAAAATCGCTAGGATAGTTTTAAGAAAAGTTAAAAATTACCTAACTCACAGAAGAGTTGCTATAAATTGGCAACAATTGTATAGTCATGGGTATAGCAGGTGTGGTGACTTAAGCACTGATGATGATACTTCAAAAATTTGCTCAAATACGGTCATGCATGATTGGAAGTCCCAATATAACACCTTCCAGCAAGGACAGAAAGCTGGCCCTCGAAAAATACCTGGGACTTGGGATTTAATACCTCATAACCTGGTGTGGGACAGCTGTGGGCGTTGAACGGGGTCTGAGCTTCTTTACGTAATCGCTTTCGGAGGAGTTTGTGTGAAGGTACTACAACTCGACAGCGGGAAGTCATAAACAACCGTCTGTTGGTCTGTCTGGGCCTCGCGTGGGAGGTACGAATGATTGTTGACGGACCAGATCTTCAGAGACTCCCATCAGGGCACACCGCGGATTTTGCAAGAATTTTTGGTAGTTACTGCCCATTTCATTGAAGTGACACTTTATCGGGAGTTAATACTACGTGTTCATTTCCGAAACTCTTGCAAATAATTGCACAACGGTTTATTATTCACCTTTATAGATTGCCCTTCTGCTTAGATCACTGTTTTCTGTGGTGATATTTACCCTCGAGCTCACCCTACGAAAGCTGGTTGAATCGAGTATACAGGTGGCCGGGTAATTGCAGTTTCATAAGCCCCTAGAATAATTTCAAAAACGCTGCAAAGTCCTTGTCACATATGGGTTTATTATTCTATTGTACATACCTAGAGGAATGTTTGCTGTTAATGGTTGCCACCAATTCTGCCCCCCAAAAACACGAATTGCGCTCCTTTTTTTTCTTCAAATTATCTTAGATTATTGATAATGCCATTTACCTGTCCTGATTCACCTGTTGATACCACTTCTATTGTTATTATATAATTTATTGTGATTTCAGAAAATTTCCCAGGTTTTTGACTCATAAAAAATGAATTTTGGAGCTGAACCTTCGTTACAACCTCAATTCTTCACTCTTCGTTCAAAATCAACCTAATATTCGGTCTTCTCGCCCTAAAAAACATGGAAAAAGATACCTCAAAAGCTCATTTTTTAAAACACCAAAAATTCCCACTTTTGCCCCAATTTTTCACCCCCCGGGCATATTCCGATCGGGTTGCAAAGTTTCGGGACACAACTAGGGCCAAAATGGAGCCTGTGTGCGAAAGAACGAATTTTTTAGACCGAAAATGAAGCCGGTACGGCGGACGAGACGGACATTGCAATTTTTGGAATCTACGCACCTTGAAACGTAAAAGAAAAAATGTTGAGGAGGTGTTATAAAAATTGTTTGCTGAGCGATTACATAGGTGTATTATTCGCAGAATAATAAACCAAAAAGGAGCGTACCTAATTCCTGTTTTGAGGGGCCAAAATTGGTGGAAACAATCAGAAATAGCTATTTAAATTATTGCACATGTAAGAAACAGTAAATGAACAGCCAACATTTAGGTATGTCCAGTAGAATAATAAACCCATGAACCCGGACTTTGCAGCGTTTTTGCCGTTTGGAACCACTGTGCGGAAACCATCACATTTTGAGAGACGTTAAAAAAAATTTTCTTTCTGTGCTCGATTCTAAAGGTTCATTATTGGGGTTGGGGAGGATCCCAACTGGTTTTCCACTGCATCTTGGACCAAGTGTTGGTGTCGTGTAGGATTCTGCCAGGATCTTCTTCAGTAAGTTCTTTGAGTGTTGGTATCCTGCACCATGGAAAATCGTCATCTACTATGTACCTAACAGTGCGGTTGTTCTCGATACATGTTTTCATCCGGTGGAGACGGGATCAGCGAGCGGAAGCCTAATCGTGATCCCTTCTTAACCGGTGATAATCTCGCTCGTCTAGGAGGGGACTCTCGAGGGTCCACCTCCACTGTCACACTCTGTTGATCAGTGTTGATCAAATAGAGGTTGCCCAGATGAGCACAATTCACTGGAAAACAACCACCTGACAACATTATCCGCCAATACTCATATGTAGGAGCTTTGTTCTCCACCAGTAAAACATTAATGAGGTAACCATTACGATGGAGGTAAGTCACCTTGAAGTTGTTCAGACGTCCTTCCCAGAACCAGAACTTCATACTACTTTTCATTCCCCCTTTTCCCTCTCATACTTCTGCTACCCATAAGTATGTCATGTGGGGAGGAGTGTTACAGTGCGGCTGTTCTCGATACATTTTTTCTTCCAGTGGAGACGGGATCGGTGGGCGGAAGCCTAATCGATATCCGGTCTTAACCGGTGATAATCTCGCTGGTCTAGGAGAGGTACTCTCGAGGGTCCACCCCCACGGTTACACTCTGTCACAACTGCAGTACACGGATGACCTGTGCCTTGGCGGAGGAATTCACAAACCCAACAGTGGGTCCGTTCCCAACGGCCTTCTAACTTCGGGCACAAATTATAATTATTTTCAAATGAGGGTTTGCCGCTGCTATTTACAATATTGGTTTGGGACTAGTTTTATGTGCGACCAACATGGGTCCAACCCGCATTGTCCCTCAACATTTGTGCTTATGAAGACTGTTCCTTCGTGTAGTGATGGACATTTCAAGGGCATCCGTTGCCTGTAGAACACTGATCCAGCCGTGATTTGTCCACCTCTGGCCCACTAATGTAACTTGACCATTGGGTAAAGTATTGTGAAAGTTTTGTGGGCCACGTCTGCTCGAAAGGCGGATGCCCACTGGTTTTCCACTGCACCGGGGAATTCGTCCGAGTGTTGGTGTTGTGTAGGACTCCGCCAGGTCTCGGAGACTCCCACGCGGCCCCAACGTCCTGACAAGGGACGTAGGCTACGGAAGGAGTGGCCTCTGTCGTGGGGGCCACGTGGGCCGCCCGCGGAGGAAGTCGTCCTGGGCTCGGAGACGAGCTCGTCGGTATTTCACTGGAGGATCATCCGGCCGTTGCAACAGACTTCTTCACGTTCCATTCATGCGAGCTTGAACGAATTTCCGAAGCCGCGTTAACTAGCAGTTAACATGTAGTTAGCATGTAGTTGAGACACGAATGCTACTGCAATACAGTTTATTAGGTATGCCACGTCACATGGTTATCGGAATAACATGGAAATTCGGCTATTCCCGCCCGTCCTCGTCTTTCGTCCGACTTTGTGGAACTGCTCCATTAGCCGTTCCATGTACGGTTATGGTTACAAAAAAGCTGCAAATTATTACACAACGGTTTTTATTTACACATATATATGCCCCATCTGTGTACATCACTGTTTTCTGTGGTCAATCCCCCCAGGGATTGAGGGAGTATCCTCGTGCTCCCCCCCCCCCCCCCCCCCCCCCCAGGGAAGTTCAAAATCGAGCGAGAAACCATACCACTTTTCGTAAAATTATATCATTTTTTCGTGATTTTAGCCACTTCTGCCGATTTTCAGCCATATGACCCACTCTTTTTTGGGGAAAATATGTTTATCATCGAAATAGTCTGACTCCGTCGTGAATCATCATCCCACACAACGTCAGGTAAATTAATATTGATTTTAGCCCTTCATACCAATTTGTACCCCCAAAAATCTAAATTTGACCCCCATTATTTAAAGCAAATGAAACCATATTTTTCTGACTTTACTCACTTTCAGTGATTTTATGTCAATTGTTCGCTATTTTACCGCTTTTGGTTTATTATTCTGTGCATAATACACCTATGTATTCGCTCAGCAAAAAATTTTTATAACACCCCCTCAAACTTTTTTCTTTTACGTTTCAAGGTGCATAGATTCCAAAAATGCAATGTCCGTCCGCCGTACGCCGTCCGCCGTCCGCCGTCCGCCGTATCACGTGTACAGGCTTCATTTTCGGTCTAAAAAAATCGTTCTTTCGCACACATGCTCCATTTGGGCCCTAGTTGTGTCCCGAAACTTTTCAGCCCGATCGGAATATACCCAGGGGTGTTATGAGTGAAAATGTGTGTAAAAATAGGTACTTTTTACGTTTTAGCAACATATTGGTAACATGAGCTTCTGAGATCTCGTTTTCTATGTTTTTGGGGACGAGAAGACCGAATATGAAGTCGATTTTGACCAATGAGTGGAAAATTGAGTTCTACCAAATGTTCAGCTCCCAGCAATTGATTTTTTATGAGTGAAAAACGTGGGAAATCGTCTGAAATCACCATCAGTTTGTATAATAACACTGGAAAAAGGGTCAACACATGGATCAAGACGATTATATGGCACTACCAATGATCAAAGATAGTTTTAAAAAAAAGAAAAAAAGAGCGTACCTAATTTGTGTTTTGGGGGCCAAAATTAATGGAAACCATCAGAAGTAGCTATTTCGATTATTACGCATGAAAGAAACAATTAATGAACAGCCAACCTTTCTGTAGGTATGTCCAATAGAATAATAAACCCATGTGACAAGGACTTCGCAGCGTTTTATCTATTTTTGAGCCCCTAAAAACTCAAATTTTTGAAAATTGTTCATCTTCTAACTCATCTTTTTGTTTGGCAAAATTTGGAATTTTTATCACGTACCAAGTGACACAAACAAATATACATATATACATTTTTACATATAAATATATAAATATATATAAATTATGTTGAAGTCTAGAGATGAATTCAGGATGTTCTGAAATGGATTTGCTTATTTTTTATCAAAATTCATGTTCTGAAAATTGTGGACCCATTGCAATAACTACGCATTGGAATCTACGCACATTGAGTGAAATTCCAAAAATGCAATGTCCGTCCGCCGTATCACGTGTACAGGCTTCATTTCGGTCTAAAAAAGTCTTTCTTTCGCACACATGCTCCATTTGGGCCCTAGTTGTGTCCCGAAACTTTGCAGCCTGATCGGAATATACCCAGGGATGTTATGAGTGAAAATGTGTATAAAAATAGGTACTTTTTGCGTTCTAATAACATGTTAGTAACATGAGCTTTTGAGTTATCATTTTCCCTATTTTTGGGGACGAGAAGACCGAATATGAAGTCGATTTTGACCAAAGAATGGAAAATTGAGGTTCTACCAAATGTTCAGCTCCCAAAATTGATTTTTTTATGAGTCAAAAACCTGGGAAATCGTTTGAAATCACCATCAGTTCGTATAATACCACTAGAAAAAGCAATAACACGTGGATCAAGACGATTAATTGGCACTACCAATGATCAAAGGTAATTTGAAAAAAAAAACGCTGCAAATCCCTGCACAACGGTTTATTATTTTGTACAGAATACCCTTCTGTTACAGATCACAACTCTCTGTATAGATAACCCGTCTATATAATATAATATGTACTATTCTATACATATTATGTAGATCGCAGACCCTCCGTAGGTTAGTACCTAACCCCGTACTCGTTACTAGGTACCTACCTAAATCACGAGTTAAATGTTGCTAAAATGATTCTGCCGATGACAAACAGTACCTAATAAAAAGAAACACAATAATGAAGTTCTGAAAAGAAATTGTTGATGAGGAGTGAAAAAAGTTGCAAAAGTACCTACCAACAAACTCCAGCGCCTTCTACGTAGATGGTATAATGAACCGTTGTGTAATAATTTACCGTTCAGTAATGATTTACCATCGTGTAGTAATAATTTACCCAACGTGTGTTCAAGTTTCACTACCTATCAACAAACTCCAAAACAGCCATCATTTTTCAAATGAAATAATATCACAGAACAACCAACTCGACTTCATACTCCGCCTATAAAATCAGGTGATCCCTAGCAATGATTTTATCTCCGGCTAATTTCCTATTGTCGGGGCATCCCTGGTAACGAGATTTGGTTTGAATGTATACAATTTCATTCACACTGGAGTCGAAAATGCCTATCGGTGCAAACTTCGGGGCCTTACTGTGAACGAACGGCTGGACGTACGATGCTCCGGGTGGTCTTAAAAAACTCGTAAGTTCAAGAACTATTTGAAACCGTAAAAAGATTCACCTAAACAAAAAATGTAGGTATAGCCGTTTTGAAAATTTCAACCCCTATTTTGAACCCCTTAGAGATGACTGACAGTAACGTCGAGCTTCGAGGACCAACTAGACCCCAAACGGAACCTATAACCCGAAATTCATCAATTTATTTTCATGGTAACTAAGAAAAGTGGCCCGTACGGCGTAAATTGTAAATTGTAAATTGTAAGTCGGATCACTCAGGAATGGGGGTCGGTTGCCCCAAAGCACGGAAGCCTATTGGCTTATTGTACTTTTCCTGAGTGTCCTAGCTTAATCAAATAACCCCAGTCCCCTGGTGAGGGTTGTAAGGTTTTTGATTATATTTTCGCTGGGAAATTCCCTCATTGGGGTTGAGGCCCCAAAGAGGTTGTGCCTGCGCTGAGCGAGTGCTGGGCACTCAAATATTATGTGGGATGCTTTTTCGTCTGTCTCCTCACATAGTCTGCATTGGGTTGTTTGTTGTGTGACCCCTATGCGGTTTAGGTGGAAGCGCAGGGGGAGGAAGCCGGTTAATAGGCCGACTATTTGCCTCAGCTCTCTGCGGTTCAGTCTAAGGAGCTCCTCAGTAGCGTTGGAGTTGGGTCTGGCCATCATCCGTTTACTGTGAGCGTGTCCATCTATGCGTGACCATCTTTTGGTGGTCTGTGAGCGAACCCACCGGTTGATGGCCCCTCTGATGGTGGTTTTTGGTAGGCCGACCGCTGGTTCTGGGCCAGTGAAGGGTGTTTGAGAGCCCTTTCTGGCGAGTGAATCGGCGTTTTCGTTGCCTATAATTCCTCTATGGCCTGGCACCCACTCCAGAGTAACTCTGTTGTGTTTCGCCAGGGCGTTGAGGGTTTGCATACAGTCCCAGACCACTCTAGATGAGACGATGGGGGCTGTAAGTGCTTTTATTGATGCTTGGCTATCCGAGAGTATGCGGGTGTGGGATCCACGGTGTCCCCTCCTCAGGCTCTCAGAAGCCGCAGCATCAATTGCCACTATTTCTGCCTGGAATACAGAGGTGAAATTCCCCAGTGGGGTTGAAAAGTCCCACCTGGGTCCTGCCCCGTATACTCCGGCACCAGTGCCGTCATCCATTTTTTGATCCATCTGTGTACCAGATTATATCATTGGAGCAGCATTTTTTCCAACCATGCCCCGCCCACATCAGCACGGATGCGTATGGGTGTGGTTGATGGAGGGTTTTTGGCATAACATCCGCCACCATGTCAAGTAGTGGTTCTTGTAAAGCCTTTAGTATATTGGTATGGCCTGGGTGGGGTGTGCCCCGCCAGGTACCATTCCATTTCAGCCTCAGGGAGGCCATTGCGGCCTCCCCTTTAATGTAGATATCTATTGGGGGTAAGCCCAGTAGAATCTCCATGGCTGCAGTGGGTGTACCATGCATTGCACCTGTGATGGTTAGACAGGCCAGTCGTTGTACACTGGTAAGGGTTTGGCAGGCCCCTACCTGACTGACCTTCGGCCACCACACAGCGCAGCAGTACGTAAGAATGGGTCGTACTATCGCGGTATAAATCCAGTGGACCATCCGCGGCTGTAGGCCCCATGTTTTTCCGCAACTGCGTTTTGCGCACATAAGGGCTCCCTTGCCCCTATTTGCTATGTACTCGAGGTGTTTGTTCCAGGTGAGCGTTGCATCCAGGTAGACGCCCAGATACTTCACCCCACGCTGGAATGACACCTTTGAGTTGTAAAACCGGGGTTCTGAGAGACCTCTCAGATTCCTCCTTCTTGTGAATTGAACCAGCGTGGTTTTATTTGGGTTTACATTTAGGCCCTCTGTGCCACACCAGTCTTCCACTGCTTTCAGAGCTGACTGTGTCAGATCTGAGACTGTGCTGACAAAGGGACCCCTAACTAGGATTACCACATCATCAGCATAGCCCTGTACGTAGAGGCCTTGACCACTGAGTTTCTCCAGCAGAGAGTCCACAACAAGGTCCCACAGAAGGGGGGACAAAACCCCGCCCTGCGGGCAACCCCTTGCCACAGACATCCCCACGGACTCCCCAAGGAGCTCAGCCTCTACTGTCCTGCTAGTCAGCATGGTACTTATCCACCTACACAGGGTGGTGTTTGTTCCATGCCGGCGCGCTGAGTTTATAATTGAGTCTACAGAGGTATTGTCAAAAGCGCCCTCTATATCCAGAAATATACCTATGGCAAATTCTTTAGTTGCTAGCACCGATTCCACCTGTGACACCAGGTGGTGCAGTGCTGCCTCACAGGATTTGCCCGGTTGATAGGCAAACTGATTGGTGTGTAGAGGCCTCTCTGTGAGAGAGGTTTCCCTCAGATACCTATCAACCAGTTTCTCTAATGTCTTCAAAATGAAGGACGTTAGACAGATGGGTCTGAACGCCTTTGCCTGGTTGTACCAAGGTTTCCCTGGCTTAGGCAGAAAGATGACCCTTGCTTTGCTCCATCTTTGGGGTATTGTGCCTGTAGCCAGGCAGGCCCTAAAGAGTGCACTCAGGATCCTGGCTACCCCATGGCCCCCTTCCTGAAGCAGTTTGGGGATAATGCCATCTGGGCCCGGCGATTTGTATGGGCTGAAGGTGCTGATAGCCCACTTTGTGCGTTCAATGGAGACCACACCCTTTGCCACTTCCCAGTCTGCCCTGGTTGCTCTCATACCCTGAGCGCCGGTTGGTGGTTGAGGTGGGGGTCCCCGAACGTCAGTCACCGCCGAGCCAGGGAAGTGAGTCTCTAGTAGGAGCGCTAGAGTGTCCCCGGCTGTTGTGGTGTAGCTTCCATCTGGTTTAACTAGTGTGCCAATTGGATTGATAGGAGCCTTAGAAAGGACTCTTTGGAGTCTTGCACATTCCGAGGTTTTTTCCACCTCTTCACAGAACTTCCTCCATGTGTCCCTTTGTGATTTCCTTATAAGACTCCTGAGTTGGGCCAGCTTGGTCTTATAAGCGTCCCAGTTGCCCGTCTTTTGCGCCCTATTATATAGTTTGCGTGTTTCACGCCTAGTGACTTCTATTTCCCTATTCCACCAGGGGACCCCGGTGGTTGAGAGTTTAGTTGTCATAGGAGTGTGATTATTGAATGAGGTGAGTAGTGCCTCTTCTAATTCTCCCGCTACCGCCTCAATATCAACTATATTGTGTAATTTGGTCCGAGTTCCTCTCAACCAGCCCTCCACTTCCTCCCTATAGGCTTCCCAGTTCGTCTTCCGAGGATCGCGGTAGGATTGCTGCGTTTTACCCACACCTTGGATTTCCACAACAATATACCTATGATCCGAGTAGGAGGGAGTATCGGATACGAACCATTTCTTTATTCTTTGATCTAGTGGAGGGGTAATAATGGTAATGTCAAGGACCTCTTTCCTATTTATGGTGACAAATGTTGGTTTGTTTCCCCGGTTTGCTACATATAGATTACTAGCTACCAGGTAGTCAAACAAGCATCTACCTCTGGTGTTGGTGTCGGTGCTTCCCCAGGCAACATGGTGGGCGTTGGCATCCGCGCCGACTAGGAGCTGCACATTGTCCGTGCGGCATTTTTCGACAAGGTCCGGCACCTCCACGGGTGGTGGCCCCTCCGATGAGTTTCCCGGAAAGTAGGCTGAGGCAGTTATTATGTGCTCCCTTTGGCCATTTTCAGAGAGGGTTATCTTCACTGCTACTAAATCCCTGAAACAGAACTCAGACATAGTTAGTGAATTGATGTCATTTTTGACAAATACGCAGGCACGTACATCATCCACGCAATCGCGTTTGTAGATTAACTTACCTCCTGCGTTGTTGAGGCCCATGATTCTGCCCCGGTAGACCCAGGGTTCTTGAATCAGGGCGACGTCGTAGTTGCCAGCTGCGAGCAGCTGGCATAGGGCAGCTGTCGCCACCTTGTTATGCTGCAGGTTTATCTGAATGACCCGCAGCATCACTCGGTGGTGTGGACAGCTGCCTAAAGGTGACTCTCCGGGTGTGGAAGTGGGGTTTAAAGTTGTGCCCCTTCAACCATTCCAGAGAGCCCTTATCTATTTTCAGCACGAGCTCTAGCCCTCTCTCATCCGCTCGGCTGAACAAAAGGCGCCATTCCTTCGTTGAGAGTCCAGGATTCTGGATCTCAAACAAAGGAAGTAGCTTCCTTGCGTCGGATCGATCAAGGAAGTCGGTGGGGATCCAGACCCCAACCTTCACCTGATCCTCCAACAGCATTTTTGCGTGCCCCGTCCGGAGGGTGGCACCATCCCAAGGCCGCAGCACCCCAACCCTTTCCTCCAGCCAACCCTTCGACTGGCTGTTGGAGCAGGTCAGGTGGACCACACCATTGCTGGTATAGCCGTTTGTGAACTGCGGACCCTGGCCGGGCGCCTCCAGGAACGTTGCCTGCACTATTGCTCCCAGGACCAAGTTGGCTTCCACGTCCGATAGTCGTTCCACGGGGTGGTTGCCGTGTACTACGACCATCTTGGTGGTGGAGAGTGCACCGCTGTACCCGCCAGAGCTGTCACCCTGAGGTGATGCTCCGGATTGGGCCACGGTCTCTCCCCGTGCCTTCTTGATCCTAGGCATTGAGGCCGAGGGGGGGGTGGTGTGGGGGGTGCGTGGCCGTTTACCCGGCGTACTCGCCCCCACTCCACTCCCACCCGGTCCCACTGCCAGAGGTGGGCGGAAACCCGCTCCAGAGACGCCACCGGGTACAAGGGGTTCAACGCTGATTAGCGTTTCTGCCCCTTGTGAGGTGGTTGCTCCTTCACGGGTCCCCGTCGCTCCGGCATCAGGAACAGGCTTCCCCGACCTCTTTCTCCTACGAGGCTTAATGGGCTCCCCTCTATCGAGAGCCCTTTGTCTGGCCGCCTTCCTCAGCTGAGCGCCAGAGGGTCGGCGGCCCAAACTTTGTGTGCTGGTGGATTGCTCTTGAGAAGCGCCACCTGCGCCTGTGCAATCCATGGATGTCGGGGTTTGTTCAGCCCCAACTTCCGAGATTGCCATTTCTGTCAGTGAGGTGGAGAGTTCAGAGCAGCTCTCTTCCTCACTGACAGTGGTTGGTAAATGTAGATTTTTATTTTCGTTCTTCTTCGTTTTGATCCCACGAGAAGCTAGGGAAAGGGTCGTCCACCCATACAGAGCCCCGCATGTATAGGCAAGCCTAAGTACACCCAGGGGGTCGGCCGGTACCCTGGGGGCAGCCGTTAGATGTGCACATTGCCCTCTGCACCATGCAGACCATCAGCACGGCGTGTACACCTTGGTCTTGAGGGTTGTCTACTCTTAGTTGCCGTGTGCAATGGCCCACACCATCCAGTGATCAACACACTCCAAGGAGGTGCGATCGTGCAATAGATGGTGTGCGCCGCGGACTAAGCCCCCCCACCAACGGCAAGGTGGTAGACGTGAGGGGGCGTACGGCGTACGGCGGACAGACAGAAATATTTTTATTGTAGTTTTGGATTCTACATACCTTGAAACGTAAACCATCAAATTTTGAGGGGGGGTAAGAATTTTTTTTTTCATGCTCGATTCCAATGGTTCATTATTGAAAATAATAAACCAAAAAAAGGAGCCTACTTAATTCGTGTTTTGGGAGCCAGAATTGGTGGAAAATATCAGAAATGGCTATTTCAATTATTGCACATGAAAGAAACCATAAATGAACAGCCAAAATTTCTGTATTCTGTACGCATGTCCAGGAGATAAATAAATCCATGTGACAAGGACTTTGCAATTTGGAATCTACGCACCTTGAAACGGAAAAGAAAAAAGTTTGAGGGCGTGTTATAGAAATTTTTTGCTGAGCGAATACATAGGTGTATTATTCACAGAATAATAAACCAAAATGGCACTAAGAATGATCAAAGATAATTTGTTTGTGAAAAAAAAAAAAAATTGTAGCCCAATTCGTGTTTTTGGTTTATTATTCTGTAAATATGTATTCGCTCAGCAGAAAATTCTTATAAAACCCCCTCAAAATTTTTTCATGTACGTTTCAAGGTGCGTAGATTCATAAAATGCAATGGCCGTCCGCCGTATCATGCAAACCGGCTTCATTTTTGGTCTAAAAAATTGGTTCTTTCGCACACATGATCCACTTGGGCCCTAGTTGTCTCCCGAAACTTTGCAGTCCGATCGGAATATATACAGGGGTGTTATGAGTGAAAAATGGGTAGAAAAAAAGGTATTTTTTGTGTTTTAGTAACATGAGCTTGTGATGTATCGTTTTCCATGTTTTGTAGGACGAGTAGACCGAATATGAAGTCGATATTGACCAATGAGTGGAAAATTGAGATTCTAACGAAGTTTCTGCCTTAAATTTACGTTAAATTTTGGTCTAAAATCGTCGTTCTTCCGCGCAAAGTTTGGGTGCCCACTTGGGAACACTTTTGGGTCGCAGTTGTGCTCCGAAGCTCGGCAGCCCAATCGGAATACACCCAGGGGTGTTGTGGGGAAAAAATGGGTGTAAGCTTTTCGATGTATTTTTGAGGTTTTAGTGACTTGGGCTTGTGAGATGTCGTTTTCCTTGTTTTTTAGGGCGAGGAGGTCGAATATGTAGTAGATTTTGACCAAAGAGTGAAGAATTTAGGTTGTAACGAAGGTTCAGCTCCCAAAACTCATTTTTTGCAAGTCAAAAACCTGGAAAATTGTCTGAAAGCACCATAAATTTGAATAATAACACTAGAACAGGTGAATCAAGACAATTAAATGACGGTTTCGGTGATCGAAATTTTTTTCTTCAGAAATAGCAACCTAATATTCGTCTACCCTCAAATACATCTTTGTGGGTATCTTCAGTGAGGTCCCAATCGTGCGGTATTCATTCGAGAATAATAAACCCATGTGGCAAGGACTTTGCAGCGTTTTTTAGTCAATATCACAATAATATCTATCTAACCTCGTACTGTCGTATTCTGAAATGCGTAAGTACCTACAAAAGGGAATGGTGGAGCAAGCTCTGGTGTTTGTTGACGGGAGCAATCGTCAGTTGTGGCATTCTGGCAATCGAATCTCTGGAGAAGATGGGTGTTGGTGTCGGGACCGGTTTCTTCAAGAAATTTCGGACTCCCCCTCACCTCCACCCAGCCACCGCCTCCAGGTCGGGCCGCGGCCTTCCCGCCGACCTCTGGAAACGCGGGGAGCGTCTGACCGGAATCTTGAGGGAACATTCGCTCCGGCGGCATCCCGATTCGTGAGGCCGAGAAAAACGCTGAAAACCAGTGCCTAAATCATGGGTTTTTTTTCTATTTATTTGGCATTACGTACATTTTGTATACAGCCATACATAATGTAAAACATCATACAGTTGTTTATTTACTTACATTTAGACTGGATTTTATATGTTGATACTGCATTTAGATAAAATCTTAAATATTTCTTTGTAGACCACTACATTGTTTGATGACAAAAGAGAAAAATAGTTCAAACCGACACTGGTCTTCCTCACAACCGCGTTAAATAAATGTATTCTGTCATTCCCATGTTCGGGGCATTCCACAATTAAATGTTCTAATGTTCCACTGTGGTAGCCGCATTTCTGACATTGTGGTGACTCTCGTAGGCCGAGTTTGTGGAGGTAATAGTCGCATACGCCGTGGTTTACCCTTAGACGGAATATCGGTCGGCACGCTGCCTTATCCAACCCTTTGTTCTTAAACGCGGATTCGGTTGAATTCGTTTGTACGTTCTACCGTTCGGTGACTCTACAAATTGATCCTTCCATTTCGCGTAGTACTTCTTCTTCAATATCGATGCAAATTCTTCCACCAACAAGAGATGATCTAGAGTGGCTCCCGAAATCGATCCCTCCTTAGCCAATTGATCCGCTCTCTTCGGGATGAGTCCCACATGAGCTTTCCACCCAAATGAACATAACGTCCTGGCCGCTATCCTTGCTGTCCTTCAGACGTTCAAGTATTCGGACTATCAACCCGTTCCTCGCCCTTTGAAACCCACTGGACCTCAGAACCTGCAGAGCGCTCAGGGAGTCAGTGCACATTAGGTGCGTTCTGTTGGTTGTGTTCCGCAATATATTCTAATGCTTTTAAAATTGCAAACACTTCGGCGTTAAGGGGTGATGTAGTGTGCGGTAGCTTATATTTCTCTTAGTAGTCCGTCAAAGCTTCATAAAACGCACAGCCCACAGAATCGCCGCACTTCGACCCATCAGTGAATATGAGCGTGGCATCCGGCCACACAGTGTTTACAAAATTGCAGAACTTCTCGTTAATGTTCAGCTCTTCTCGGAGAGCTTAACTTTCACGGGCAACATCAACTCTTCATAGGTCAACAAGAACGGGCTTGGTTTATTGACACAATAAAGTTTCGTCAAATTTAGGTCTTCTTGCGTAAAGCTGTGTACTAGCAGAGGTACCTTCATCCGCATTCCTGAAGTCAGTGTTTGGACGCTCAATTCACAAATGTCCCGAACCATAGGGCAATTATGTGCCCTTATCTTCATATGGTATCGGTCACAAAGCATCTGTACACAATTGCAATACGTATATTCAATTTTGACTGAAAACTGTGATTACGCTCAATTTCACACGCCCATAACTTGAAAACGGTTGTTCCAAATGAAAATTGTCACTTAACAAAAGTTGTAGATCATCAACTTCTGCGTTCAGAACTGGCCATAACTTCCTCAAAATACGGCGTTTTTAAGATTTTCCTATTGGGTGTTGTTCGGCTCGATGAACTGATCAATTTGAGGTGAGAACGAGCGTTCAAGGTGGACAAATAAAGGAGTTATGACGGGTTTTCTAATTTTTAGATTTTCAACGATATCTGCCGCAAAAATGGACCAAAATTGGTGCGGTTGGTACCAAAATGTCCGTTAGGACGTCTGGATCATGCCTGTTGATTTTGAGCTCGATTTGATTTGGGTAATTGACAGCAAAAAAATACACTGCCAAGGTGATGGCACAGGAGCTTCCTCGTCACAATCAGAGTGACCCATTATAAAATAGAAAAACCACAGTCATGCAGCATGGCTATAAGAGCGAATTTTCGAAGTTTTCGGCATCTTCCTCCTCCGCCTAAAATTTTCTGAAAATTAATTTTCGGCCAATGTTTTCCCAACTTGATACAAAATTAAAACAGGAGTAGTTTTACACAAAGTAAAATTTGGGGTGGAAGGAGGGGGAGGGGGAAATCAAAAATGTTTTGAATACCAGAAGAGTAGGTATTGGGTACGTAACAAATTTTTTGTTCCATTTTTTGCCGAGTAACACCTCGGTTTGTAGATTTTCCAACGCTGAACACGATGGTGAAGTCAGAATTGCGATATCCCATTCCGTTATCAGATTAGAGCAGACGAACCAGGAAGAACATCTCAAGAAATAACCACGTTCCTTCATCTTCAAAGTGCTCCAGTTTGAGAATGGAATGAGATATCGCAATTCTGATTTCACCATCCTGTTCAGCGTACAAAAACCTTTAAAATGAGGTGTCACTTGTCAGACTTTTTCATTTTGGGAATTTATGGGTAATTTTCCCCCCCTAAAACTCCCCAAAACTCCCCCTTAGGGTGACCCGATTCTGCCCATCTTCGAACTTAGCCTGTCGATTGCCAAGACAGATTTTTCGTGCAAATTTGAACTTTTTATCTCAATTCTTTCGAGAGTTATCGTCTGGAATGACACATACATATATAAATATATAAATATATATATAAATATATATATAAATATATATATAAATATATATATATACATATAATTTTTGGTGTCTTTCGGCAGGGAATTCAGGATAGTCTGAAACGGATTTTGGTATAAAAATCTTTCGGAAATTCGAGTTTTAAAAATTTTGGACCGAGAACAATAGCTTCCTTTTCTTCGAAAATTCGCTAACAGACTCGGAAGCAAAATAACATAACATAACATTACATTACATAACATTACATTACATTACATAACATTACATAACGTGAAATATACATATTACGATGGTGCAGGGGTCTGAATCTATGATGACTACTCCGCTCAACTTGTCCAAAATTTGTATTGTATGCTATAAATACCAATCATTGGAGTGGAAGCAGTTTTCAAGCTGTTATATGTCCACGGTCAGTCCTACAAAAAGAATAATAAATACAATAGTGTTATAAGAATACATACAACTAGTTGGTACCCGTCGAAATCGACGGTCAGTTAAGTTGCTCTCATTCAGCATAGTTTTGCAACTCTACGCTAGATGGCAGTGAAATGGTTGAAGTCGTAAAAAATTGTTAAATGAATGTGTATATTTTATGGACGTGAAAAAGAAGAGTACTGAAATGACGGTACAGTTAGAAATTCTAGTGGAGTACTTCACTGAAGACGATATCTTTGGTCCACCCATCGGCCACAGGAAGTCCGGGTGAATCCTCGTGAGTGATCTTTACTGCCACGGCACCCTTGAAAGAGCAACGTACAACATTCCATGAGAAAATACGGGTTCTGGAAGATAAATGCCAACAGCACCACCCGAAATGCAATGAAGCCCCTATGCGGCGCATGCAGAAATTGTTGAAGGTGTTGTTACACAGTAGTTGCTTAACAACTAAATTAATAACAATGAAAGTAGTTGGAAACAATACAACTTTGAGATGTACCTTCGCACAAAATTCAGCATTTTCAATGTTTCATATTTTTAATTTTTCAGTTTTTCAATTTTCAATTTTTTCAATTTTGGTTTATTATTTTCAATAATGAACCATTGGAATCGAGCATGAAAAAAAAAAATTCTTACCCCCCCTCAAAATTTGATGGTTTACGTTTCAAGGTATGTAGAATCCAAATCTGCAATAAAAATATTTCTGTCTGTCCGCCGTACGGGCCACTTTTCTTAGTTACCATGAAAAAAAATTGATGAAATTCGGGTTATAGGTTCCGTTCGGCGTCTAGTTGGTCCTCGAAGCTCGACGTTACTGTGAGTCATCTCTAAGGGGTTCAAAATAGGGGTTGAAATTTTCAAAACGCCTATACCATTTTTTTACGTAAATATTTTTACGGTTTTAAATAGTTCTTGAACTTGCGAGTTTTTTAAGACCATCCGGAGCATCGTACGTCCAGCCGTTCGTTCACAGTAAGGCCCCGAAGTTTGCACCGACAGGCATTTTCGACTCCAGTGTGAATGAAATTGTATACAATTCAAACCAAATCTCGTAACCAGAGACGCGCCCACAATAGGAATTTGTGAATACGGCCAATCATTGGTAGGGATCACCTGATTATATTGGCGGAGTATGAAGTCGAGTTGGTTGTTCTGTGATATTATTTAATTTGAAAAATGATGGCTCTTTTGGAGTTTGTTGGTAGGTAGTGAAACTTGAACAAACGTTGAAGTATTATTGATGGGTAAATTATTACTACGGTAAATCATTACTCAACGGTAAATTATTACACAAAGGTTCATTATACCATCTACGTAGAAGGGGCTGGAGTTTGTTGGTAGGTACTTTTGCTACTTTTTTCACTCCTCATCAACAATTTCTTTTCAGAACTTCATTATGTGTGTTTCTTTTTGTTAGGTACTGTTTGTCATCGGCAGAATTATTTTAGCAACATTTAACTCGTGATTTAGGTAGGTACCTAGTAACGAGTACGGGGTTAGGTACTAACCTACGGAGGGTCTGCGATCTACATAATATGTATAGAATAGTACATATTATATTATATAGACGGGTTATCTATACATAGAGCTGTGATCTGTAACGGAAGGGTATTCTATACAAAATAATAAACCGTTGTGCAGGGATTTGCAGCGTTTTTCTCTTTTGATGACACATCTACAGACCAAGAGGTTTCTTTAGATACCTACCTCAAACGAATGTTGACACCCAGCCGTTCCTCTCAATTTGGTGGATACAGTACAAAACACGTTTCAACATAATATATAGATTTAAATTGAGGCTTTCTCAAAATTGTAGATAAATTCTTATAAATTGAGTTTCTTTTCTGTCTAGTAGAAGTAAAGCTGGGAGAGGTAGTTTGTCCAAACTAGACTTGTTTTCGTTTTGGTTTTTGTTTAATCCATTGCTCAACGTTTCCACCTAGTGTCTAGTGGTAGTCTCTACAATCACAATAATGAGAATAATGGTTAGTTATAACGGGTAAAACTTAAGGCTAGGTATTGTTTGATGTTAAGAGCTACTTACTTATGTAATGAGGATGGTTGTTCAAATCTCTCAGTTACTAATTTGATCAACCATCTTCATAACCAACGATTATTCTCATTATTGTGATTGTAGAGACTCATGAATAGGACCTAGTACACTAGGTGGAAACGTTGAGCAATGGATTAAACAAAGACCAAAACGAAAACAAGTCTAATTTGGTCAAACTACCTCTCCCAGCTAAATTCTTATATTTATAGATAAATTAATAGGTTCATAGTCGTGAATGTCTCTAGTATTTAGATAGGTAGTATTTCTATAGTACTTTCATAGTTTCTGCTGTTTTGTAGCACCTGTCAAAGATACATTATTTTACACTTTTTGTAGGGCTGATGATAGGCATAGCAGCGTGAAACCTGTTTCCACTCCAAGTGTTTCATACAATAAACATTTTGGACAAATTGAGCAGAAGAGTAATCACTGATTCATCCTGACTTATGACTCATTACTCACATCGCAATTCTGTCTGAACGTATATCGATGATATTTAGGACATTTTAGTGTTCTTTCCACAAAAAGACACGACCAGATACAGAAAACCAGCAAAATAATGTGGAATATTGAACTCCACGTCGCACGAGGCTAAATCAGCTCCCCAACTATGTTGAGTTCATATGAATTTTTACTTCCGATTCTACCAAAGTGACGTCAGCCTCGTTATCACTTTTAGGTATAAATGCCCTCCATAATCAAAATTTCCACTAGCGTATATGGCAGTTTAGATCATTCTCATCAAATTTTGTTCTGTATCTATCCACAAACCCTTCTAGGCGCAAAATGGTTGAATTGCTGTTGTAAGCTGAAATGTTGAGGGTAGGTGCGGGTTCGAAATCCTTGAAACGCCATGAACTATGAGAAAGGGTGGACGAAATGAACTGAAATTTTGGGTTTTGTACCCTAGATAGTCCCATATGAATTTCATCAAAAAATTAGATAGTAATTTTTGAATGCGCAAGCGCATACCAATAATACTAACATGAAACTATACGAAAACGGACGCAATGAGCTGAGATATGGAGGATAGTTGAGGGATTGGGCCCTTCAGATGGTCCCGCGAGTATTCGCCCCCGTGTACAATCCGTGCGAAATGCCACTTTAAGAATATCAAGCTTCAAATTCCGTTATAGATGAACCATCAAACGTTTGAAGAGAGTTACTAAGTAAGTAAAGCGCCCTAAAAAGGGATGCTGCACGTTACATAGATCTGCAGATGACAGCTTATCACCGCAGGATTGTAACTGCTGTTTTAGCACCGTTGCCCGTTGCAGTCGAGATAAACCGTTATCTTCGTTACGTCCCAGTCGACTGCTGACCTCAGCAAATCCAGTGTTTTCAGTCTGAACATTATTGAGCCCCTTTCGATAAGGAACTGCCAAAAATTTTGATGTAGTGTCAAAGGAAAAATTCATGACTCCGGATTCCAAGAACGTTGTTGGTAGCCCGTGATTTTTTATTTTATTTTATTTTTTTTTAGCGATTTAGCTGAAATGAACTGTTGAGAACTCTCTCCTCACCGATAAACTAAACAGTTGCCAAATAATAGGATACTGTGTCTTTTCACGGTTTACTCTGGGTTAGGGGAGAGTGAGGAACAGTGACAGACTTTTTTTTAGCTCACTACAAATCCGTAAAAGGGTGCTGAGAGCTGAAATTTTCACGATATTTAAATGATTTTATTTTTTATGGAATTTTTTAGAACTCGTCTCCTTTTTTAAAAGCAGCCAGTGGAAGGGTTTTGTACCTATAGATCAATAAGGTTGTTATTAAACTTCCCCACCCGTGATATAGAGTGAGACGCCTCTGGGAGACAACAGAGGGAAAAAACCTTGTAAAACAGCGAAATAATATTGTTGTTTATCACCTGCTTATTAAAAAAATATATAACATTAAAGTGTAAAACATAATTCAACGATGAAAAATGTTAAACATTAGCTAACCTGAGAAAAATGCATTTTGCATTGAGAACAATGTAGGTGACATGTCGAGATGACTTAGACTTGATTTTCTTTAATTTAATGATAATAGCTAATGAATTTTATAGAGAATACATAGGAGGTAGGTAGGTACACAGGTGAAACGTACATACCTACTTACATTCGAAGACAGAAAGAATGGATCAATGTTGGTATCTTCTGAGGATTTTTAACAGCAATGTTGGGAAGTCCCTTTCCTTACTGTACTAACTTAAGTCAGGAATAGTTCGATAATAGGTAACTAGTAAAATTAGGCCAGCCTTGGTATTGTGGCGAACTGATAGGCTAAGAGAATTCGCTTGTGGTAGAATAATATAGGTGAACGGTAAGTACGAATTATGGTAACCACTCGGAAAAAGGTTCAACAAGAACTTAGTGCGTCTTGCATCCACCTACGAATCAATTCCTCTTGCTGGCAAGTTAGTTAGTAAATAATTTTATAGACAACTACATTAGCTAATTGCAGCAGTTGATTCGCACAATAGCAGCTTACTTCGTCAGCTTCACTCCTTTCATTTCGAAATTCCCAAGATTTAAGTGACGCGAACTCCCACAGGCCAAATGAACTGAGAGGCGGCAAGCTGAAAGGCGACTCCTCACCCATCCTTTACTTTAGGTTTTTGGCACATTATTGAAATGATTGTTGCGTCAACATTGTGTAAAACATGAAAAGTTGAATAAACAGCACCAAAAAGTTGCGAAAACACAATCAACGATTCAGTAACGTGAAGTGCACAGTGGATGTGGATGGTGGTTCTGGACATAAGGACACGCGGGATGTGACGTCACGCTCGGCGAGTAGACGGAGTCAGCTGAAGCGGGCGTTTGGGCGGGCTCCCAGTAATTCAAATTTAATTTATTTTTATAAAATCACTGGCGCGTCTGAAACAAACATTTTTCTTTCACCTTTCGTCTTCAAATTCAATTCACTTTTGACATACGCAGTAAAAAAAAACGCTGCAAAGTCCTTGTCACATGGGTTTATTATTCTATTGGACCTACAGAAATGCTGGCTGTTCATTTATTGTTTCTTTCCCGTGAAATAATTCGAATAGCTATTTCTGATGGTTTCCACCAACTTTGGCCCCCAAAACACGAATTAGGTAAGGTCCTTTTTTTCCAAATTATCTTCGACCATTGATAGTGCCATTTAATCGTCCTGATCCACGTGTTGAAACTTTTTCTAGTGTTATTATACAAACTCATTGTGATTTCAGACGATTTCCCAGGTTTTTGACTCACGAAAAATCAATTTTGGGAGCTGAACATTTGGTAGAACCTCAATTTTCCACTCTGGTCAAAATCGACTTCATGTTCGGACTTCTCGTCCCAAAAACATGGAAAACGATACCTCAGAAGCTCATGTTACTAACATGTTGCTAAAACGCAAAAAGTGCTCGTTACTAGGTACCTACCTAACCCGTTGTGTAATAATTTACTTGTATAGGTTCCCCTTCTACGGAGATAGAATAATGAACCGTTGTGTAATAATTTGCCCATCAATAATACTTCAACGGTTGTTCAAGTTGCAAAAGTGCCTATCAACGAAATCCAGCCCCTTCTTGGTAGATGAGCCGTTGTGTAATAATTTACCATTGTGTAATAATTTGCCGTGGTGTAATAATTTAACGTTGTGTAATAATTTACCGTTGTCTAATAATTTGCCGTTGTGTAATAACTTGCCATTGTGTAATAATTTACCCATCAATCAACGGTTGTTCAAGTTGCAAAAGTACCTATCAACAAAATCCAGCCACTTCTGGGTAGATGAGCCGTTGTGTAATGATTTACCGTTGTGTAATAATTTTCCACTGTGTAATAATTTACCCATCAATAATACATCAACGGTTGTTCAAGTTGCAAAAGTACCTACCAACAAAATCCAATAGTCCATCACTTGTCGAATGAAATAATATCGCAGAACAAACAACTCGACTTCATACAGCCATCCTTGATTATAATCAGATGCTCCGTAGTTATGATATCCGGGCCGGATTACGAACGGCTGGACGTACGATGCTCCGGGTGGTCTCAAAAAATTGTTTAGCTGAACACAAATTTAATAACGTAAAAAATCATACCCTTCTTTCGGAAGTTTTCGAGCTACGGCGTTCTGAAATATTCAACCCCTATTTTGAACCCCTTAGAGATGACTGACAGTAACGTCGAGCTTCGAGGACCAACTAGACCCCGAACGGAACCTATAACCCGAATTTCATCAATTTTGATCCATGGTAACTAAGAAAAGTGGTCCGTACGGCGGACAGAAATATTTTTATTGCAGTTTTGGATTCTACATACCTTGAAACGTAAACCATCAAATTTGGGGGGGGGGTAAAACATTTTTTGGTTTATTATTCTGTGAATAATACAGCTATGTATTCGCTCAGCAAAAAAATTTATAACACCTCCTCAAACTTTTTTCTTTTCCGTTTCAAGGTGTTTAGATTCCAAAAATGCAATGTCCGTCCGCCGTCCACCGTACGCCGTATCACGTCTACAGGCCTCATTTTCGGTCTAAAAAAATCGTTCTTTTGCACACATGCTCCATTTGGGCCCTAGTTGTGTCCCGAAACTTTTCAGCCCGATCGGAATATACCCAGGGATGTTATGAGTGAAAATGTGTGTAAAAATAGGTACTTTTTGCGTTTTAGCAAGATGTTGGTAACATGAGCTTCTGAGATATCGTTTTCCATGTTTTTCGGGACAAGAAGACCGAATATGAAGTCGATTCTGCCCAAAGAGTGGAAAGTTGAGTTCTACCAAATGTTCAGCGTGAAAAACCTGGGACATCGTCTGAAATCACCATCAATTTGTATAATAGCACTGGAAAAAGTGTCAACACGTGGATCAAGACGATTAAATGGCACTACCAATGATCAAAGATAGTTTGAAGAAAGAAAAAAAAGGGATCGAACCTAATTCAAGTTTTGGGGGCTAAAATTGGTGGAAACCATCAGAAATAGCTGTTTCGATTATTACGCATGAAAGAAACAATAAATGAACAGCCAAAATTTCTGTAGGTATGTACAATAGAATAATAAACCCATGTGACAAGGACTTTGCAGCGTTTTATTTTTTTTCATGCTCGATTCCAATGGTTCATTATCGAAAATAATGAACCAAAAAATACTATTTCGTTCCTTGAAACTGCGAAATGCACACATCATGCTCTCCTCGCTGCATAGTAAATGACACCCGACTGATCACTGATGACAAATATGGGCAACGTAGTTTGTAAAAAAACCACAGTCATGCAGCATGGCTATAAGAGCGAATTTTCGAAGTTTTCGGCATCTTCCTCCTCCGCCTAAAATTTTCTGAAAATTAATTTTCGGCCAATGCTTTCCCAACTTGATACCATACAAAATTAAAACAGGAGTAGTTTTACGCAAAGTAAAATTTGGGGGGTGAAAGGGGGGGAAGGGGAAATCAAAAAAGTTTTGAATACCTACCAGAAGAGTTGTAGGTATTGGATACGTAACAAATTTTTTGTTCCATTTTTTGCCGAGTAACACCTCGGTTTGTAGATTTTCCAACGCTGAACACGATGGTGAAGTCAGAATTGCGATATCCCATTCCGTTATCAGATTAGAGCAGACGAACCAGGAAGAACATCTCAAGAAATAACCACGTTCCTTCATCTTCAAAGTGCTCCAGTTTGAGAATGGAATGAGATATCGCAATTCTGATTTCACCATCCTGTTCAGCGTACAAAAACCTTTAAAATGAGGTGTCACTTGTCAGACTTTTTCATTTTGGGAATTTATGGGTAATTTCCCCCCCCTAAAACTCCCCAAAACTCCCCCTTAGAGTGACCCGATTCTGCCCATCTTCGAACAGCCTGTCGATTGCCAAGACAGATTTTTCGTGCAAATTTGAACTTTTTATCTCAATTCTTTCGAGAGTTATCGTCTGGAATGACACATACATATATAAATATATAAATATATATATAAATATATAAATATATATATATATATATATATATATATATATATATATATATATATATATATATATATATATATATATATAATTTTTGGTGTCTTTCGGCAGTGAATTCAGGATGGTCTGAAACGGATTTAGGTATAAAAATCTTTCGGAAATTCGAGTTTTTAAAATTTTCGACCGAGAACAATAGCTTCCTTTTCTTCGAAAATTCGCTAAAACGCTGCGAAGCCCTTGTCACATGGGTTTATTATTCTATTGGACATACCTACAGAAATGCTGGCTATTCGTTTATTGTTGCTTTCATGTAAAATAATTGAAATAGCTATTATTTCTGGTGGTTTCCACCAATTTTAGCCCCCAAAACTTGAATTAGGTTCGATCCCTTTTTTTTCTTTCTTCAAACTATCTTTGATTATTGGTAGTGCCATTTAATTGTCTTGATCCACGTGGTGACACTTTTTCTAATGTTATTCTACAAATTGATGGTGATTTCAGACGATTTCCCAGGTTTTTCACTCATAAGTAATCAATTTTGGGAGCTGAACATTTGGTAGAACTCAATTTTCCACTCTTTGGTCAAAATCGACTTCATATTCGGTCTTCTCGTCCCCAAAAACATGGAAAACGACATCTCAGAAGCTCATGTTACCAAAATATTGGTAAACGCAAAAAGTACCTATTTTAACACACACTTTCACTCATAACACCTCTGGGTATATTCCGATCGGGCTGATAAGTTTCAGGACACAACTAGGGCCCAAATGGAACATGTATGCGAAAGAAGGAATTTTTTAGACCGAAAGTGAAGCCTGTAGCCGTGATACGGCGGACGGCGTACGGCGGACGGACTTTGCATTTTTGGAATCTACGCACCTTCAAACGGAAAAGAAAAAAGTTTGAGGGGGTGTTATAAAAATTTTTTGCTGACCGAATACATAGGTGTATTATTCACAGAATAATAAACCAAAATGCAATGTCCGTCCGCCGTCCACCGTACGCCATACGCCGTACGTCGTATCACGTGTACCCAGGCTTCATTTTTGGTCTAAAAATTTGTTCTTTCGCACACATGCTCCAGTTGGGCCCTAGTTGTGTCCCGAAATTTTTCAGCCCGATCGGAATATACCCAGGGGTGTTATGAGTGAAAATGTGTGTAAAAATAGTTATCTAAAGCTTCAGTTTTGCGTTTTAGCAACAGCAGCTTTTGAGGTATCTTTTTCCATGTTTTCTGGGACGAGAAGACCGAATATGTAGTCGATTTTGAACAAAGACGCGGAAATTGAGGTTTTACCAAATGTTCAGCTCCCAAAATTGGTTTTTTTATGAGTCAAACACCTGGAAAACTGTCTGAAATCACCATCAATGTGTATAACAACATTAGAAACATGCTCGATTCCAATGGTTCATTATTGAAAATAATAAACCAAAAGTGTGAACAGGTGAATCAAGACCACTAAATGGCACTACCAATGATCCATGATGATCTGTGTAATGAAAAAATCTATGTATAGATAACCCGTCTATATAATATGATATGTACTATTCTATACATATTATGTAGATCGCAGACCCTCCGTAGGTTAGTACCTAACCCCGTACTCGTTACTAGGTACCTACCTAAATCACGAGTTAAATGTTGCTAAAATAATTCTGCCGATGACAAACAGTACCTAACAAAAGAAACACACATAATGAAGTTCTGAAAAGAAATTGTTGATGAGGAGTGAAAAAAGTTGCAAACGTACCTAGCAACAAACTCCAGCCCCTTCTACGTAGATGGTATAATGAACCGTTGTGTAATAATTTACCGTTGAGTAATGATTTACCGTAGTAATAATTTACCCATCAAAAATACTTCAACGTTTGTTCAAGTTTCACTACCTACCAACAAACTCAAAAAGAGCCATCATTTTTCAAATGAAATAATATCACAGAACAACCAACTCGACTTCATACTCCGCCAATATAATCAGGTGATCCCTACCAATGATTTTATCTCCGCCAAATTTCCTATTGTGGGCGCGTCTCTGGTTACGACATTTGGTTTGAATTGTATACAATTTCATTCACACTGGAGTCGAAAATGCCTGTCGGTGCAAACTTCGGGGCCTTACTGTGAACGAACGGCTGGACGTACGATGCTCCGGATGGTCTTAAAAAACTCGCAAGTTCAAGAACTATTTAAAACCGTAAAAATATTCACGTAAAAAAATGGTATAGGCGTTTTGAAAATTTCAACCCCTATTTTGAACCCCTTAGAGATGACTGACACTAACGTCGAGCTTCGAGGACCAACTAGACGCCGAACGAAACCTATAACCCGAATTTCATCAATTTTTTTTCATGTTAACTAAGAAAAGTAGCCCGTACGGCGTACGGCGTACGGCGGACAGACAGAAATATTTTTATTGCAGTTTTGGATTCTACATACCTTGAAACGTAAACCATCAAATTTTGAGGGGGGGTAAGAATTTTTTTTTCATGCTCGATTCCAATGGTTCATTATTGAAAATAATAAACCAAAAAAAGGAGCCTACTTAATTCGTGTTTTGGGGGCCAGAATTGGTGGAAAATATCAGAAATGGCTATTTCAATCATTCCACATGAAAGAAACAATAAATTTAACAGCCAACAAAAATCTCTAGAACACGAATAGAAAAATCAACCCATGTGACAAGGACTTTGCAGCGTTTTTGTGTTTTAGTGGCATGTTAGTAACATGAGCTTTTTGGGGTATCGTTTTCCATGTTTTTGGAGACGAGAAGACCGAATATGAAGTCGATTTTGACCAAAGAGTGGAAAATTGAGGTTCTACCAAGTGTTCAGCTCCCAAAATTGATTTTTTATGAGTCAAAACCTGGGAAATCGTCTGAAATAACCACCAATTTCTATAATAACACTCGACAAAGTGTCAACACGTGGATCAAGACGATTAAATGGCACTACCAATGACCAAAGATAATTTGGGAAAAAAAGGAGCGTACCTTATTAGTGTTTTGGGGGCCAAAATTGGGGAAAACCATCAGAAATAGCGATTTCAATTATTTCACATGAACGAAACAATAAATGAACCGCCAACATTTCTGTAGGTTAGTCCAACAGAATAATAAACCCATGTGACAAGGACTTTGCAGCGTTTTAAACCGTGTCTCATTGTTCCCCTTGACACACTGTTCCCCACTCTCCCCTATAACCTAAATGGCTGAACCTGAATTCAGACTCTACAGGAAGCTATTGCTTCAGTTAATCATATTTTATGTTATCAAAGATGTAGTTTCCTCGTCAACTCGCAAAACGGTGCGAATTATTACGCAACGGTTTATTTTATTTTTTATCATTGCGTGTGTTTGCTCTGTCATCAGACCACTCGTCCACTGTTCACGACCCTTCTTGAAAATCGGATGAAAGAGGCCATCAATCAATCAATTTCTTCGGCATTTCATGACATCGTCAAAAATTTTGCATTACAATTTTACCATCTGAGATACTAGGTACCTGTATACCATCTTTCCCAGGAGCTGCCTATTTGATACTAATGAAGTTACGACTTCTTCAAATTCTTCGTAGATCAGGATGGTTCATCATAGACCATCATCAAATTCATCAAGAGCGCTTAATCCTGGATTAAGTAGATATTATTACCTCCACTCAGACTAAGGTGTACGTTAGTGCACAGACCCCCCAATGATTACACAAGCCCGACGAACCATCTGCGTTACTATTTATTGTGATGAGGATCTCAATATCTATCCAAGTCGTCAACTTCCATAACAGCTCCCATAGAAACTGCGTCTAATACTTGTAAGTGCATCTCACGTGCCAAGTGTACGAAACATGGGGGGGGGGGGGGGGGTACCATCGGCAGGATGTGTGCATTAGCTCCTTTGCCTTCTAATCAACTTCGCTGAATTACAGAGCTCAGCTTTGTTTTTTCACTGAGCTGTACTACTACAACAACACGCATTCATTGTGGACCAGGTAGGTAGATATTCAACTGGCGATGCGAACTTCATCATGGTTAAGTAACTGTATAGGAAACAAGTACATGACCACCCTTTTCAGGTTTAGAGAATTTTAGTGAATGGAAACAAAAAAACGCTGCAAAGTATTACACAAAGGTTTATTATTTACCTGTACAGATGCACCTTCTTCGTAGATCACTGTTATCTATGGTCAGTACCGTCGAGCTCCCCCCAGGAAAGTCCTAAATGGAGTACTGGAGCCGGCCCCGGAATTAAAGTTTCCTACAAATGCGCGGGATTCAATAATTCAATAATTCAATCATTAATCAGTTTGTAGTTATTCATGAAGCATATTGCAAATAATAATCCGTTGCGTAATAATTTATCTGTATAGGTGTCCCTTCTACGTAGATAGCATAGTGAACCGTTGTGTAATAATTTACCTTTGAGTAATAATTTACCACTGCGTAATAATTTACCGTTGTGTAATCATTTACCGTTGTGTAATAATTTACCGTTGTGTAATAATTTACCACTGTGTAATAATTTACCCATCAATAATACTTCAACGATTGTTCAAGTTGCAAAATTACCTACCAACAAACTCCAGCCCCTTCTACGTAGATGGTATAATGAACCGTTGTGTAATAATTTACCATTGTGTAATAATTTACCGTTGTGTAATAATTTACCGTTGTGTAATAATTTACCGTTGTATAATAATTTACCCATCAATAATAATTCAACGTTTGTTCAAGTTTCACTACCTATGAACAAACTCCAAAAGAGCCACCATTTTTCAAATGAAATAATATCACTGAACAAGCAACTCGACTTCATACTCCGTGAATATTATCAAGTGCTCCCTAGCAATGATTATCTCGGGCCAATTCCCGATTGTCGCCGCGTCCCTAGCGATGATATCTGGGCTGAATGTACACAATTTCATTCACCCTTCTGTTGACGAAGACTATCAGTGCAAACTTCTGGGCCTTACTGTGAACGAACGGCTGGACGTACAATGCTCCGGGTGGTCTTAAAAAAATCCCAAGTTCGAGAACTATTTTTAAAACCGTAAAAAAATTCGAGATAACGGCGTCCTGGAGATTTCAACCCCTATTTTGCACCCCTTAGGGATGACTGACATTAACGCCGAGCTTCGAGGACCAACTAGACCCCAAATGGGACCTATAAACCGAATTCGTCAATTTTGGTTCATGGTAACTAAGAAAAGTGCTCAGTGCGGCGTACGGACAGAAATGTTTTTATTGAATTTTCGGGTTCTACATACCTTAAAACGGAAACCATCAAATTTTGAGGGGGGGCTAAAAAAAATTGTTTCATGCTCGATTTCAAAGGTTCATTATTGAAAATAATAAACCAAAAATACTTTATAGGTACTTCAAAAGTCAAAAAAATTTGTTGTTTTCGAAAAAAGAGTCATATCTGTATTAGGTATTTAATTTAAGTGGGAGACAGGTGGTAGGCGGTAAGTGAGTGTTCAAATGTGCGGAAGAAAGCTTGGAATAGTTCCGTTAATTCGAAAATTCCATTAACTTGGTGATACTGCATGACTGGAGCAGGTGCATTATTTCTGGGCGCACGTGATGCTCGTGTGAGCGGGCGAGCTACTTCAGGATTTGAAGCTTGAAAACTTGGTTAATTAATCCTTTATTTTCCAAGTGAATTTTGGATAAGATCGCCCTAAAAAAAAATACCTCGAGCGACATCGGAAAGACGGGAGTGAGAGAGCGAGAGGATGCCGGGACGTGAGACGGGAAATGACGTTACGGGACTGTTATCTAGGAGGCACTGGCTCCCCCCCCACCCACCACGACGTCCTCATCAACGGAACTCTAATAAGCTTTCATCTAATCTAAAAAGCTCTCAATCCTCAAGGTGCGCCGGATTTCCTTAGTTGAGAATATCACAATCCCCCTTTACCAACACAAACCTCTGGTTCGTGTCGAAGATTTCAATCTACGAATCCCTTGGAAATATTTTTACTCAAAAAGAATCCTTGAAAAAAAGCTTCTTTCTGTCAGAATATCAAAAAACCACAGTCATGCAGCATGGCTATAAGAGCGAATTTTCGAAGAAATAACCACGTTCCTTAATCTTCAAAGTGCTCCAGTTTGAGAACGGAATGAGATATCGCAATTCTGATTTCACCATCGTGTTCAGCGTACAAAAACCTTTAAAATGAGGGGTCACTTGTTAGAAAATAACATTTTGGGGATTTTTGGGTAATTTTTGCGCACTTTAAATGCTCTAATTTGAGAACGGATCAAGATATCTAAAATCCGATTCCACCATCGTGTTCAGCGTGCAAAAACCTTTAAAATGAGGGGTCACTTGTTGGAAAATAACATTTTGGGGATTTTTGGGTAATTTTTGCGCACTTTAAATGCGCCAAAACCCTTCTTAGAGTAGGCCAATTTCGTCCATCTTCGAACTTAGCCTTTCGATTGCCAAGATAGATTTTTTGTGCAAATTTGAGCTGTTTATCTCAATTCTATCGAGAGTTATCGTCTGGAGTGACATATATATATATAAATATATATATACATATAAAAAAGTGTTAAATTTCAGGAATCGTTTTAGAATGGTCTGAAACGGATTTCTATGAAGAAAATTTCCAAAAATTTATATTATTTAAATTTCGAAGCCATTGCAATAGCTTCATTTTCTTTGAAAATTCGCTAAAACGACGTATTCTGACGGTTGAAGAATTAAAATTAATTTTCCAAATTAAAATAATAACGAGTCTACCTACTCCTACAGAGTTCGGCAACTGACTGTCTTTGATTCAATGAATGACCGAATTGAATTTCAGTTAACCAAGAGACGAACAAACACATACCAGAATGCCTTTCATTAGGTGCATACAAATACAGATGGTCTTGTACGCTCTATGCTTCATCAAATGACTAAACCGAATTTCGATTATTCACATCAAAAGTTAGCATATGTTCACTCAAGTACCACGTACCTGTATGCCTTCAGTTGCTGATGCCTCGAGTTGAGGTTTGGTCACGCTGTGTGGTTTAAGATCGATTGTTCTGGAATAATTGAAAAAAAAATTCAAACCCCCCCCAAAATTTGATGGTTTAGGTTTTAAGGTACCTATGTAGAATCCGACAATGCAATAAGAATATTTCTGTCTGTCCGCCGTACTGGCCACTTTTCTTAGTTACCATGAATAAAACTTGATGAAATTCGGGTTATAGGTTCCGTTCGGGGTCTAGTTGGTCCTCGAAGCTCGACGCTACTGTCAGTCATCTCTAAGGGGTTCAAAATAGGGGTTGAACTTTTCAGAACGCCTAGACCTTTGTGTTACGTGAATCTTTTTACGGTTTTAAATAGTTCTCGAACTTGGGATTTTTTTAAGACCACCCGGAGCATTGTACGTCCAGCCGTTCGTTCACAGTAAGGCCCAGAAGTTTGCACTGACAGGCTTCGTCAACAGAAGGGTGAATGAAATTGTGTACATTCAGCCCAGATATCATCGCTAGGGACGCGGCAACAATCGGGAATTGGCCCGAGATAAAATCATTGCTAGAGAGCACCTGATTATAATCGCGGAGTATGAAGTCGAGTTGGTTGTTCTGTGATATTATTATTTCATTTGAAAAATGATGGCTCCTTTGGAGTTAGTTGATAGGTAGTGAAACTTGAATAAACGTTGAAGTATTATTGATGGGTAAATTATTATTAAACAATGGTAAATCATTACTCAACGGTAAATTATTACACAACGGTTCATTATACCACCTACGTAGAAAGGGCTGGATTATGTTGGTAGGTACGTTTGCAACTCCACATCAACAATTTTCCTTCAGAACTTCATTATTTGCGTTTCTTTTTGCCGTTCTAGTTGCTTGTCATCGACAGAATTATTTTAGCAACATTTAACTCGTGATTTAGATAGGTAGTAACGAGTACGGGGTTAGGTATTAACCTACGGAGGGTCTGCGCTCTATATAAGATGTATAGAATAGTACATCATATTATATTATATAGATGGGTTATCTATACAGTGAGCTGTGGTCTGTAACAGGAGGGTATTCTGTAAAAAATAATAAACCGTTGTGCAGGGATTTGCAGCGTTTTCAATTTGAACATCGGGTAATTTCAGGTAAGTTGGTTATATCGATTTTGGGGGTTTTGGTATACGGAATTCTTGCTTATTTCTGCTTTAGCTAGGTAGGTAGGTAGGTAACCCTTATCTCCGAGAGTATTTTTCCTGTCCAAACGCCTCAGGGAGACCTCTGGACGTCGGCATTTCCCAGAGGCAGCTGTCCCTTGTTGGGGCTGGGCAGAGGAAGCAGATGACCCAGGCAGGTGGTCCGCAAGGTGAAACCTCCTGAGATGTTGAGCACACGGAACAGGCCTTGTGGTCGGTCCGTGGGTTCCCCCTGGGAGGATGTGACGGACCCTGTTGAGCCATCTCCAAGCAGATGCGGTGACCGGAAGACGTCCCTCGTCCGCTCAGCCTCCGCAGTTATCACGGAATTATTCCATTCAACTTCAAAGATACATACGGGGTACCTAAATAATTATGTTGCTTTTTAAACAAAAATTGTCTTATTTTATTAATAACTGGATTACCCGTGCGTTGCACGGTGAACAGGCAGAACTCGGCATGTCAGGTTAATGTTTCACCTTTTCCCCATCATGCAGTGATGGGGAAAAGTTAGCTACAGCTAACGGCTAAGAGCTACAGCTAAATTAGCTGAAATTCAGCTTAACTAATAGCTACATTTTTAGCTATTAGCTGTTGTGGGACAGCTAAATTAGCTGTTAGTTGAAATGTACAGCTAATAACTTAATAAGCTAGCTATAAAAAGTTAGCTGTTGGTGGCCGCTAATCTGCCGTTGGAAACAAAAACGCTGCAAAGTCCTTGTCACATGGGTTTATTATTCTATTGGACATACCTACAGAAATGTTGGCTGTTCATTAATTGTTTCTTTCATGCGTAATAATCGAAATTGCTACTTCTGATGGTTTCCATTAATTTTGGCCCCCAAAACACAAATTAGGTACGCTCTTTCTTTTTCTTTTTTTTTAAACTATCTTTGATCATTGGTAGTGCCATTTAATCGTCCTGAACCACGTCTTGACACTTTTTCGAGTGTTATTATACAAACTGATGGTGATTTCAGACGATTTCCCAGGTTTTTCACTCATAAAAAATCAATTCTGGGAGCTGAACATTTGGTAGAACTCAATTTTCCACTCTTTGGTCAAAATCGACTTCATATTCGGTCTTCTCGTCCCCAAAAACATAGAAAACGATATCTCAGAAGCTCATGTTACCAATATGTTGCTAAAACGTAAAAAGTACCTATTTTTACACACATTTTCACTCATAACACCCCTGGGTATATTCCGATCGGGCTGAAAAGTTTCGGGACACAACTAGGGCCCAAATAGAGCATGTGTGCGAAAGAACGATTTTTTTAGACCGAAAATGAAGCCTGTACACGTGATACGGCGGACGGCGTACGGCGGACGGACATTGCATTTTTGGAATCTATGCACCTTGAAACGTAAAAGAAAAAAGTTTGAGGGGGTGTTATAAAAATTTTTTGCTGAGCGAATACATAGGTGTATTATTCACAGAATAATAAACCAAAACGCCTTATCTCCAATGTTGACAAAAATGAGATTTTTACGTACCCCCCCTATTTGTGATATGCTCTTTTCGATGGTGAAGTCCAAATTTTACAATTTCATTAAGAAGTGGGGGTAATTCCTACCCTCGAAATCAAAAAATCGTTGAATTTGAAGGTAAAACGCCTTATCTAACTGTTGGTTTATTATTCTCTGAATAATACACCTATGTAATCGCTCAGCAAAAAATTTTTATAACACCCCCTCAAACTTTTTTCTTTTCCGTTTCAAGGTGCGTAGATTCAAAAAATGCAATGTCCGTCCGCCGTCCGCCGTATCACGTGTACAGGCTTCATTTTCGGTCTAAAAAAGTCGTTCTTTCGCACACATGCTCCATTTGGGCCCTAGTTGTGTCCCGAAACTTTTCAGCCCGATCGGAATATACCCAGGGGTGTTATGAGTGAAAATGTGTGTAAAAATAGGTACTTTTTGCGTTTTAGCAACATGTTGGTAACATGAGCTTTTGAGGTATCGTTTTCCATGTTTTTGGGGACGAGAAGATCGAATATGAGGTCGATTTTGGCCAAGGAGTGGAAAATTGAGGTTGTACCAGATGTTCAGCTCCCAAAATTGATTTTTTATGAGTCAAATACCTGCGAAATCACCATCAATTTGTAGAATAACACTAGAAAAAGTGTCAACACGTGGATCAAGACGATTAAATGGCACTACCAATGATCAAAGTTAATTTGAAAAAAAAAAAAAAGATCGTACCTACCTACCTAATTTGTGTTTTGGGGGCCAAAATTGTTGGAAACCATCAGAAATAGCCATTTCAATTATTTCACATACAATAAATGTACAGCCAACATTTCTGTAGAATAATAAACCCCATGTGACAAGGACTTTGCAGCGTTTTTTTTTATGGTGAAACGCCTTAACTCTGTTCAAAAACGCCTCAAACTTATGTTGATTCGTGAATATTTTTGATGGTGAAACGCCTTAACTCAGCGAAAATTGGGATAAGGCGTTTTACCTTCAAAAGTTTACTTTTTTTTTGGCTTCAGATTTAGGATCAGACGAATCTTCAAAAATTGCAAGGCGTTTCTCCTTCAAATGTTTGCTCAGCTGGTTTAGCGATGAGGTTTTTTTATCTTGAAAAATATAATTAGGTTATCCTGACTTGTAGAGTTGAGGTGTTTTACCTTAAAAAACAAGAGGTCGGTAACACTCTTGTTTTTGAAGGTGAATCGCCTTACATGATAGTTAAGGCGGTTCACCTACAAAAACATGGCAAAAAAATCGATTCGATTTGAATTCCCCGCCTTAAGTAGAGTTTTTGGTTTCAAAATCGATTTTTTTTTCTCGATTTTTTCGATAATTTTGTCAATTCAAGCATTATCGATGTGTCTCTATAAAATGGGTTCGATAGCACAAACTGGATGGGAGCTACAGCCTGATTTATATAGAAAACTTAAAAAGCGATTTCTGAAATAGGTGGTTTTCGGAGATAAGGCGTTTTTGCTTCAAACGGCAGTAATAGCTAATTGGAGTTGGTTGTTTTGCGATATTATTTCATTTGAAAATTGATGGCTCCTTTGGATTTTGTTGATAGGTACTTTTGTAACTTGAATAAACGTTGAAGTATTATTGGGTAAATTATTACACAACAGTAAGTTACTACACAACTTTTTTACCGTAGGATTCATATATGACATTTTTGCGCACATGCGCATGCGTAACCCGTGCGCGATGCACAGTAACATCGTTTTAGCGAATTTTCAAAGAAAATGAAGCTATTGCAATGGCTTCGAAATTTAAATAATATAAATTTTTGGAAATTTTCTTCATAGAAATCCGTTTCAGACCATTCTAAAACGATTCCTGAAATTTAACACTTTTAGCGAATTTTCAAAGAAAATGAAGCTATTGCAATGGCTTCGAAATTTAAATAATATAAATTTTTGGAAATTTTCTTCATAGAAATCCGTTTCAGACCATTCTAAAACGATTCCTGAAATTTAACACTTTTTTATATGTATATATATATATATATATTTATATATATATTTATTTATTTATATATGTGTCACTCCAGACGATAACTCTCGATAGAATTGAGATAAACAGCTCAAATTTGCACAAAAAATCTATCTTGGCAATCGAAAGGCTAAGTTCGAAGATGGGCGAAATTGGCCTACTCTAAGGAGGGTTTTGGCGCATTTAAAGTGCGCAAAAATTACCCAAAAATCCCCAAAATGTTATTTTCCAACAAGTGACCCCTCATTTTAAAGGTTTTTGCACGCTGAACACGATGGTGGAATCGGATTTTAGATATCTTGATCCGTTCTCAAATTAGAGCATTTAAAGTGCGCAATAATTACCCAAAAATCCCCAAAATGTTATTTTCTAACAAGTGACCCCTCATTTTAAAGGTTTTTGCACGCTGAACACGATGGTGGAATCGGATTTTAGATATCTTGATCCGTTCTCAAATTAGAGCATTTAAAGTGCGCAAAAATTACCCAAAAATCCCCAAAATGTTATTTTCTAACAAGTGACCCCTCATTTTAAAGGTTTTTGCACGCTGAACACGATAGTGAAATCGGATTTTAGATATCTAAATCCGTTCTTAAATTAGAGCATTTAAAGTGCGCAAAAATTACCCAAAACTAGGATAATCTTTAAACTCTTACCCCCCCCCCCCCCCCCCCACCCCCTTAGAGTGGTCAGATTGAAATATGTGAGAAGTATTAATTGAAGACGAGAGTTCGAAGCAAAAAAGGGGGAGGCAAACGATTAGTACAACTCCTTGAATTTACCCACAGCGATCAAATAAATAAGCACTTAGTACAATTACGTAATAAACAAACGGTAGAATCAGGATGGACAAAACGTACAAATTAAAATAAATACGAAGAGAATATACATAGAAAACCAAATTTTAGACCGAAGTTTTCCTTTATTCAAAACCATAGCCATTAATTCGAATATTTCTTTGAAAATTCGCTCATTAAGTCATGCTGCATGACTGATTGTTTTTTTATATGTATATATATATATATTTATTTATATATGTGTCACTCCAGACGATAACTCTCGATAGAATTGAGATAAACAGCTCAAATTTGCACAAAAAATCTATCTTGGCAATCGAAAGGCTAAGTTCGAAGATGGGCGAAATTGGCCTACTCTAAGGAGGGTTTTGGCGCATTTAAAGTGCGCAAAAATTACCCAAAAATCCCCAAAATGTTATTTTCCAACAAGTGACCCCTCATTTTAAAGGTTTTTGCACGCTGAACACGATGGTGGAATCGGATTTTAGATATCTTGATCCGTTCTCAAATTAGAGCATTTAAAGTGCGCAAAAATTACCTAAAAATCCCCAAAATGTTATTTTCTAACAAGTGACCCCTCATTTTAAAGGTTTTTGCACGCTGAACACGATGGTGGAATCGGATTTTAGATATCTTGATCCGTTCTCAAATTAGAGCATTTAAAGTGCGCAAAAATTACCCAAAAATCCCCAAAATGTTATTTTCCAACAAGTGACCCCTCATTTTAAAGGTTTTTGCACGCTGAACACGATGGTGGAATCGGATTTTAGATATCTTGATCCGTTCTCAAATTAGAGCATTTAAAGTGCGCAAAAATTACCCAAAAATCCCCAAAATGTTATTTTCTAACAAGTGACCCCTCATTTTAAAGGTTTTTGCACGCTGAACACGATAGTGAAATCGGATTTTAGATATCTAAATCCGTTCTTAAATTAGAGCATTTAAAGTGCGCAAAAATTACCCAAAACTAGGATAATCTTTAAACTCTTACCCCCACCCCCTTAGAGTGGTCAGATTGAAAAATGTGAGAAGTATTAATTGAAGACGAGAGTTCGAAGCAAAAAAGGGGGAGGCAAACGATTAGTACAACTCCTTGAATTTACCCACAGCGATCAAATAAATAAGCACTTAGTACAATTACGTAATAAACAAACGGTAGAATCAGGATGGACAAAACGTACAAATTAAAATAAATACGAAGAGAATATACATAGAAAACCAAATTTTAGACCGAAGTTTTCCTTTATTCAAAACCATAGCCATTAATTCGAATATTTCTTTGAAAATTCGCTCATTAAGTCAACCTGCATGACTGATTTTTTTGCTTACACGAGGAAGGTTTTTTTCATTAAAACTTGTGAGGCGGGGTAATTTTTATGTTTTTTAATTTCAATAATGAACCTTTGGAATAGAGCATGACCCCCCCCCCCCCCCCCCGCAACATTTGATGGTTTCCGTTTCAAGGTATGTATAGAATCCGAAAATGGAGCAGTATAATGTCTGTCCGTCCACCGTACTTACCACTTCCCTTTGTTACCATGAACCGAAATTAATGAAATTTGGTTTGTAGGTCCCATTTGGGTTCTAGTTGGTCCGCGAAGCTCGGGGTTGAAGGGGTGAAAAAGAGGGGTTGAAATTTTCAGAACTCCGTAGCTCGAAAACTTTCTTGCTTTTTTTTTAATTTTTAAATTGATCTCAGACTAAAGAATTTTTTGAGACCGCCCGGAGCATTCATTATACGTCCAGCCGTTCGTTTGCACCGAAAATCTTCGTCAACATAATCGTGAATGATGCGGTATAAATCCGGCCCAGATATCATTGCTGGAAGACACCTGATTATAATAACCGATGGTAATCACACGAAGTCGAGTTGGCTGTTCCGCGATACGAGTATAATTTCATTAGAAGAATGATGGTGGTTTTGGGTTTGTTGATATGTACTTCTGTGATTTAGAACTAACGTTATGCTTCATGAATAACAAGAAATAAATCCCACGCATTTGTATGAAATTGTGATTCCCGGGATCCAGTACTCGATTTAGGGCTTTCCTGGGGGGAGCTCGAGGGTAGGTATTGACCACAGAAAACAGCGATCAACGCAGAAGGGGTAACTATACAGGTTATAGGATCTTGGGAGGCGGTCAGAATATAAACTTGTTTCTACGGCGATGTTTCGGCAAATTCATTTGCCATCTTCTGGGCTATAAAACAACTGCAAGCCGAAAATGAATTACTATTTTGAAGGAACTTATAGTATATCTAAAACTTACGGTACTACCTAACTAGGGATAATAGGTATATATTATAAAGTTTAACAGAATAGAGAAGGTACAGACAGGTTAGTTAGTGTTTTCTTACGAATCTATTACTATTTTAGGAATGATTGAGAGAGAAGTGCGAAGAAAAGTGCGAGCTAGAAATAATATTCAGTGTGACATACCCTGGAAACTGCTATAGGGGTGGGTGAACAATGGAGATGAAAATTCACTATGGTGTTCACAATTAACGCTGATGCTGGGCATTGATGTTGGGCAAAAAGTTGAAAAACTGGTGATAAATTTATTCAGTGACAAGGTACACTTTGATGTGAGTGCGTACAAGTTGGCAGTTTGAAAGAAGCATTAGAAAAGGAGTTTTCATGTGGTTAGGTTATCCTAGCCCTTGTCACCTGTCCTTGGTAGCTCATGGCTGACATACTTGATGATAAAATATCTTAGGTAGGTACCTTCTTATATTCAGGGAGGAATGGCTATATATTGTTAGGGAGTTGACAGTTGTCGTGTTTGGGAGTTGTTGTTGTGTTATGAGTTGTTTTAGTTACGTAGTGAAAACGGATGAATTAGAAAAGTTGATTCATTAAAAAGTTTTGGTGTCCGCAAGAGTCGAGACTGTGCGTTTTCATTCAAAGAGTTATAACAGTGGTGTCAGAAGTGGGATACTAAGTGCTAGCGTGTTTGTGAAGCACTATTCGGCTCGTTACGATGTCGCAAGGAAATCAAGAAGAGGAAGGTCGTCACCTACGGAGTCGGGTGGTGCCTCCACCTCCTCCTAACGGTTCACCAGAGGAGGAACAGTCCCAAGGTGCGTGGCAGCAACAGATGGCAGAATTACGAACGCAGCTCGCGGCGATGGTCGAAGTGGTCACCCAACTGCAACGTGCCAACGAGGCAGCTCTCAGGCGGATACCGCAACCACCAGAGGGGGAACCACAGAGAAACGGCGCAGGTAAAGTCAAGCCAGGACCATACGATGGGACTCAGGATTGGGGCGACTACCGACACAAATTTACAGTGGTCAGTCGAGCCAACAGGTGGACAGAGGATGAACAGGCGACCAATCTGACTGCGGCGTTACAGGGGCAGGCCTTGGCCGTAGTTGCGCGCTTAGGGGTTAATGCCTCACTTCACGAGTTGATGGATGCATTAGCGAGTCGGTATGGTACACAGGGCCAGGAACACTTGCTCATGCACCAACTGCGAGGAAGACGTCAGGCTCCAGGCGAGAGCATCGCAGCCTTTGCAGCAGACCTGGAAACATTGGCGGGAAGGGCATTTGCTGGGGCGTCACCCAATGTGGCGGAGGCAATGGCCCTCCAGCAGTTTTACGACGGGCTAAGAGATATGGAGCTAAGAAAGTTGGTTGGGGCGTACCCTACCACAGCCCTGCGGGCTGCCGTCAATTACGCCATTCAGGCCGAAGCCAACGTGATTCGTGCTACCGGAGCTTGGGGACGCGCACCAATACGGGGAATTGAAGAAGTGAACGTGAACAGACGTGATAGGGAGGAGGAGGAGCCACTATATCGCCTGAGTGGAGAACAAGACCGGAGAGTCCCAACTCGCAGGCGCATCAACAGTGATGAGATAGAATGCTACACCTGCCATCAGTTGGGGCACGTGAGCTGGCAATGTCCCAGGAGAAGGGTAGAGGACCCAGCAACGGCGCGGAAGAAGGAGGGAAATGGGGGAGCGCTGATGTGAAGGGCCCGCAGGCAGCGCAAGGAGGAAAGGCCCAGACGATTCCAATGCTGGGGATAGGGTCCGGCCGTACCCTAGCCCTGCAAGGAGAGGTGTCGGGGCAGAGGTGTCAAATGGTGATTGACACTGGAGCTGCAGTCACAGTAATACGAGAGGACCTGGCAGAAGGGATGGAAAAGAAGGAGACGTCCAAGTGTCTATGCACGGCCACAGGAGAGCCAATACGGGTATCAGGAAGGGCGGAGGCAACCATCAAGCTCAGAGGAGGCCTAGGAATCATTGTTGGGTGGGCATTCACCGGGACATTGCCACGTGGTGCAGGACTTGCCGCACTTGCCAGGAACGCACTCAGGGTCGTCGTCGAGCTCCGTTGCGAGTACGGGTATCGGGAGTTCCATTTGAGAGAGTGGGACTTGACCTCATGGGGCCTTTGCCACTGTCCAATCGTGGGAATCGTTACATCTTGACTCTACAAGACTATTTCACCAAGTGGCCAGAGGCGTTAGCACTCCCAGACAACAAGGCCTCCACAGTGGCTCGTGCATTGGTTGACCACGTCGTCTCAAGGTTTGGAGTGCCGCACGAAATACATTCTGATCAGGGACGGAGCTTTGAAGGGGAAGTGTTTCAAGCGGTGGTGCAGTTGCTTGGGGTCCACAAAACCAGAGCCACCCCCCTCCATCCCCAGAGTGACGGGCTAGTCGAACGACTAAACAGGACGCTATGGCAGGTACTCTCCAAAATGGTTTCTGACGGTCACCAAAGGGACTGGGATGACATGCTGCCTGTTGCACTCCTGGCCTATCGGGCATCAGAACACTCGACGACCGGATTTTCGCCTGCTCGGATGATGTTTGGGCGGGAGCTCAATCTCCCTGTTCATCTGCTGGTAGGCGCTCGGCCAGCAGGGAGGACTGTCCCGGAATACGTTGAGGAGCTCCAGAGGAGTTTATCAGAGGTCCACGAGGTTGCACGCGAACGACTCAAACTGCAGGCTGAGGACATGCGACGCCGTTACAACCTTCGGGCCAACAGGAACGAGTATCACGAAGGGGACCGAGTGTGGTTCTATAACCCAAGAAGAAGGAAGGGGATTTTACCAAAACTTCAGCGTAGTTGGGAGGGCCCCTGTACGGTAGTCACGGTGCTGAACGACGTGGTTTTCCGCATAAGAACCACCAAGGGCCAGCTGCGTATTGTGCACCACGACAGACTATCTCCTTTCATTGGAGACGGAGCAGTGTTAGGGAGTTGACAGTTGTCGTGTTTGGGAGTTGTTGTTGTGTTATGAGTTGTTTTAGTTACGTAGTGAAAACGGATTAATTAGAAAAGTTGATTCATTAAAAAGTTTTGGTGTCCGCAAGAGTCGAGACTGCGTTTTCATTCAAAGAGTTATAACAATATGATCAGCTAACATAAATGTTGTATTGAATGATTTCATATTTATGGGTTTATTTTAGCTTAATTTTGTGGAAAAGCCGTTCATAGAAGCTAATTTGTTGGTTAGTAAGTCACGTAGATATCCTTGGTTACCAAGTTTCTGAACTTGTCTAGTAAAACGAGTTTTTGTTCCTTCAGTATTCAATTCGTTTATATTCTGACCCTCCCCCCCCCCCCCCCCACCAGATCCTGTATATTCAGAATTCGGTCAAGAACTCACCCCTCACAAAGGTAAATAATAAACCTTCGTGTAATAATTTGCAGCGTATTTTTTTTTAGCATGGAACATGCTTTAGCTTTGGACTAACTATCCGAAAAATGTCACGCGGAAGTGTCACGAAATTTTAAAGATGATTTTCACGTACAACCGAGTAGTTGCTAGGGAAATGAAACTTCTTTCATTTTCATCGGACAAAAATCGTTTTCCATTCGTTGGAAAGCTCTTGATTTATCACGAATTTATTTCCTATTTGTTCTTGGTATTTATTTCGTAGTTTCATACTATAACTTTATAAATTGATGTTATAAATGGATAGTAAACAATGACGCTTGTTTGGTTGTCACTTGGTTGTAGCGCGGCTAAAGCATGTTCCATGTTTCTTGAATTTTAGCCGTAGGCTCTCTGCCTCTCTCTGAGCAGTAAGCATCCGGGGGTCCAGGGGGCTTGCCGTTTTTGGTTTATTATTTTCAATAATGAACCATTGGAATCGAGCAAGAAAAAAAAATTCTTATCCCCCCTCAAAATTTGATGGTTTACGTTTCAAGGTATGTAGAATCCAAAACTGCAATAAAAATATTTCTGTCTGTCCGCCGTACGGGCCACTTTTCTTAGTTACCATGAAAGAAAACTGATGAAATTCGGGTTATAGGTTCCGTTCGGGGTCTAGTTGGTCCTCGAAGCTCGACGTTACTGTCAGTCATCTCTAAGGGGTTCAAAATAGGGGTTGACATTTTCAGAACGCCGTAGCTCGAAAACTTTAGATTGAAGGGTATGGTTTTTTTACGATATTAAATTTGTCTTGAGCTAAACAATTTTTTAAGACCACCCGGAGCACTGTACGTCCAGCCGTTCGTGTGCACCAAAAAGCTTCGTCAACACGATCGTGAATCAAACGGTATAAATCCGGCCGGGATTTCACCACTAAGGAGCACCTGATTGTAATCAAGGATGGCTGTATGAAGTCGAGTTGTTTGTTCTACGATAATTATTTCATTTGGCAAGTGATGGACTATTGGATTTTGTTGGTAGGTACTTCTGAAACTTAAACAAACGTTGAAGTATTATTGATGGGTAAATTAATAAACAATGGCAAATTATTACACACCGGCAAATTATTACACAACGGTGAATTATTACACAACGGTAAACTATGACACCACGGTAAATTATTACACAACGGCTAATCTGCCAAGAAGGGGCTGGATTTTGTTGATAGGTACTTTTGCAACTTGAACAACCGTTGAAGTATTATTGATGGGCAAACTATTACACAACGGTTCATTATTCTATCTACGTAGAAGGGGAACCTATACAGGTAAATTATTACACAACGGTTTAGGTAGGTACCTAGTAACGAGTACGGGGTTAGGTACAATCCTACGGAGAGTCTGCGATCTACATAATATGTGTAGAATATTACATTTTATATTATATAGACGGATTATCTATACAGAGAGCTGTGATCTGTAACAGAAGAGTATTCCGTACAAAATAATAAACCGTTGTGCAGGGATTTGCAGCGTTTTTGGTTTATTATTTTCAATAATGAACCATTGGAATCGAGCATGAAAAAAAAAATTCTTACCCCCCCTCAAAATTTGATGGTTTACGTTTCAAGGTATGTAGAATCCAAAACTGCAATAAAAATATTTCTGTCTGTCCGCCGTACGCCGTACGGGCCACTTTTCTTAGTTACCATGAAAAAAATTGATGAAATTCGGGTTATAGGTTCCGTTCGGCGTCTAGTTGGTCCTCGAAGCTCGACGTTACTGTGAGTCATCTCTAAGGGGTTCAAAATAGGGGTTGAAATTTTCAAAACGCCTATACCATTTTTTCACGTAAATATTTTTACGGTTTTAAATAGTTCTTGAACTTGCGAGTTTTTTAAGACCATCCGGAGCATCGTACGTCCAGCCGTTCGTTCACAGTAAGGCCCCAAAGTTTGCACCGACAGGCATTTTCGACTCCAGTGTGAATGAAATTGTATACAATTCAAACCAAATCTCGTAACCAGAGACGCGCCCACAATAGGAAATTTGGCGGAGATGAAATCATTGCTAGGGATCACCTGATTATATTGGCGGAGTATGAAGTCGAGTAGGTTGTTCTGTGATATTATTTCACTTGAAAAATGATGGCTCTTTTGGAGTTTGTTGGTAGGTAGTGAAACTTGAACAAACGTTGAAGTATTATTGATGGGTAAATTATTACTACGGTAAATCATTACTCAACGGTAAATTATTACACAACGGTTCATTATACCATCTACGTAGAAGGGGCTGGAGTTTGTTGGTAGGTACTTTCGCAACTTTTTTCACTCCTCATCAACAATAATTTCTTTTCAGAACTTCATTATGTGTGTTTCTTTTTGTTAGGTACTGTTTGTCATCGGCAGAATTATTTTAGCAACATTTAACTCGTGATTTAGGTAGGTACCTAGTAACGAGTACGGGGTTAGGTACTAACCTACGGAGGGTCTGCGATCTACATAATATGTATAGAATAGTACATATTATATTATATAGACGGGTTATCTATACATAGAGCTGTGATCTGTAACAGAAGGGTATTCTATACAAAATAATAAACCGTTGTGCAGGGATTTGCAGCGTTTTTTTCTTTTTTTTTTCATGCTCCACTGTTCATTATTGAAAATAATAAACCAAAATGAGTAGGTTTTACTAAAAATATCTCTACCACTTGACGAAACTTCTGCAGGATTTGTTTTTCAGCGGTCCATTTTTTTGACATTTTATGTCTTTACTTGGCACATGGACCCGAAAAGCGTTATACGAAACCGTTATACGATACCGGTAAACAAGCGTTACAGTTGATATTCTGATGATTTTCGCTTACAACCGATTCGTTTCTACGGAACTTCATGTTTGCAATTTTTCATCGTACAAAAACCGTTCACCACTCGTTGGAATCGTGTGATTTTATTGAATATTTTCTTGTTAACCGTACCCCCGTACCTGGCGCGGCAGCTGAGCTGAGCATGATGAAAAAACGCTGCAAAGTCCTCGTCACATGGGTTTATTATTCAACTGGAGTTCTAGAGATTCTTGTTGGCAGTTAAATTTATTGTTTCTTTCATGTGGAATGATTGAATTAGCTATTCCTGATGATTTCCACCAATTTTGGCCCCCAAAACATGAAATAGGTACGCTTTTTTTTCCCCCCCAGATCATCTTTGATCATTGGTAGTGCGATTTAATGGTCTTGATTCAGCTGTTTACACTTTTTCTAATGTTAGTATACACATTGATGGTGATTTCAGACAGTTTTCCAGGTTTTTGACTAAAAAAAACCAATTTTGGGAGCTGAACCAATGGTAAAACCTCAATTTCCGCGTCTTTGGTCAAAATCGACTTCATATTCGGTATTCTCGTCCCCAAAAACATGGAAAACGATACCTCAAAAGCTCATTTTACTAACATGTTGCTAAAACGCAAAAAGTACCTATTTTTACACACATTTTCACTCATAACACCCCTGGGTATATTCCGATCGGGCTGAAAAGTTTCGGGACACAACTAGGGCCCAAATGGAGCATGTGTGCGAAAGAAAGACTTTTTTAGACCGAAAATGAAGCCTGTACACGTGATACGGCGGACGGCGGACGGACATTGCATTTTTGGAATCTACGCACCTTGAAACGGAAAAGAAAAAAGTTTGAGGGGGTGTTATAAAAATTTTTTGCTGAGCGAATACATAGGTGTATTATTCACAGAATAATAAACCAAAAAGGCTGGTAAACAAGGTAGTCAGCAACAGACTAGTGAAGAAAGTCATTACTTACTAGAATCGAATGTGTTAACCTTGCACCACCATGTAACCCGGATCGTGGTAATCTTGCAACCCGTAATAATGATACCGTCAATATTATCCCTAAATTCCCATTGGGACATAAAATGTCCCAATGTGTTGCAGACTCGTATGCAAGCGTTTCACTAGAAGAAGCAAATTACCAACTTGCTTGGGATTGTTTGAAGGCTCGGTATAACAATTCAAGAAGACTAGCTTCTCATTTTTCATTATTTTTCGACGCTGAATCACGTGGCGGTATCCATTTTTGAATTTGATTGGAATTTTTGAAATGGCGGCCGAAAATTCGGTTGTTTTTAGCGAAAAGTCGCTCTTTTTAGCGAATTTTCGAAGAAAAGGAAGCTATTGTTCTCGGTCCAAAATTTTTAAAACTCGAATTTCCGAAAGATTTTTATACCAAAATCCGTTTCAGACCATCCTAAATTCCCTGCCGAAAGACACCAAAAATTATATGTATATATATATATATATATATATATATATTTATATATATATTTATATATTTATATATGTATGTGTCATTCCAGACGATAACTCTCGAAAGAATTGAGATAAAAAGTTCAAATTTGCACGAAAAATCTGTCTTGGCAATCGACAGGCTAAGTTCGAAGATGGGCAGAATCGGGTCACCCTAAGGGGGAGTTTTGGGGAGTTTTAGGGGGGGGAAATTACCCATAAATTCCCAAAATGAAAAAGTCTGACAAGTGACACCTCATTTCAAAGGTTTTTGTACGCTGAACACGATGGTGAAATCAGAATTGCGATATCTCATTCCATTCTCAAACTGGAGCATTTTGAAGATGAAGGAACGTGGTTATTTCTTGAGATGTTCTTCCTGGTTCGTCTGCTCTAATCTGATAACGGAATGGGATATCGCAATTCTGACTTCACCATCGTGTTCAGCGTTGGAAAATCTACAAACCGAGGTGTTACTCGGCAAAAAATGGAACAAAAAATTTGTTACGTACCCAATACCTACTCTTCTGGTATTCAAAACATTTTTGATTTCCTCCTCCCCCTCCTTCCACCCCAAATTTTACTTTGCGTAAAACTACTCCTGTTTTAATTTTGTATGGTATCAAGTTGGGAAAACATTGGCCGAAAATTAATTTTCTGAAAATTTTAGGCGGAGGAGGAAGATGCCGAAAACTTCGAAAATTCGCTCTTATAGCCATGCTGCATGACTGTGGTTTTTTTAAAATTATTTATTCAAGTACTAACTAGGTACGTACTTACGCTGTGGTATTAGAGGAGAATGTTTTGAGCAACATGGGGGCAATAAGATAGCAACAAAACAACACTTATATTAAGCTCTACGAAGGTGATGTATGATGTCCATAGCTAATGTGGCATTTTACGTGCTTGGTATATTTCGAAGAGGCCAAAAGCTCAGGAAAAACTCTGTCTCCATGTGAAACCACTAGCCTTATTTGTGTCTGTTGCTTTGGTATTGAAATTAAGAAGTACAAATAATGGATTGGGCGTGTGCTGCATAATAAAAATGTTTACTAGTACTGAAACCGATGAACATATATGAGAACTGAGTATGTTTTTGTAGTCGAAAATGTCTCGTAATTTTGCGGAACACTAAGGAATCATTATTGTGTAAGTAGATAAGATTCTGGCCGGTTTTTATGGCGTTTGGGGAGTTTTTTGGGAGACAATAATTAGGTAGGACCCAAGGCGGGTAGGACCTACAAACTGAATCATTTCCTGCCGTTGAGCAGTCCACGCCCCTCAGGACAGTTCACTCTCAGTGAACCCAAATCCCACTTCGAACAACCAGAACTTCATTGACATTTCTTTCGTTGGAAAAAAATGGGAGAGGCCTTTAGTGATTACTATACTTACTCGAAGGCAAGTTTCCAATTCTTGGACATCACAACATTCCATGTCGGAAGTGCCCCATCACATCTTCAGTAGTCTCATTTAGCAGCCGTTTTTCGGTCTTCTGGTGCTAGACGACGGCGCCCTGTGAAGGGTTTCCGATTGGGATAGGCAGATGGTGGAGTTGAACCCACCAACATAATGGTGAATTTGCGCAAACCTAGGTGTCTTATGTGAGTAACTAAGTTTATGGCTCTGCTGGACTTATGCACCTGCCGCAGTGTTACCATTGGCCGAGTTTTATCCCCAAATTCGGGATTTTTCGTCAAGCTGCGGGACTACTTCGGCGTGCGACCAAAATGGGATTTTTCTGTTGCGTCGACCAGGGATGAAACATTTTAAAAATAACACTGCAAATTATTTCACAACGGTTTATTACTTACTTGTACAGACGCCCCTTCTGCGTATATCACTGTTTTCTGTGGTCAATACCCTCGAGCCCCCCCCCCCCAGCAAGCCCTAAATACAGTACTGGAGCCGGCCCCGGAATTAAAGTTCCATACAAATGCGCGGGATTCAATATTTCAAACCCCATTCAGATCAGCAACTAATCAGCTTCCTTTCTTCAGCATTTCAAACCCTACTTTTTAGGAAATCTTGTATGTTCGATTTGCAAGTTTTTAAACGAATTTAAATATTCTGATCCATGAACATGAAAACACGTTCTCCCACATTTTCCACCGTCTCGAACACGATTTCAACCGAAATTCTGGCTACTCCAGTTAGTTGAAACATTTGATTCGGAGAGTATCTTCAATCTGCCCATGCGCAAACGTCAAATCTGAATGAAAAATAGTCGAAATGAGATTTTGAGTGGGTTGGTCCCATAAAAATCTCATCGTATTCTGACTGTAAGTTATTCTCAATATGTGAAGTTTTGTTTAGGGAGGACCTTACAGTATTGGCATCCTAATTTCAGGTACAGCCGAGTAATCCATGAATTACAGTAGACTAAATAGGAAAGGGATGTTTTTCATACTTACCCACTCTACTTTTCAATATATGAATAATGAGTGATTCACATAGACTTTGAAAGCATCTTTCATTAAAATTAAAATGCACCAACATAGCCTTCCTCCATCAATACCCAAAGCTTCTTATCTTTAGTTCTACTAACTTCACACCATACCTACTTCTTCATACTCATCATTTTTGATATCCATCTATCTATCCATAATAGTAATAATACTCTTTGTTCATGTCAAAGGATTGATGAATGAAAAGGTCTCCAAATAAATTAAATGTTCTGTTATTTCATATATTTTGTTAACGTTACATATTGTTTACATTAAATTATATATTTATATATATTTATATATTTATAGAATATTTACAATAATCGATTATGCTATTTAACGAAGCATAAAATGACTTTAAATAAAATTGTTTTGCCCTCGCTCGTTTCGTCCGAGGCGAATTTTCACGTTCACTACTCAAGGAAAAAAAGAAAGAAACAAAAATTGAAAAATACAACAAATGTAAAGGAAAAATAAATTATTAATCGAATAAGCGGACTTTGAGACAACGAAGTACAGAGTTTTTTAATTCGATTATTCGAAAATCGCGACACGCCACGAACAGAAATAAGTGTGATGTCAAAAAAAATTAAATAACAGTGAAAACAAAAATTGTGGAAACAAAACCTGAAACGACGAAATGAAAAGAACAAATCAAAAATTAAATGCATGTTAAATAAATTATATGCATTATTATTTACAAAGTCTATACGAAATTTTTTGGAGCGGGGATGGGGGGGAAGGGTCGACTAGATAATACTGTTTTCATTTGGGGGAAAGGGGGAAGAGGGAAAAAATAGTCTAAATGGATTTCTCGTACTTTAAAATTGCGCATTAAGAAGATTGAAAACGAACAATTTTACACAAACAAAAATTACAAAAATAACGACTAAATCGAAAATTTCGACATTTGAAAAAAGCAGTGGGTGACGATGCGCAAAATTTTGGAAATCACAAAAGGGCTATTTGTTTGCGAACAATTCGTACGGTGAAACTTACGCTAACAGTTAACACTGACACATGAAGCGTTTGGTTTCCATTTCATAAAAATTTTCAGTACATTCAGTTTTTCTACACCAAATTAACATTTTTCATCGCTGAAAAAATGCCATCCCTTATGCCAAGTAAACGAAAAAATCGGTTTTTTAAATGTAGTGAGTCGATTATGTAAAAAAAAAATAAAAGCCGTATTTTCATTTACTTGAGAAACACCAAAAATGTACAACAGAGAACATATAACTATGTATACATCACTGCATTCTAGGACATTAGCCGAATTTTATGTTTCTTACGTACAACACATAACATACAAATACATGCACATACACAAGTACATATGAACGAGAAATCCGTTTAGGCAACTAGCGTGGTTTTCTCTTTCATTTTTTCGATTAATAAAAAAAGGATTTTTGTATTTCAAGACAACTTTTATGTGTTCTAAATTTTATTTTCCACGACAGGAAAGTTAAAAGAGAAGCGAGACCTAAAAATATTGTACAGAAAAAGTATAAAGACTAGATACTGCGCAGGTCAAATTCCAAACGGAATAATTCATAAGAATCGAGAGGTGAAGTTTTAGCTAAATGGACCAAAATAAAATTACAAAAATCGGAAAAACCTACCGTGAAATTGCAGACAAATTTCTGTTAAACCATTTTTCCATCGTTTTGACTTGGGAGGTCAAAAATTTGATTTTTTTCCTCAATAAAGAACAATGATGGCTGACTCCGTGTGAATCAGACGCTGCACAGAGGTAGGAATTCAAGACGTTCTAGGTATTTCTTTGTTTAATGTTCAATTTTTCCTTTTTTCACTTTTCATATTTAAATAAAATCATACATTAGAATTAAATAGGCTCTTGTGTGCGACAGAAAATTAAAAAAACGCATTAAATGAAAGAAAAACATGACGATAAGTTGAAGTTATAGGTTTTACGTTATAGCGAGTTCTCCATTTTGGTGGATTTGTACGTTTTTCAAACTCAACACGCCCAGGGGTCGATATTATAGAGATTTTACCGTCAATGTCTCGTTCCATATGCAGATGCACCACTCATCAACTATTCCACAAGAGTAACATACCTTATTTCACTACACGACAAGAGATTATTATTTCAATGTATGTTACCGTAGAGAATTCGCTATAATAAAAACCCACTGAGTTGTTCGTTCAAATTTTACTAGGTACAAAAAAAGAAAAAAAAAAGAATAATGCCTGAAAACTTTCCAACCGTTGGAAAGCTAGAGTAGAAAACCTTTATTTTCAGATCTATTGGTAGCTCCCGCTTTTTGTTTATTTTTTGTATAATAAAGAATGCAAATCTTTCATGATAAAATCATTTGCTTTCCATCTTTTCTAAATTTGTAGGCTAAAATACCGCAAGAATCACGAATTTCTGTGATTTTGACGACTTTTTGTTTATTGGCATCAAAATCTGGATCAACCAATGAATGTAAAGCTGACGAACAAATTACAACATTTGCGAGTTAACATTTGTAAGGTGGAATTTCTTCAAATTCAAAGTCTGAAAAGTATTTTTCGTGTGTTCATCTATTGTGCAGGATGCAGGGTGCAGAAATTTGCATGTTTTGTACAGTTTGAACAAGTCTCAAGTAAGCAACGCAAAGCAGAGCATGCAGCTGTCGAAAGTGAAGGAACTTTACAATGTTTGTACGACTTTTGTGCCCACACGCAACAACTTGAGCCCAGCAGGGCCCAGCCGACCTAGGCTGTTCTGGCTTGGTCTTGTGTTGCTTCCCTCCTCCCAACCAACTGATTAATCAGATGATGCTTCTGGACTGTACACCATTACTTTGATGCAGTGTCTTGAGTGGCATCAAACTAATGATGTGACTATGCTCTATGCATAGTGTCATGAGTGACATCAAATTAATGATGTGACTATGCTCTATGCATAATGTCATGAGTGACATCGAATTAATGTGCGACTATATCAGGCCTAACCAGTAGCTGCAGCACCACTACAGCACCCTGCAAGACCTGCCAACATCATTTGCGCAGGGTATTATCACATTCTATGCAATAGATGTACTTGTGTGGAATGAAATTCGTAAATAGTTGCTGTTTTTGTTGCGTATAAGGTGTAGTAGCCCTGGATGGGAAGAACAGTAAAAAATATGTATCTTTTCTCCCCCAAAAAATATGTTAACTATTATAGCATGATAATTTAACAAGAACGAGGAAATGGAAATAAGGGGATAGTGATTAGGATGCGTTGCAGGAACAGCCCCGATGGGAGCACGCGGCATAGGCCGACGTGCACGAGTCCGAACATGCTTTGAGGGGGCAGTAGCAACATAAGCAGGGGAGGAATAGTGACGTGAGGCCGAGACAGGCCCATCGCTTGAGCCAGTTCGTCGACGAGCAGGAGCAGGGGTCGCGACTCCATTCGTCGTCCGTCGAGCAGTGGTACATGATGCCGCGGATGCAGCAGAGACAAGACGCGTAGTCGACGCAGGAGTCCGGGCTCACGTAACAGAGGTCCGAGCAGATCCAGGCCGAAGGCGGGTCCGGAGGCGTCCGGCAGCTGGCGCATCGGCATCGACCGCAGTCCGGGCAGATGATGGACTCCGAGGGCGTCGGGGGCGACACGAGGGGCGAGACGAGGGCGGGTTTCGGTTGACTTCGGGTGACGACGCCGAAGTCGTCTTTCTTCTTCCGGTCGTCGAGGTGTGCGCGGTCATACTGAACTGGGCGGTGGACCCTGGAACAGACAAAAATACAAACAGATTAGGATAGCTCTGAAGAATATTGCCGATGGACAGAGGGCTCAGATTTATTTTAATTTTATTTATTTCATCATTTTCAACGGCAAATAATTATAATGCCTAATCATAATTACACTGGTACAGAAATTACTGGAAATATTCGACAACCGAGGTAAGAAAATGAAGAAAAAAGTCTGCCAATTCGAGTAGGCAGTATAGCTTCCTCACTTGAATCACATAAACGTACAGAATAGTTGGGTAGGTTCATTTTGATACGGAACCATCTGCGATCCAACCCGCGTTAACCCTCAAAATTTCATCTCTCTACGACTATTTTTCGCGTAGTTAGAAGCGTTACAAGGAAACGGTCAACGTTTCATGTTCGCGCACGCGCAGACGAAAGTTACAGTACGGTTCCAATGAATTTCATATGGAACTATCAAAGTATTATTCCTGATCGACCCTCCAAATCTGATCTCATTTCAACGAGTTCAGTTAATATGGGTGTTCCAAGTATTTCACATTTGCGCATGCGAGAAGAAAGTTACAGTACTTTTTCATGGATTTTGGTATGGGACCATCTGTGACCCAACCCGTACCTATCTTCCAAATTTCAATTCATTTCGCCCATTATTTCGGGTAGTTATGGGCGTTGCAAGGAAGTAACACAGACAGACAGACAGACACGGAACCAAAAACGCTGCAAAGTCCTTGTCACATGGGTTTATTATTCTACTGGACATAAGTACGTACAGAAATGTTGGCTGTTCATTTATTGTATATTTCATGTAAAATAATTGAAATAGCTATTTCTGGTGGTTTCCACCAATTTTGGCCCCCAAAACTTGAATTAGGTGCGCTCCTTTTTTTTCCCCCTCTCAAATTATCTTTGATCATTGGTAGAGCCATTTAATCGTCTTGATCCATGTTTTGACACTTTTCCTAGTGTTATTCTACAAATTGATGGTGATTTCAGACGATTTCCCAGGTTTTTGACTCATAAAAAATCAATTTTGGGAGCTGAACATCTGGTACAACCTCAAATTTCCACTCCTTGGTCAAAATCGACTTCATATTCGGTCTTCTCGTCCCCAAAAACATGGAAATCGATAACTCAAAAGCTCATTTCACTAATATGTTACTAAAACAAATTAAGTACCTATTTTTATACACATTTTCACTCGTAACACCCCTGGGTATATTCCGATCGGGCTGAAAAGTTTCGGGACACAACTAGGGCCCAAATGGAGCATGTGTGCGAAAGAACGACTTTTTTAGACCGAAAATGAAGCCTGTACACGTGATACGGCGGACGGACATTGCATTTTTTGAATCTACGCACCTTGAAACGGAAAAGAAAAAAGTTTGAGGGGGTGTTATAAAAATTTTTTGCTGAGCGAATACATAGGTGTATTATTCACAGAATAATAAACCAATACGTTCCTCAATGTCTGGAACGCAAAACGGTAGTGGAAATTTTCATTTTGGAGGATACCTACCTTCAGTAGTGTAAAATTACACAAAAATATACAGGTCTGCAAGAAGCCAGGAATCGATATTTCATGTCATTTCCGATCGAAAATGTCGCTTAATAAAACGAGCTTTAATAGTAGGAATTTTTTTAAATGGGTCTCCTATGTGCATTAAAAATCTACTTTCAAACAGGTAATTTCTAAATTATTATTATTATTATTATTATTCTCATCGAAGATGAGTAGATATACAACCCAAGCAGGTAATGCACACAAGATAACAGATTGGGATGACGCAAAAAAGAAAAAAGTTTGCGCATGCGGCGGGGAAATTTGCAGTTTTGGTTGATTCCTATTTTAAATGGACCACCCCGCATATATGTGGTCGTTTCAAATTATACAGACTGAAGGGCAGATCGTGCTCAGAACAGATCAGGCAAAATCTAGGCAGAAGGGATAGCTATCTCTAAGTGATATCTACTAAATTATACCTCCTTGATATTTCTCTAAAATGAAAGATTTGTAATAGTTGACGACTAGCACACATAGTCCAACAGGTAAAACTCAAAACCATGTCTGCGCGAAATTTCCACCCAGAGCAATTTCATTAACTCATTCAAGCAATTCAAGCAATTTCATTAAACATTCAAGAGTCGATTTCATTAACTCATCTCTCCCTTCGAGATTACCAGCCACTCACGTTCCCGGGTCACCGAGCATCTCCGACGATACAAATTAACTGCATGTTAGTTTATATGGGGAAAAATTTTAGGCCATCGCAAACCAGGAGGGGAATTTTTCTAAAAACTGATAAAACCCGCTAAAACCTAATTTAGCGCATACGTAACGTTTTATTTTCCTGTGGTATAAGACGCGTTTGGTCCAAAAGACGTTTTTATTTTATTTTATTTGTAGGTACGGAATTTGAGACAAAAATGGAATTTACAATAATCCATAATAACGTTATTATAGAATATAATTATCTATAATAATCTATAATGAAATTTACAATAACCTATTCTAGATCACTACTGTAGCATTTTGAATTATTTTCGCTACAATAATAGATTCTAGTGATGATTTAAGAACAAACATACTCTTAACAGGCAACAGTGGCGTCAATAACAGAGTATTCATGGTTTTCTCGACTCTGTTCAATAAGTTAAATCGAAATAATATGTTAAACGGTGGAAATCATGAGGGGTCATGCGTAATATAATAGCATCAGCTGATTTGATGATAACAGGTGTGAAGAAGAAGAAAGTAGGAAGAGAAGATAGGGATAGAGCAGGAGGCGAAAGAGAGTAGGTACAACAGAGAGAAAGAGAGTACTACAACAACAACAAGGTAGGATCTTAATTCGCAGGTTATGCTGTTTCCTGTTTGTTTGAACAGCTAGCTGGGTGTATTTATCTAAGTATATGTTATGGTTTGTGTTGTGAGATGTCGGAAGAAAAAAATGGCAAAGAGAAGTCATAAAGTGCAATGCGTTGATGCTACTATAGCGATAATAACTCTTGAGGACATTTCCAACGCAGAGGAACCAGAGGAGGAGGAAGAAATATGGGAAGTCTCCAAGATCTCAGTGCCGCAGTGATGAAACCAGCTGTTGACTGTTAGCCATTTTGTACGAAAAGACTTTAACAGTTCGATTCGACGTTTAACAAACCCCAGTCTCTGTTATCGATAACATAAATAAAATCGTCGAAGAGTCGATTTTTTCGACGATCGAAGTTTTCCACACTGAAGTGTTTCGACGTCGTACATTTCCCGACCATGAATACTCACTCCTATTACGATTACCTTTGAGAAGGCAGTGGGGGTTCCAGTAAGTAATCCAATGACGTCAGCGTTTGGTTGATAATGAAATTTCGACTACATGGCAACTTGGAGTGGTGATAGCTCAAATATCCCAGTTATTTGGACCAGACAATGTATTTTTACGGGGTGCGATTTTGAAAGACTCGAACCAGATGTACAAAATGGATGAAGTTTGGCGAACTTGAATTAATTTGTACATGTGGTTCAAGATTTATAATTACCTCGGCAGCGGTGTTTCGATATATTCATTCGTAGCTCGTACGCCTTGCGGCCGAGGTGCCACTAGACTCACACCGCTTTTTGCCATCTGCCCCTACACCTGGAACAGAAAATTGAACGAAACACGTTAGAATATTTCATAATCATTTTAAAAACATACGTAACCAGAGGCATTTTCATGGAGATAACATTGGGAGATGTGGATGTTTAAAAGGAAATTCAACAACCAATCGCCAGACCACAGCACCATATTTATACATTTGATTCCGCCCTCCGCAACAGCCTGTACTTTTTTATATTATTTTTCATAATTTGCTCACACTTAGACCTGCATGGCATTTTTCACAATGTGTCTGCGTATTTATTCATAGTAGTAACAGGTTATCAAGGGTGCTAAATCCGATTTTGATGTCCAATTTTCATGATTCTGGCTCAGTCTACTGACTTGCAAGTCATATGAAATTTGTACACTTATTATTTCCCGAGTCGTTAATTATCTGGAGTAAATGGTTTTACATCGGCTACCGCTCCCAGATACATTCATCCCACGCATGCATAATGTTTGCATAAAATTTGCATCAATTTTCCAAAGCTTTTTGGTTTATTATTTTCAATAATGAACCATTGGAATCGAGCATGAAAAAAAAAATTCTTACCCCCCCCCCCCCCCCCCTCAAAATTTGTTGGTTTACGTTTCAAGGTATGTAGAATCCAAAACTGCAATAAAAATATTTCTGTCTGTCCGCCGTACGCCGTACGGGCCACGTTTCTTAGTTACCATGAATCAAAATTGATGAAATTCGGGTTATAGGTTCCGTTCGGGGTCTAGTTGGTCCCCGAAGCTCGAAGTTACCACCAGTCATCTCTAAGGGGTTCAAAATAGGGGTTGACATTTTCAGAACGCCTATACCTTTTTTTTACGTGAATTTTTTGCGGTTTTAAATAGTTCTCGAACTTGGGAGTTTTTTAAGACCACCCGGAGCACCGTACGTCCAGCCGTTCGTTCACAGTAAGGCCCCGAATTTTGCACCGACAGGCATTTTCGACACCAGGGTGAATGAAATTGTATGCATCAGACCAAATCTCGTCACCAGGGACGCGCCGACAATAGGAAATTGGCCGGAGATAAAATCATTGCTAGGGATCACCTGATTTTATAGGCGGAGCATGAAGTCGAGTTGGTTGTTCTGTGATATTATTTCATTTGAAAAATGATGGCTCTTTTGGAGTTTGTTGATAGGAAGTGAAACTTGAACAAACGTTGAAGTATTATTCATGGGTAAATTATTACTACACGATGGTAAATCATTACTCAACGGTAAATTATTACACAACAGTTCATTATACCATCTACGTAGAAGGGGCTGGAGTTTGGTGGTAGGTACTTTTGCAACTTTTTTCACTCCTCATCAACAATAATTTCTTTTCAGAACTTCGTTGTGTGTTGCTTTTTGTTAGGTACTGTTTGTCATCGGCAGAATTATTTTAGCAACATTTAACTCGTGATTTAGGTAGGTACCTAGTAACGAGTACAGGGTTAGGTACTAACCTACGGAGGGTGTGCGATCTACATAATATGTACCTATAGAATAGTACATAATTATATAAAGGGTTATCTATACGGAAAGCTGTGATATGTAACAATGGTAAATTATTACACAACGGCAAATTATTACGCAACGGTAAATTATTATACAGCGGCAAATTATTACACAACGGTAAACAATTGAAGACTCCCCCCCCCCCCCCCCCACCGACATACTGGATACAATATCCATGATTATAATCGAATTGTCTAAATTTGCGTGGAGCGCATCGGCATGGTCCGCATTAGTTCAATCAATCGTTTTCTTTTGTTTTTTCAATAAATTCATTATGACTGGCATAGGCCTTTCCAATCACATGGGATTTCGCGTTGTGGCGCCGGCTTTTGTTTCTGTCCCAACCGCATCCGCCATTTCCGGTGTATTTTCACTCCACATCAACAGTTTCCCTTCATCACTCCATTATTTGCGTTTATTTTTGCCATTTTAGTTACTGTTTGTCATCGACAGAATTATTTTAGCATCATTGAACTCGTGATTTGGTAGGTACCTAGTAACGGGTACGGGGTTAGGTACTAACCTACGGAGGGTCTGCAGTCTACATAATATGTATAGAATAGTACATATTATATTATATAGACGGGTTATCTATACAGAGAGCTGTGATCTGTAACAGAAGGGTATTCTGTACAAAATAATAAACCGTTGTGCAGGGATTTGCAGCGTTTTTTAACTTTCTTTAATTAAACGGGAAATTTTTTTTCCCGCGCAATTTCACCAGTGCAGTTAGTTATCCGCGTCTCCTCGAATCGATTTCCATATATATATACATATATATATATATCGAATTATTCAGAAGATTCCAAGCTGCTTATTCTTCTGAGCAGTACAGGGCTTCGACGAACTCATCTACGCAGGTATTAAATCTAAAGGGTTATTTCCGCTAGTGTAAGAAGTAATATTACCATACCTTCTGGAGGAGTCCGTCGTCGCTAGCTGGTTGAGTACTGGAGGCGAGCGCTTTCGATGCAAGGAAATCATCATCATCAGGCCGGCGAGAGAATACTTATACGTATTCTCTTGACGGCCTGATGATGATGTCCTTGCATCGAAAGCGCTCGCCTCCAGTACTCAACCAGCTAGTGACGACGGACTCCTCCAGGAGGTATGGTAATATCATCTACCCAGTTCACTTGTAGTCCATGTGACTGGTTCCAGTTTGTTCCGAGGTGGATATCAATATTGAAAATAGTTTTAAAAATGTTAGAAAATAGACGTAATTTTTTGGTGAAATTCCATAAGAGTGTGTGCAACACGGAACCGAGAAAATATTCGTCAATTCCTCCGACTAATATTGGAATTTTCAATTTTCCCCAACATTGGAAATTTCAATTTCACAACCATCTTGTACTCTTCATTTTCAAAAGTTAACCGCATACCTCAATCAACCAATTTATTCACGAAGTTCCCAAGGGATTGTTGCGAGGAATAAGAGACTTCATTGTGTGTCACCTGACCAATCATACAATTGCACTACAGCCCACAAAACTCCTCAAAAAGAGTTACCGATTCACAAAACACTTGATAAGATATCCGTTTAGTTTCTAATGGAATTCGACCGTTTCCTGCTCTTCGTGAGCCAATAATAGAACGTCGAACATCGGATGGAGTCACCTGAAACCTCAAGGCAAGTATTTTTCACTAAGAACCATTCCGCTTTCCTGTTATTCGATTCGTCTCGAATTTTATTTTTATTGTTTATCTAAAGTGAAGGAACATGATTTTTTAAGAACTAGGTAATCTATGTCGGGGACAACTGTTTCGCTTGAAATGAAGAACGGATTGCCCGTCCGCATCCGCCTGCAAAAAGTTCTTTCGACGTTTGTTGCTATGAATTCGTATATTTTGAAGCTAAGCCGTGGGTGAATCCAGTTTTTGTAAGGATACAAAAATGGCAGAATTCCCATAGTTTGCGACGCTTCGTGCTTTACAGATACGAAAACCCGTCATTCGACTTCTTTGCCGATCCATCGTCTTCCCTCAGGCGCCATTTTTCAGATCACCAATGCCAGTGAAGTTTGGTTGACTTTTTCTTATAATTTAATTATTCATTTATTTTTTCCTGTAAATTGGCTTAGCCGTACTACAAAATAAAAACGCTGGAAATCCCTGCACAACGGTTTATTATTTTGTATAGAATACCCTTCTGTTACAGATCACAGCTCTATGTATAGATAACCCGTCTATATAATATGATATGTACTATTCCATACATATTATGTAGATCGCAGACCCTCCGTAGGTTGGTACCTAACCCCGTACTCGTTACTAGGTACCTACCTAAATCTCGAGTTAAATGTTGCTAAAATAATTCTGCCGATGACAAACAGTACCTAACAAAAAGAAACACACATAATGAAGTTCTGAAAAGAAATTGTTGATGAGGAGTGAAAAAAGTTGCAAAAGTACCTACCAAAAAACTCCAGCCCCTTCTACGTAGATGGTATAATGAACCGTTGTGTAATAATTTACCGTTGAGTAATGGATTTACCGTAGTAATAATTTACCCATCAATAATACTTCAACGTTTGTTCAAGTTTCACTACCTACCAACAAACTCCAAAAGAGCCATCATTTTTCAAATGAAATAATATCACAGAACAACCAACTCGACTTCATACTCCGCCAATATAATCAGGTGATCCCTACCAATGATTTCATCTCCGCCAAATTTCCTATTGTGGGCGCGTCTCTGGTTACGAGATTTGGTTTGAATTGTATACAATTTCATTCACACTGGAGTCGAAAATGCCTGTCGGTGCAAACTTCGGGGCCTTACTGTGAACGAACGGCTGGACGTACGATGCTCCGGATGGTCTTAAAAAACTCGCAAGTTCAAGAACTATTTAAAACCGTAAAAATATTCACGTAAAAAAATGGTATAGGCGTTTTGAAAATTTCAACCCCGATTTTGAACCCCTTAGAGATGACTCACAGTAACGTCGAGCTTCGAGGACCAACTAGACGCCGAATGGAACCTATAACCCGAATTTCATCAATTTTTTTTCATGGTAACTAAGAAAAGTGGCCCGTACGGCGTACGGCGGACAGACAGAAATATTTTTATTGCAGTTTTGGATTCTACATACCTTGAAACGTAAACCACCAAATTTTGAGGGGGGTAAGAATTTTTTTTTTTTTCCTGCTCGATTCCAATGGTTCATTATTGAAAATAATAAACCAATAAAATAAAATAAAACCCATCAGCTCATGGGTTTTTCGTTTCTTTCACAATTTCAACAGAAACTGCGCTACTTATCAGTGAACCAAAACTTGCAAGAATGTTGGTTTCTCGATGTACCCATTAAGTGTCATCCATTAAGTGTCATCTTAGTTACATAGGAGATCTTAATCACTGTGCTCTAATAGTTCCTGGGGCGAACGCTACTCAAGATCATTAAATACTCCTGTCTCAACTCAGGAATTTCCGTTCCCATTAAAGAAAGTTTTAGAACTGTTATCATCAAGGCGAATATCTCTCAGGAAAAGACTGGCCAGATCAACGTGCGTCACGAGATTCCTTCATTCATATTTTCCGTCGTACGAGTAGGCGGATTTGGGTATCCGTCTTCACCGGTGAAATCTCATCTTTGGGAGCGGGCTATAATCCAAAACAAACCTTCAACAGTTATTTTCGAAAGTTTCATAAAGAAACCCTCTTCCACCGTAAGAATGGTCCCGAAAAATCTGATTCTATATTTACGTAGGTACCTATTCCGAAGACATAATAACCACAACGGGGATGAAATGAGGCCAGTAATCAGTCGAAACATTATTTTTGATGTGCGACGTTTCCACCAGAGATTGTGGCCCATTTATTGCTGTTGTGAAAACTGGAGAACGAAATTCCGTTCTCTCCAGCCACTTGTTAATTTCCTTGGCCAATTTTTACAATGAAATGAATAGGGCCAAAATCTTGAGCAAAATGTCGAACATTAAATAATATTTCGATGAATACTGATACCGCATTTCATCCCAATCTTATATTTACGACGAATCGCATGTGAATTTTCAAATATAATTTTCACGTTATTTCTGCCACTTTACATAAATTATGGATTGTTAGGTAGGTACTAACAAGAGGCTTGAGCACATTACTCGTGTAATGGTCTACCACTCTACCTCGTTATAGCATTAGCGAATGTCGTTTATGCAATAATTCCACAGGATGTACAAAAAAAAACTTTTCTTGCATTGGACATTATGCCAGCTGTGGTACTAATCATTCAAAATTCATTGGTATAACTCATTCTGGAATTGAATCGTTGTCATTTCAACATTTGTAATGAAATATCGCCTTTGAATCATCCTAAATTACACGTTGTGACCGCCTCTAGACTCCCTCGCGGTCCACAAGGCTCTAGAATTCTTACCAGACTTGTTGTTTCTAGTAATTTTATTATTGTCCCTAAGGGGAACGCCGAAGTTTGTCCCCTAACGGTTTTAGAAACGTCGGCGTTATTTTTTACTCTCCCATTTCTGATACTGAGTTTATTTTTAAACACCGACTGGTTGAGAAAACGTTTCAGTTCCATGTCCCCATCTGCAAGCCGGCTCATCGTCCTTATTTCGCTAGCTTCTTTTCCTTTCCACTTAAGTAAATGAACTTGTCAGTAATTTGCTAAATGAGCACCCGTTGTATGTTCGTATATTAAATTTAATAACGACGAAAAACTTTCAGTTGCTCGTGAGAATGCGGTTTTAATGTAGAACCTCTCACATCATCAACGTAGTCAACAGCAAAATGCTCAACAGAACAAAGCGAGACACCGATGCACTTCAAACCTCAACCAGCAGCAGACCACATTTTCTTTAGTGTTCGTTACTTCCGCTAGCCACTACCCAGACGGCTGTCCAAGAATCGATTAGCGAATCAAACCATGGACTTTGATCGAAGGATAGAAAGATTGCTTGTTTCCGCGTGATACCGTTACTAGGCACCGATTACAAAAACGCTGCAAATTATTACACAACGGTTTATTATTTACCTGTATAGATGCCGCTTCTGCGTAGATCGCTGTTTTCTGTGGTCAATACCTACTCTCGAGCTCCCCCCAGGAAAGCCCTAAATCGAGTACTGGAGCCGGCCCGGGAATTACGGTTTCATAAAAATGCGTGGGATTCAATCACTCAATCATTAATATTATTTGTTGTTATTCATGAACCATAACGTTTGTTCAAGTTGCATAAGTACCTATCAACAAAATCCAAAAGAGCCATCCATTCTTCAAACGAAATATCACAGAACAATCAATCAACCTCATACAGCAATCCGCGTTTATAACCAGGTCTCCCTAGCAATGATATATCTGGGCCGGATTTATACCGTTTCACTCACGATCATATTGACGAAGCTTTTCGGGGCAAACGAAAGGCTGGTCGTACAACGCTCCGGGTGGTCTCAAAAAATTCGTTAGTTCAAAATCAATTAAAAACGTAAAAAAACCATACCCTTCTATTGAAAGTTTTCGAGCTATGGCGTTCTGAAAATGTCAACCCCTATTTTTAACCCCTTAGAGATGGCTGACAGTAACGCCGAGCTTAGCGGACCAACCAGACCCCAAACGGGACCTACAAACCACGTTTCATTAATTTCATGGTAACTAAGAAAACTGCGAAGTACGGCGGACGGACAGAAATTTTTCTATTCCATTTTCGGATTCTAAGTATCTTGAAAGGAAACCATATAATTTTGATGGTGAGGGGGGGTAAAAAATTTCTCATGCTCGATTCCAAAGGTTCATTATTGAAAATAATAAACCAAAAATCGATTACTTGACATTGTAAAATTACTCTAATGGCCGTAGACGCGTGAGTGCTTTCATTTCACGCATCTTCATGGATATTTCCTTCATATATCCTACTAGGTTCTCAAGTTCATTTTAAAACGATTTGCATTAGTTTACAACACTTGACTTTCTCGTTAGAAAAATTTTAACTTCATCATTGAATTTAATAACATAACGAGGTGTTTACAGGTTATCGAGAGCCTCCTTATCAAGGAATAGAACTATTTTATAAATACCATTGTTTGCGTTTGAGTAAGAGGAATTTTGCTGATAGTTTTGCATCGCTTTCTGAAAGAAGTAGTAGGAACTACTACTACTTATTACTTACAAACGGGAATGGTTCCGTCTTCATGTCGCCTCACCATCTACCGACTGACCAAATTCACAATACATCTGCCAAGGTATCACCAGCAATCTGTCAATCATTCAGATGAAGTGTGGAGAAAAACTTCAAACGATTTTGGTTAATTAACTTATGAGAATCTGTATTGTTAGTTAATATCATTTAAAAAAAAAAAAAAACTTATGAGAAAGTGTTAGTAGCCGGTAATATTCGAACGTAGACTCGAATGTACGCGAAGTAAATGAAAAAACTCTACGAGCGATAAAAATGCGTTGGGTCACGCCGCGTAAGAGAGGATGTTCTTTTTCGCGTAATACACCGTAGTTTATTTATTACTTACCTACCTACGACTTACTATTATATTGTCATATTCATTCAACAAAATTGGGTCGTGAGCCGATCACGCCATTCGTAGAAACCATTAGTAGACTCCGACCTCGATGACCTTGGTTAATGGTGGGTTATATAATTGTACTATAATCGACGATAGCGAATTTGACGGGTTTGGCACATGATCAAATCTCCTTATTTTTGAAGATGAGGATCAAGTCAGAAATCGAAAAACTGTCTAGATCCTGGTGATGTAAGGATGCTAATGATTCTTCTGCGAAGAGATATAATCAGGGCTGATGCACTAGTTATCTGGTTTCGACGGAAAAACTGTTAGGGGACGGTACGTAGTTAATGGACACGACGTGTTTGTGTCGAATTTCATTGAATTTCAGAACTCCGTGACAATTTACCTGTCTGTACTGCCAAGGCAGAGCGCGACGTCGACAGCCATGGTTGGTAATGTACAAAGAAAGTTACATGTGGAATCCTAAATACATACGTCTACAAGATCAGTGCAAAAAGTTATTTTCCTGTTTTCGACTTTACCTCCTTCATGATTAGTGACACGAAAACTGTTCACATCTCCTTCGAAAGCTGGCAATCCAACTGTACATCTCTAATCCTCAAATTTTCTGAGAAACCAACTTAATAAAACCTTTAATAACACGAGAAATTCGACTGCCGACCATATTATTAGCGCCTCCCCTATTCTGGGCCTCTTTCTTCCATCCTTTTATATCTTTTCTGAACTCCTTGGCAGCCTGAGTGAGCAGTGATTAGTTAGGCTAATTCTTCAGTTTCTTCATTTCTTTTCTCCAACATTACTTATTTTTTACGTCAATCAGCAAATAACTTGGAGCATCTGTCAATCAAGTTTACATTTACGCAGGTTATTTTAGAGACATACTGCCGGTATTAAGCCGTGATATTCGTTATTTGACACCTTTTGTGGGATATGATTTCTATTCTTTACAGTCAACCACATATTAAACTATAAAACTACATACCTAACAGGATGCACGAGTTTATGAGCATAATACCTATATCGACCTTACAAGTAAAGAGTACAGCAAATAATTTAGCTTGTGAAGATAACATCATTTTATACACTAAAATCATTTCTGGAATATTTGTAGGCAGTAGACGATCGAATTTCACCAACTTGTTATTCCTTGTACTTATTATTATTAGGTATTACTAAATATGCAAATGCATGTTACGGTTCTAATATCCAATAAACCGCGGTTTACCTAAATAACGTCGTTCAGCCGACGATTTCGGTATCAGGTGAATACGAAATAGACGAAAGGATCTAATAAAATAATGTAATACCTTCGACTGTTGCTAGAGCAAACCCTTCGAGGTTAAAGAAAAATGTATCCGAGTTTTCTCCAATGCAAATTTAATACTACATCAAAACACGTACGGAGATTATGACCAACTCGGGAAACTGTAACTAATAAAAATAATCTTTTCGGTATTCTTATCAAGAAATAGGCTCGATTTCGTTGATTGTCATATGACTGAAAAATTTTCATCCCTATTATATTCAATAATATTATCGACAGGAGTTGAATCTTGATAGTACATTGCGAAAGTAATGGCTTTTTAACCTTTCAAATTTAACCAATCGGAGACTCCGGATACATCACATCTTACTTATTTGTAAATCAGTGACGTTTCGGCGATTTTGCTATAGCCCACGTCCGTCTCAGGAACTCGCTGATCGCGTTGAGACCACCCTCATTAAAATCGGTCAAGCGGTTTAGGTTCAGACGTTCTTATGTAACATACGAAAACACTTCTTAAGAGTCCTATATATAGGCATATGCCCACAAACTTTCCTGATTAATCATTAATTTATCCTTTGATAACTTTCAGTAATACAGCATTTATTCTGCCCATCCCATGTTGACGTCTGGTAGGTCATAAAAAGAAACCTTCGCGGAGGACTTCGCCGTGAACTGACGTTCCTCAAGCAAACCTTCCACAAACATGCAAAACGCGGTTTTCTTCTAATTTCCACTGCCGACTTATTCGACACTTTCTGCAAACGAAATCTGAACTTTTATGCAAAACGAACTAAATATTCAAATATTCGCGAATGGAATTGGAACATTCGCAACTAGTTGCAAAAGGAAATTCAACGTGTTTATTTTCTTCTTCGCCCTCTAAAGACGATTTCATTCGCAAAGCTAGAAAATGACTGGAGTACCTAATTACAAAGTTGTACATTTCCACTAAGAAGAAACTAAACTGCTACACCGTAATATAAGATGTTATACGTTACTGTTAGTAACTGACGTACATCGAAACCGGTATATAATATAATATTTTGTTCTCGACGGGGAGAGAGACAACGTTTCAATAACTTCTCCGTTTCTTATTTGAAATGGTTTTCCACGATTTCATAGAAAAATGAACTCCTCCCTTCGTGGCACCTTTGTTTATTTAATATTTTGCACTTGGGTAGCGACAATTTTGATGTAAATTGAATATGACAAGTTTTTCGAACACATTCTTTTAGGAAACTGTGCGTACTTGGAATCACAGATCAGAATAAGAAGTTTTACTGCAAATCATTACACAACGGTTCATTAATATCCTGTATAGATTCCTTTATTCCTTTCTATGAAGATCACTGAATTCATATTAGCGTAAGATCCTGAACCAAGTAGGGGTATTTTGCGGTGGCTACTGCCTACCCGCGCATGCATAAACATGACAAAAATGCCACCGGAGTCCGATAACCATCTTTCTTCAAAATAAATAATATACGGAACAACGGAGTCGATTTCATCAAGCCATGCGTGATTATAGTCAACTATTCCCTATCAATTATATCAGCTGTTTGTTCATAGTAAGGCCCTGAAGTTCGAACAGAAAAGCTTCGTCAACATGAGTGTGAATCATACGGTATATCTAACTCCAGCCCAGATATCATCGGTAGGGAACAGCTGATCACAATCTCGCATGGCTTTATGATACGGAGTTTGCTGTTCCGTGATATTATTTCATTCGAAGAATGGTTATTTTGAATTTCGTTGAGCGGTACTTCTTTATCTAAGATGGTTATTTTGGATTTTGTTGATCGGTACTTCTTTATCTATCTGCTGTTAGTTATAAGTTTGTTGTTCACGGCCAAATAAATCATCCAAATGAAGGAAACATTTGGGAATACTTCGAAGGTTCTACTTAGGTTCAGCAACCATCAGCATTTCAAAAATGACGGAAACGGCGCGTTACGGAAGATGGGGGCGGTGGAAAAAAGCATATCTATGTTACTGTTACTGCAGAACATTAGAGGGCTTACACTTCGAATCTGGTGGTAGATATTTTGCGTCGTATCTGGGTAGGTACTAAATCATATGCTAAAAGTAAAAAATTTGCATGCTCGATTCCACAGGTTCTCATTATTCAAAATAACAAACCCTTGGAAACCCTTGGATGTACAAATTTGGAACTAAACTGTACTGAACCTGTAGGCACTCAGTATTTCTGTACTCGTTCCTGCTATTCTGAAGGAATGCTAAAACTTCTCAATGACACCCGGCGGAAGGTATGAAAGGCGAAATTTATGAATTGCGGTGTTCCTGGAGCAGATGCAACAGGTGGTCGAGACGGCTCTCCCAGTTCACTTCCAAATACGGTTCGAGGGACACGAGGTCCGGTGATGAATCTTATTGAGAAAGGGACTGCCCCTATAATAACTCGCATGGGTGACAAAAGCGGTTTATAATTTTTTTTTTAAATTAAACTAGGTTCCATTCTAAAAATTTTGAGACCAATCGCACTCTCATACGATGGACAGTACTTTTTCTAGGACTTTTCAAAGATTCCAGCACTTCCTACGTCATTGCACCATTCTCGTCTGGGCGGGACCTCCCTGCCAATATGACGTAGGAAGTCCTGGATCTTTAAAAAATAACAGAAAAACAACTATTCATCATAGGAGAGTGCGGCTGGTCTCAAAATTCTTGGAATGGAACCTACATTCATTTTTTTTTAAATAAATACGTGCGCACAGCCCATTAGGTGAAATTCTATTTCTGAAATTGAATTTTGAAATTGGAGAGAGAGAGATCATGTGTGTTGGTACAAGCGAAACACGGAGGGACAGGGCCGGAGGGGAAGTATAGTGGAAATGGGGGGAGGGGTGTAGGCCGGCCGGGCGACGTTGCCGGACCCGGCAGCGGCCGCACAAACCGGCAACGTCGCGGCTCGACCTGAATGAGGAGGAAGGCGAGTCCTGCTCCCTAAATATGAACGTCTTGTCCACCCTCCCCCCCCCCCCCCCTCCTAAGAACCAGTACCCCTTAACAGTTAAGGGTGAGGTAGAGACACGCCCGGTTTATTTAGTCAACAAAAACGGGTAAATTTTATGGAATTTTGTAAAGTTTTTTTTTTCCAAACAAATGTTGCAACTCAATTATTATAGGACAACCAAAGAAAATGAGCCTAAATTACACATTTCGGGCCCATATTACTGCTATTCAATAGAGAAATCGCCGAAGCCGACAAAAGTGTAGAGTATTATAGAAATCGAGGAAAACCGGAAATATAATTTGAAAAAACAAACGCTGCGAAGTCCTTGTCACACGGATTATATTGGACGTATCTACAGAAATGCTCGAAATACCATTATTGTTTCTTTCATGTGCAACAATATTGAAATAGCTATTTTTATGGTTTCCACCAATTCTGGCCCCCAAAAACACGCATTAGGCTCCTATTTTTGACTAATTATCTTTGATCAACTGTCTTGAGTCACCTGTTGATACTATTTCTAGTGTTATCATACAAATGTACAGGCGATTTCAGACAATTTCCCAGGTTTTTGACTCATAAAAAATTAATGTTGGGAGCTGAAACTTCGTTAGAACCTCAATTTTCCACTCTTCGGTCAAAGTCGACTTCATATTCGATCTCCTCGCCCTAAAAAACATGGAAAACAATACCTCACAAGCTCTCGTTACTAAAACACCAAAATACCCCTATTTTTACACCCACTTATCACCTATAACGACACCCTTGGGTGTATCTGACACAACTAGTAGGGCTCAAATGGAGCCGGTGTGCGAAAGAACGAATGTCTTAGACCGAAAATAAAGTAGAAATCAAGGATAATTTGCTTAAGAAAAACAAAGAAGGAGTTTAATTTGTGTTATTGTGGGCCAAAATTGGTGGAAACCATGAAAAATAGCTATTTAAGTTATTGCACGTGTAAGAATAAATGAATAGAACAATAAACAATGAATGAATATAATAAGGGATGAATAAATAGGGGTTGAAGTCTCCAGGACGCCGTTTTCTCCAATTTTTTACGGTTTTAAATAGTTCTCGAACTTGGGAGTTTTTCAAGACCACCCGGAGCATTGTACGTTCAGCCGTTCGTTCACAGTAAGGTCCAGACGTTTGTACCGACAGCCATTTTCGACAGCAGGGTGAATGAAACTGTATACATTTAGCCCAAATCTCATCACTAGGGACGCGCTAACATTCGGGAATTGGCCGGAGATAAAATCATTGCTAATGATCACCTGATTATAATCACGGAGTATGAAGTCGAGTTGCTTGTTCTGTGATATTATTTCATTTGAAAAATGATGGCTCTTTTGGAGTTTGTTGATAGGTAGTGAAACTTGAACAAACGTTGAAGTATTATTTATGGGTAAATTATTACACAATGGTAAATTATTACACAACTGTTCGTTATACCATCTACGTAGAAGGGGCTAGAATTTGTTGGTAGGTACTTTTGCAACTTTTTTCACTCCACATCAACAATTTCCCTTCAGAACTTCATTATTTGCGTTTCTTTTTGCCATTTTAGTTAGGCACTGTTTGTCATTAACCGGATTATTTTAGCAACATTTAACTCGAGATTTAGGTAGGCACCTAGTAACGATTACGGGATTAGGTAGTAACCTACGGAGGATCTGCGATCTACATAATATGTATAGCATAGTACATATTATATTATATAGACTGGTTATCTATACAGAGAGCTGTGATCTATAACAGAAGGGTACTCTGTACAAAATAATAAACCGTTGTGCCGGGATTTGCAGCGCTTTTTATTGCATTTTCGGATTCAACATACCTTGAAACGGAAACCATCAAATTTTGAGGAGGGCTTAAACTTTTTTTTTTCATGCTCGATTCCAAAGGTTCATCATTGAAAATAATAAACCAAAAAATGCTTCATGAAGTTTTGTTTCGCTATTTAATTGAAAGAAATTTCAGACTCGATCGGAAATGCGGCACTTATAAAATCAAACCTATAAAAAAATAACGAGAAAAATAGGTAGTTTCATGCGATTTATCTTATTTTTCTTTTGACCAGTTTTTTAGCCAGCAGGAATGGTCTTAATGGGAAGTTTTTTTTTACGGGACGCGCATCCGGTCCATCTGGTTTATTCCCCATTGTCCGATCTCTTCTGTATGTTTTCTTTCTAGGTAGTAGGTGAAGAGGTGAAGATGAAGAAGAAGTTCCTTTTTGATGGCGAGGATGTAGGTGAACTGGAGGGGACTTCTAGTTTTTAAATAACGTGCCCTTGAGAAGGGGAAGGCACCGTGCGTGTCCTTTTTCCAGTAAGACTGATCGCAGGTAGAATCGAACGCGGAATCTTAAACGAAACATCTCGTTTTCTCGATTCAAAGCAAAGAATTCCGAAAGAATAGGAGCATATTTCTAGCCACAATAAAGTCCGAGTGGTTCAAACTTCAACGAGAATGGTCGGGAACTTCTGGACACATAGACACGTTATGCTATAAGCTTCCTTGTTACAGGCTTTTGAATGGTCTGAAATTCATCTCCTTTGGCTAATGTATTCAGGCATGAAACTCCAAAGGTTCCACCATATTTGGACTGATGTGTGCGTCAAGAACTTCCATTCAATCTTCTATAGCCCACACTGTCGTTCACTCTTCATCATTCTATCTCGTAAACGAAATGAGGGAAACCCCTCTCAAAATTGCATCATATGTTTACTCCTTCACCATCCCAATCACCATATTATGTCCATCATCCAGAATCAATATCCAAGGCGTCGTCAACAAGCTTCAGAGAATCAACTTCATCAATCAATCAACACGAATTTGGTTGTTAAGAATATTGACCGCAAATCCAGAAGGAATAATTAAAACATGGCATTCATAAATAACCTGAGTCGTGAAAAATGTAAATAGTACGAAACAAATATATATATATATATATATATATATATATATATATATATATATATATATATATATATATATATGTATGGAATGGGACTTGGAGGTAGTGGTTTTTTTTCTAGAGGGTTTGAAGAGGTGAAGCGGGAGGCGAGGTGAACAAGACAAAACCGCATTCCTGGGGCCACAATGGGCCATCGCCTCCACAAGGGCCTGAAGAGGACGTCGGAGTTGTTTGAAATGCCGAGGCATGTTGAGACTGTTTCATGAATGAGAGCAAGAGAAATTGACTGGGAGATAGAAAGCAACCGATCGAGGTGGCGACGGCTTCCTACAGACATGCATAATGGAAACCTAAGCTGCAAAACTATGGAAATGAAACCACAGGATTATGGCAAACTGCGAAGGACGTGAAGGCTCGTTTCAGGTAACATAATACATGATATTATACCGAATCTACCGAGGAAGGCATAAACTCAATCATACGTCACATCTGAGGTAGCTAAAGTACCAGCAGAGATTCAATAAACAAACATGTAAGTGGATCAGAGATGGGCATATTCATATTGTAAATACGAATATGAATATATTCAAACGGAGTATTTTCTATGAATACGAATACAAATATATTCACATTCACACGAAATTCGTATGAATATGGCAGATATATGATGGTATTCACTCGAATTTCACGTTAATATGTTAGGAATATGTTCATATTCACATGAATTTCGTGTAAATAAGGTCGAATTTTAATCGTATTCCCTCAAATTTCATGTGAATATGATAGGAATATATTCACATGAATTAGGTGTAAATACGGTCGAAATATGATGGTATTCCCTCGAATTTCATGTGAATATGTTCATATTCACAAGAATTTCGTTTAAATATGGTCGAATATTACGGTATTCCCTCGAATTTCATGTGAATATGATAGGAATATGTTTATATTCACACAAATTTGGAATTCGAGGGAATATAATTACATTTCGACTGTATTTATACGAAATTCGTATGAATACGAACATATTCCTACCATATTCACATGAAATTCGGGGGAATACCATTATATTTCGACTATATTTACATGAAATTCGTGTGACTATGAGCATTCCTACCATATTCAAATAAAATTCGAGTGAATACCATTACATTTTGACTATATTTACACGCAATTCGTGTGAATATAAAAATATCCACATAAAATTCGAGGGAATACCATTCATTATATTTCGACTATATTCACACGAGATTCGTGTGAGTATGAACATATTTTTATCAAATTCACATGAAATTCGAGTGAATTCCATTATATTTTGACCATATTTACACGAAATTCGTGTGAATATGAACATATTCCTAACATATTAACATGGAATTCGAGTGAATACCATCATACATCTACTATATTAACATGAAATTCGTGTGAATATGAACACACTCCTATCATATTCACATCAAATTCGAGGGAATACCATTATATTTCGACCATATTTACACGAAATCCGTGTGAATATGAACATATTCCTATCAAATTCGTATTCACATGGAATTTGTGTGAATACGAATATATTCGTATTCGTATTCATAGAAAATACGCCGTGTGAATATATTCGTATTCGTAGGTATTTACGACATGAATATGCCCATCTCTGCAGTGGATACACAGCATGGTTGTTCCCTGGTTTTTAAGGAGGGCGAAAGAAAATGTCAACGGAATAATTTGACTTCTTAACTGGTGTCATCTGCTCATCACAGGTCCCCGATTTGGAAAGAGGTTTTAAATAATGAGGGGGAAGTTAGGACTCATCTCGAGGAGGAGGCAGGGAAACCGATGACAATAAGTTTTAGGGGAAAATTAGGGTACCTAAATAAGCATTGTAAATTTCAGCTTATAGAGCGAGCAACATCCATAATCGAATAATAGTGACTGTAAAAGCTCAGTTGGATGGCATTACAGACCAAATGCTGTCACCAGATATGCGAATAATCAGGGGGCACTTTTTTTTAAATCCACAATGAAATCCGGATCAAGGTTTGGATATCAAATGCTTGCAACAGATCGCATAATTACAAGACTGGATGCAATGGGCAATAAATTATAAACCCTGTTTTCTGACTCTTTATTGTTACTTGGAATAAAATAACACCGTTAAAACGAAGAAAAAATATATTACACCGTTCTGGAATGGAGAAGACTAAACGCTCAGCCATTTGAATAAAAGGCGGCATCCGAAGGCTATGGACGACATGAAAAGTACTGAACGTCACTTGAAAAGTACTGAACCCCAAGCAGAGTGCACTGTGACCACAGTCTCGAGCCTGGGCTTTTGTGATTTCACGTTACCCTTGGAATTAGCATGCCATTAGGCCAGTACTGCCAAACCTTGGGGGGAGGGGGTGGAATGATTTATTTATCTTTTATTTATCGGGGGAATAATTTATCTTATTTATTTATCTTTTATTTATCGATGTATTTAGTAACAAAACCTGAACAGAAGATAACCACAACTCGAGCACTTTCGGGGCTTTTTTTCGTGTTGCTCAGTTGACCTCACTGTAAGGGTAGCCAGTGAGAGACGACACCATTTTGCAGGTCTATTTCCAGCCACAGGACAAATCAATAATTCAATAAATTTTCTAGAATTATAGATAACAGTTTTTGCTCTACGACTTCATTTCTTTTAAGCCAATACCTTTCAGAAAAGAGAATTTAAAAAAATCTATGCAAATTCTCCATTCTAGAGGCTGAAATTCTAGATTCTACAACAAATGGTTCCATTCAGAACAAACACGAATTTATGGATTGAAGCAAGGGCTCGATAGCAGCACGAAGACCTAAGGACGGTAAATGGACAAAAAGGGAAGCCAATAAAAACGAAGGTGGAATGGAACGAAGCGTTTCTGGTTTGGGAAAGAGGAAGGTGTGGCGCGAGGATGGGGCTGAGCAGAGGGGGAAGGGAAAGGTCCTTGTTGACGACCTTAGCATCGGGCTACTGTAGTTACACCCCCCTACCATCACCAGCTCCCGTCGATAAAAAAACTGTGCTCGCGAACGTACGCGCGGCGCGCGCACGCACCTTCTTCCACGAGAAGGCTCTCCCGGGATCCCTTCCCTCACCAGGCGGGGAGATATCAACTTGCGAAGACTCTCCGAGATGTGTCGTCGATTTCACACCACGATGCGATATATTCAGGCAGTTAATAGATGGAACATTGTACTGCGGCAGGAAACTAGATCAAACTTGCCCTACATACAACGGCAATTCCTACATTGGGCCAGGAGGTCAGGATTTTGCATTCCTGACATTAGGATCGGATTTGGCCAGTAGCTTCCAATATGTTAAATTACCTGGGAAAGTAATATTGTTTGCGGATGACACTGCGATTTACGTAAATGGAATTTCCTGGGAGGCTGCTCTGCAAGGAGCTGAGGAATGTTTAAAAATAATTAATGATTGGCTGGCCCTAAATAAACTAACATTGAATGTATAAAAAACCAATTTCTTGCCATTCAGTATTGATACCAGATCCGCTCTACCCCTTGATAAAAATACTCTTCCATTTCACAAGTCCTTTTGTAATGACCTGACATGTTTATCTTGTGCTGAGATTTCTAGGGTGAAGGGAGCCAAATATTTAGGAATTACCTTAGATGAAAACATGAAATGGCACATACAGATACAACTAACAAATAATAAAATGAGGAAAGTTCTTTATATATTTTCTAAGTTAAAAAACATTGTAAGCAGAAAGCTCATGATTCAAGTATATCTAGCCTTAGCAGAATCTGTTGCTACATACTGTATGCCTGCCTGGAGTGGGGCTTACAAATCTGCTTTAGAGCCACTTCTTCTTACCCATAAAGCCTTGATTAGAAAAGTCTGTGGGGCTAATTATTTGGCTCATACTTTGCCTTTGTATAAGAATATCAAAATTGTGCCATTTACAGATTTGCTTAACTTACATAGAGTAAAACAATTACTTAAGGAAAAATCTTATGAATTCCCTGCGCATTATGTTAATACTCGATCCAAAACTGATCTTTCTCTGGTGCTGCCCCTCGTACGTACTACTTTTGCACAAAACTCATATTCATATAGGGGAACAACAATATTTAATTCATTCAACTATAAGCTTAAATCTGAGTTGTTAAAATCAAAAAATACGTATAAAACATTAAAAAAATATTATCTAAGCTGCTTAAATGATAGGAATACATAATTCTATGGATTATAAAATTAGTCTAGGATTACAAATTATTAATAAACAACTTAATGTCTAACAATTCTAAGATTAGGTAGTTAAAAGACTCGTCTCCTAACACGGGCATTAGCCCATATTGGAGACTAATTTCCTGTAAATTAAAATTAGAATTGTTTGTAATTATTAGATAACTTATAATTTAATCTTGTAATTATTATTCTTACATTCAATACTCCAATGTAAACTTATAAAGGAAATTTAAAATAAAAAAAAAATAAAAAAGCTGTTTGTTGGATCTGAAAACGGTGGGGCACCAGACCAGAACACAAAACCAACAGTTAAGTCTACAGGCAACAACACCCTTCCCTTATTTACTGATTCAGCGATATTCAGCAAAGCTTATCTCTTTTAATCAACACTCTACCGTCGTACGACAACGCCAACAATTTCTACTGCAAATTAGTCACCGAATTCATGTGTTACAAAAATACAGTAAACTAAAATATAACAGAACAATGACCCGTCGGCCGGTATCTACTTGAATGGAGAAGCTATTGACTAGAAGCTAGACAGTTATCTGTGTGTTGACGCCGATCAATCCACAAACAGCAAACAGGACAAAACGCACGTAGGTACCACAAATTAATAAAAATCTGTCATCCGAACCGGACCGAACGCAAAACGCGCAAAATTTGACGCAAAAAAACACTGAAAACGGACAGACAGACAAAGTGGATGTGATTCAGTGGAGTGAAGTGGAAGTTCTCAGTTAGTTTTCATCAGCAGGTGTCGGACATAAGCCGATGTTGGACAAGTGATTCAGACACAACAAAAAACAAATCAGAAGAAGAAGCAACTCGTATCGAGATGACAAATTGAATCGAAGGGATTGAATCGATTGTGAAACCAACCATTTTGGGGATGAAATCAGATTAAATGGAGCCGGGGCCCAAAATAGGCGTGGCGAACAACATTTTTACTCGACTGAGCATGCGCGAATCGGCCACTTTTCTTTGTTGCCATGGCGACACTAGGTCCCAGGACCCAGAGAACCTATACGTTTCACTTTCAGCAGCATAGGTTTCGATTTCGATTGCAGGACATCGATTAGGTACTGTCGCTTTATTCCAAAAACATGCTTGGTCTATGGAGCTAACATTGAGGAATCACCTAGGATGCTCTACTTCTAATAGAATATTGAATATCCACAGCCAGAGAACTCTGGCGTGTGGCTGTTGAACTTGTGAAAAATGCTAGGTAGGCACAGTGTACGGAGGGAAATTCAGATGCCAACTGAACAATGGTTGGTCTTTTTTACTCCAAGCGTTTTTGGGTGCCGGGGCAGTGGCCCAAGCGGCCTTATGGACGCAACGCCCCTGGATTTGGCTCTCGTGAAACTCAAACATTTCAAGTTCAAAACCCCAATACTGTCAGTCATCTTGCAATTGGGAAAACCGTATGTCCAAGCAAAAAAAAAATCGTACCCGTAAAAACCGTAGTCGTATTTAATCAATTTCTACATCCAAAGCAACGTATTTTGGCAGTTAGAGCTATGTATTCAGGCAGGAGTTCTGAACCGTGTATTCTAAGCGAAGATAACCCTCCAAAACTAACAAATAATGAAGGCAATGGAGCTACGTATCAAAAGAAAGGACGCCCTACTTTTCTATAACATTGACAACAGAACAGAACATGCTGTGTAGGCACCTAATGAAATTCTGGGCAGTAATGGATGGATCGTTAAATTATCACAACACTGTGCTCGTTATAAAACAATATTGAGTTCGATAAAAAATATAATCAATTCACGTTTCAAACATTCAAAAATAATACAGAAACTACCAACCAAACAAAAACCTGCACTAATCAACACAAGGAAGGTATAACGGATCTTAATTTGCCGTTATTGAATGCATTAGGTATACGAATAAATAACTTTTGCCACCAACCTTGCATATATTTCTGTGCTCCAGGCTTCAAAACGTACAGCTTTCCTTGAAATCTGTAAACCACGAATAATGTGGTTAGATTTTCAATATTCATCATTTGGAAATGCATTATTTTTTTAAGCGAAATTAAGAATGTGTTAATTAACCAAAAGGAAAGTTGAAGTTGTCTTGTAGAATGCGGACATGGAGAAGGTGATGGGACACGACCGAAACTGAGTTGAGAACCTGGTCATCTTTCAAGGGAATTGAGTCAGTCAAGGACTCTTTGTTATTGCCGAACAGACAGAGAAATAACAGAACAGATGGCCGTTGCACAGCTCCGGGAGTTGGTCTGGTCGAATGGTGGCTTCAGTGCATTTCCCAGTAGTCAGACATCGCTTGTTTTCCAAGTACAGGCCTTAAGACTTTACGGCCAGGTTTTTGTTCCCGGGATGGCTCTCGAGAATCTTCAAACAGCTTCGGAAAGAAAGGGGACGACGTTGACGGTTTGCCTATTATGGGTAGCTCTTTTTTTTTCTTCTTTTTTTTTGCAAACAAAGTGGGAGGAGCTGACAATGAGGATTCCCTAACGAAGTGCAAAGAAAGCCTTAGTTGTGAATGGTTGCGAGCTCAACATCATGATGTCACGCCTCAAGGTATAACTATATTGATATCATTACGGAATGCATTGATCAAAATGAATTTGAAGTCGTAAAGAGGTCATAAGAGGTCATAAGACGTCAGAACTAGTAATCGGTCCGCCGAGCAAGACTTATACCAAAATAAAACGTCTGCCAATTCGAGTAGGCAGTGTAGCTTCCTCATTTCAATCACATGAACGTACATATAGTTGGGTAGGTTCATTTTGATACGGGACCATCTGCGATCTAACCCACGTGTACCCTCAAAATTTCAGCTCTCAACGACTATTTTTGGCGTAGTTAGAAGCGCTACAAGGAAATGGCCAACATTTCATGTTCGCGGATGCGCAGACGAAAGTTTACTATTTCAATAAAATTCATATGGGACTATCAAAGAATTACTCTTGATTGACCCTCCAAATCTGAACTCATTTAAACGATATTTAAAGTAGTTATTGGAGTTTCAAGTATTTCACGTTTGCGCATGCGCAGACAAAACGATTTCCATGATTTTGAAACGGGACCATCTGCGATCCAACTCGCGTGTACCCTCAAAATTTCAGCTATGTACGACTGCTTTTCGTGTAGTTAGGAGCGTTACAAGGAAATGGTCAACATTTCATGTTTGTGCATGCGCAGACGAAAGTTACGTTACGATTCCAATGAAATTCATTTGGAACTATCAAAGTATTATTCCTGATTGACCCTCCGAGTTTCAGCTCATTTCAACGATATTTAGGGTAGTTATGGGCGTTTTAAATATTTCATGTTTGCGCATGCGCAGACGAAAGTTACAGTACTTTTTCAATGATTTTGGTATAAGACCGTCTGTGACCCAACCCGCACCTACCCTCCAAAATTCAGCCCATTTTGACAATTATCTCGGTAGTTATGGGCGTTACAAGGAATTACCACAGACAGACAGACACGGAATCAAAAATGTTCCTCGATGTCTGAAACGCAAAATGGTAATGGAAATTTTGATTTTGGAGGGCATAATTTTTTTTACTCAATCACGAATCCAAGGCTTCCTTGCACTTACGCCCGCACTTACCTTCGGTAGTGAGGAGGCAAAATATATACATGTCTTTTTACTGGCATCAGAGGCGACAGCCATCCATGAAATACTTATCTATTACTTGGGTACCAAAAGGTCTCAAATTCAGCAATTTGGAAATCTAGAAAACAAACGAAAAACATGTTTTTTGTTCTTACTGACGCCATTACTCATTGCAGTGGCGCCGAACACTGTCAGGAGGATTTTTAACGTATACCTCCAAATCTCAATTCGTAAGACCTAAAATTAGCTGACAGCTTGGATTTGGAGGCCTTTGCCGGTCATCTGATGGATTTTAGAGCGAGCAGCAAAGCGAAGCCGGGGTGCAATTTTACCACCTGAAAAGCTACCAACATAAATATACACCTCGCGATCATTTTGCAGATAATTTTGAATCAATAAGTTTGATAATTTTGATTTTTTTGGTTTTCCAGAGATCATTATGCATAAACCTAATAGTACCTAGTGAAGGCAACGGCGGTGAGGTAGACAGCGGGTGGCAACGAAAGCGGGACACAGGCAACAAGTGACCCCTTCATGTAAGCTTAGTGAATGGGGCTCATTGAGCAGGCCGCCGCGCCGCCAGTCTCTCGAAAAGGAAACTCGATTTAGCCATATCGATAAGAATTAAATATTTTATATCACTGTAATGACAACGACAGTTTACAACGAAATTTCAGTTCGCTATTCGTCAATTTCAGTAGGGCAAACCTTTGGACATCTGTTTAACAATATGTAAATATTGGGATACGGTATGTGACGATATTTTCCCCTATTTAAGTTGTACCTGAATTTAGTTAACTGTCCTACAAGGAATATTTTGATTCATCTTCTAAAACATCTATTGGGCAATCGCAAGGATGTCAGCAACGCGCACAGCTGGGCGAACTGCGCCACGTGTGGTGCACATGTGTGTACGAGAAGATACAATAACAAGATGGGTCATCAACCTTTCCCACTGGCACGTGTACGATAAAATCGGATATGAACAGAAAAAGTCATAACTATGCTTTCCATTACGATAATGAACGTAGCGTACGGAGCAGGTCCAGTAGGTGTGACCCCCACCCCCTCTTGTACGAGAAATGCTTATGGAAAGTTTGATGCTTCGATCGCGACAAAACGACATGTCGCAGACTCTACAGGCTGGGAAATTTATATTATTTATTATCGAAAACCAGGCCAATACTCGATGTTATCACATGAAACTTTGAACCTTCCGCCCACATCGATAGCAAAGTCAAAATCCGCCAAAAACTCGGGCTTAACTACTACCACATTTACGAAAAAGTATGTGGGGACTGACAAAAAATTACTATAGCAAAGTTGATGATTTTAATGGTTATACCAGCTTCGAATAGAGATAAAAACGCTGCAAATCCCTGCACAACGGTTTATTATTTTGTACAGAATACCCTTCTGTTACAGATCACAGCTCTCTGTATAGATAACCCGTCTAAATAATATAATATGTGCTTTCTATACATCTTATATAGAGCGCAGACCCTCCGTAGGTTAGTACCTAAACCCCGTACTCGTTACTAGGTACCTACCTAAATCACGAGTTAAATGTTGCTAAAATAATTCTGACGATGACAAAAAGTAACTAAACGCAAATAACACAAACAGTAACGCAAATAATGAAGTTCTGAAGGAAAATTGTTGATGTGGTGTGAAAAAGATGCCCCTTATGCGTAGATCACTGTTTTCTGTGGTCAATACCTACCCTCGTGGTCAAGTACCATGATCCGTTGCGTAATAAATTGCCCATCGATAATACTTCAACGTCTGTTCAAGTTGCAAAAGTACCGACCAACAAAATCCAGCCCCTTCTCGGTAGATGAACCGTTGTGTAATAATTTACCGTTGTGTAATAATTCACCATTGTGTAATAATTTACCCATCAATAATACTTCAACGTTTGTTCAAGTTTCAGAAGTACCCACCAACAAAATCCAATAGTCCATCACTTATCAAAAAATGAAATAATATCGCAGAACAACCAACTCGACTTCATACAGCCATCCTTGATTATAATCAGGTGCTCCCTAGTGATGATATCCGGGCCGGATTTATACCGTTTGATTCAAGATCGTGTTGACGAAGCTTTTTGGTGCACAAGAACGGCTGGACGTACAATGCTCCGGGTGGTCTAAAAAAATTGTTTAGCTCAAGACAAATTTAATAACGCAAAAAAACCCATACCATCCTATCGAAAGTTTTCGAGCTACGGCGTTCTGAAAATTTCAACCCCTATTTTGAACCCCTTAGAGATGACTGACAGTAAGTAACGCCGAGCTTCGAGGACCGAATAGACGCCGAACGGAACCTATAACCCGAATTTTCAAAGAAATATTCGTGCTATTGTGTAAAAAGATGATACAGCGAGAAACCATACCACTTTTCGTAAAATTACATAATTTTTTCGTGATTTTAGCCGTTTCACTGCTTTTTGTCCTGTATAAAGTCAAACTCTTTTTTTGAGAAAAATACATTTTTCACCGAAATAGTCCCACCGTCGTGAATTACCATCCCATACAATGTCAGGTGAATTAATATTGATGTTAGTCCTTAATACCGATTTTTGATCCCCAAAAAAATCCAAATTTGAACTCTATACTGTAAACAACTGAAATTGATTTTTCTATCTTTAATCACCCTTCCATACCACTTTCCGTGATTTAATATAAATTACTCGCGATTTTAGCCGTTTTTACCGATTTCTGACCCCTTAAAAACATAAATTTGACACCCTTACAATATCTGAAAATTGCTCATTTTCGAACTCATCCTTTTGTAGGGCAATACGAGAACGTTTTGGTGAAACCTGGAAGATATCATCTGGAGTGACACACACACGCACGAGGTGTGTGTGTGCATATACATTTTTGTTAAAACCTAATGATGAACTCAGGATACACTGAAATGGATCTGCCTATAAAAAATTTCAAAAATTCATGTTTTGAAAATGATGGACCAATTTTCCTCGAAAATTCGCTTTAAAGGAAAAAAAATGCCCTATTCCCGACAGGAAGGTGTAGGGGAAAGGAAAGAACCAAGCACACCTACTTACAAGTCTTACGTTCGGAAACGTTTTTTTTTTTATTCCCGTTCTTTTTTCCTTTGGGATGGTGAACATCTGGCGAGGAGCAAGAGAGCGAGAGGGCTGTAGGACGGCAAAAGGCGGGAGCGAGTGGGAAAGAGGCAAGACGGAGGATAGGGCGGAAGTGTGGCATCCTGGGCCCCCTACCCACCATCCCGTCCGCATGTAAGCAACTCCAAACTTCGTCACCTTCGAAAAATCTCTTTCGCTCGTCCGATCAAACGGCCAAATTTTGCGTAGCACATTCCGTAGTAACAGCCTAGGTTTCTTGAAAATGAAGATCAACAAGAGAAATATACAGTAATACCATGTTAGCAGAGTCGGGTGTCAACAAGCACAAAGGGTCAACAGATATTTCAGCTCATCGGACACCCCTCAACTGAGCAAGTGCTTTAGTAATATTTTAATTATCTAGTGCGAACGCAATACTTGAGTAACAAATTGTCGCAGTTACTGTAGTGTGGAAAGGGCAGCGCTAAACAGCGGTGTTTTCAGAGATGATGCATACCGATATTTGAATTCAATACCGATGAGGCTCATTTCCATGTTGGTAACAGCAAAACACAAAGCAAACCACGGTGAGCTTCAAATTATGGTTTAGAAATACAGAAAGTAGGAGAGATTCTGCGGTGGTATCGATTGCACTCGTAAGTAACCTTGTGAATGTTGTTAATTTGATGTCATCAAAGACAGATAAGAATTCAGTATTATCTGCTATCCATGAACCAGCTGAACGGAAGGTCATAACTGCCCCATTCAGAATCACGAGAGCGCCCAAGAACGACGCTTCCATTGATGTGGAGATCACCCAACCACGAAGTCAGTTCATGAAAGCAGAAAGGCCCAGAGCCCTATCATTGGCCCCCAACTTTGCGAATCAGAGCATGTCTAGAACGTTAAATGGCAGCTGAGCGACCGGCGGAGAAAAAAGTGGCGCAAACAATCACGCACTGGAGAGAATTGCTGCAATCTTGAATGGTGGTTGGAAGAGGCCAAAGATGCCTAAAAACTATGAAGTCGAGCAGCACAATACGTATCAGAATCTAAAATCCAACGTAGCAAGTAAAATCAAAATTAAAGGGATCGTGTCCACGTAATAAACCCCGTAACTAAAAATAAATGAACAGATCGGACAATCTAATTCAATAAGCCGATCGTAACGAAGAGCAAATAATCACAAATCGGAGAATACTGCTGTATTCCGGAATACTGGAAAATGTGAATGGAGTCGAGCAGTACAAAAGGTTTTCAATGCCATCAGAACCTGAAATCCAACAGGCATTGCGAGTACGTCCCAGCAAAATTAACGGGCATTTGCCTACATAGGTATTAATCCAGAAATGATATCCCCTACAACCATGTACGATCGCTACAGCCGGATGACGTTGTGTAATTTGGCCTCCCAATGGTTGGTGTAAACTCCATCCTCACTTGCAACTTCAGTTCAGCACCTCCTGCTCCGACTTTTCGCAAGAGTTTACGTTCAAGTCTGAGAAACTGAAGCTGAGCAATCTTAATGGGCTGGTGCCTTTGCAAAATGAACAATACTGTTACTGTTGCAAACGGCCAATTCAAAGCTTTGAGGCTACAAAGAGTTAAAAAAAAAAAGATGGTTACAAGTTAAGATTGCGAAATTTTGTATGAAACGAAGAGTACTTCAACAGAGTACGTACCAATTCGTATTATGAGATAGCGGTAAATGAGGGTACAGAGTGGATTTATTTATTTACTAGCATGACCGCTCGCTTCGCTCGCTATCCGAGATTCGCTGTACGCAGTATCGTACTTAATTCCGACGTTGCACAACTTGGGAGCCTACTGGATATTCGTGCCAAATTTGGTCGATATCCGTCGAGCCATTCAGGAGTTGACCATGGTCGACCATATTTCCGCTATGGTCAGGGAATTAAACATGCGCCTACGTTCAACTTGGGAGGCTACCGGATATTGGTGCCAAATTTGGTCGATATCCGTTGAGCAATTCGGGATTCGACCATGGAGGGGCCCATGGATGCGCTATGGTCGACCGCGGGGGTAGTCCGAAGGGTCGATCGTAGATAGAATTTCACGTAGATTACGAATACGCGATAAAAAATAGGGGTTACCATTTCAATTAACGAAGTTGACCATGGTCGACCATAGTTCCGTTATGGTCAGGGAATTAAAAATGCGACGTTGCACAACTCGGGAGCCTACTGGATATTCGTGCCAAATTTGGTCGATATCCGTCAAACCATTCAGGAGTTGACCATGGTCGACCATAGTTCCGCTATGGTCAGGAAATTAAAAATGCGACGTTGCACAACTTGGGAGGCTACCGGATATTCGTGCCAAATTTGGTCGATATCCGTTGAGCAATTCGGGATTCGACCATGGAGGGGCCCATGGATGCGCTATGGTCGACCGCGGGGGTAGTCCGAAGGGTCGATCGTAGATAGAATTTCACGTAGATTACGAATACGCGATAAAAAATAGGGGTTACCATTTCAATTAACGAAGTTGACCATGGTCGACCATAGTTCCGTTATGGTCAGGGAATTAAAAATGCGACGTTGCACAACTCGGAAGCCTACTGGATATTCGTGCCAAATTTGGTCGATATCCGTCAAACCATTCAGGAGTTGACCATGGTCGACCATAGTTCCGCTATGGTCAGGAAATTAAAAATGCGACGTTGCACAACTTGGGAGGCTACCGGATATTCGTGCCAAATTTGGTCGATATCCGTTGAGCAATTCGGGATTCGACCATGGAGGGGCCCATGGATGCGCTATGGTCGACCGCGAGGGTAGTCCGAAGGGTCGATCGTAGATAGAATTTCACGTAGATTACGAATACGCGATAAAAAATAGGGGTCACCATTTCAATTAACGAAGTTGACCATGGTCGACCATAGTTCCGCTATGGTCAGGGAATTAAAAATGCGACGTTGCACAACTTGGGAGCCTACTGGATATTCGTGCCAAATTTGGTCGATATCCGTCGAGCCGTTTGGCCGTGCATAGAAGGACAGACACACAGACTCACAGACAGACAGAGATTCGTTTTTATAATATAGTAGAGATTTTGAGGATGCGAACCGCGATTTGGGTACTGTGTGTAAATGGTTAACGGAAAATGACATGACCGTAAATGAAAGAAAACGAAACACATGGTGTTTCTAAAACCAGAGATAAGGAGGAAGTTAGGAATGAACTACAGTTGCACTTGTGCATCTACGAGAACTCAACTGCGCTGTTTTGAGAAGGGTGCGGTCTATCCGATAGGGGTTATAATTGATGATGATCTTAGGTGGGAGGAACATATCAAGTACATTGTAATGAAATTGAGAAGATTTCCATCTATCCTTTATAGCCTGAGAAATGTGCTCTGAACTCCCCATTTTCCCTCTACACAAGCTGTGCATAAAGAACATTTTATGATTCACCAGAAGCATTACGAATGGTTTAGCAGTGCGAGAGATATCGATATCAGGTAAGATTGAAGACACAAGCTGTGGAACCTGTGTTTTAATTTGGAACGCTCCAAAAATTCTACCTCTTTATAAGGTCCCTATTGTCTTGAGATATGCTCCTGCTGTCCTCAGATGTCCGAACGACCTTTCCAGAGCTAAACATTTAAAAAATCTTATTCTCCTGGTTAATAGCAGCTAGTCATGAACATTGTACCTCCTTTCTGACGAGTATTTATTCCTGATTTAATTTTCCACTGTTAGATTTGTACGCGTAATCTTTAATTTAAATTTTCTTAACCGATATATTATATCATCTTTCTGTAATCACACTATCATTGTCATATTTGTTTACTGATCATTATTAATATTACTAATTGTTATATATATTCGTATTGTAATATTGTTATATTACTAATTATTTATTTATCAACGACAAGTGGAGGAAGTATACTAGTGCTGTGATGTATGGGGTGTGCGTAATGTGTTTATTAAAATGTATGGACCTAGAAATTGTGACTATGGTGTGAATGAAATTTAGATGTATGTATGTTGTGTGCATGTGATCATGGGGTGTGGGCTGGGTGCTTGGGCCGGGCGTTTTTCCCTGCAGAGAAGGTGCAGGAGAGTTCATCTGCGTTCTCTGGTGCCTCCTGCCAGAAATTGGCAGGCGGCCCCGGGAGCCACCAATGGTGGGTGGGTCCGAGCCCACTTGGGTGAGGGTCAACTGCCGCACCCATACTCAACGACCCCTTAGATAATAAGCCCTGCACTGCTGGCACACAGAGAGTGACTCCCCTCCCGCAACACAAAGCTACAAGCTTAGCTTTAAAGTGGCACGGTGATTTTGCTGATAACAGCAAACTGTTCTGGTAAACGCCTTGTTGTGGAAAATTAATAAAAAACGATTATATTATTAAAAATCTGTTATCGTTGGTAGAATCACGACTTCAAATTTCCTGCATGGCAATAAACAAATTTTAGTGACCCAAATGGAAAACGAATGTCCATCAGCAGAACCCACAGGAATGAGAGATGATGAGGGTATAAACGAAATGCTAGAAACATTTGCAGTCAAGGGCTATGGTGGACGAACAATGCAGCTGGTCTTTGATTAAACTAATGACAGCATCCAAAAACGGTAACGATGGACGGAAGGCTGCATCTTTCCATCCTGTGACTGGGTAATACGGGGTGCAGCATTGAATTTTAGCTGGATTCGTGGGAGACCTCATCAACCAAAAAGCTGCAAATTATTACACAAAGGTTTATTATTTACCTGTATAGATGCCCCTTCTGCGTAGATCACTGTTATCTATGGCCAGTACCCTCGAACTCCCCCCAGGAAAACCCTAAATCGAGTATTGGAGCCGGCCCCGTTAAAGTTTCCTACAAATGCGCGGGACTCAATAATTCAATCATTAATTATTTGTAGTTATTCATGAAGCATAAGGCAAATAATAAACCGCTGTGTAATAATTTACCTGTATAGACGCCCCTTCTACGTAGATGGCATAATGAACCGTTGTGTAATAATTTACAGATTTGTAAAAATATCAAGTTTCAAAAGTACCTATCAACAAAATCCAAAAGAGCTATCATTTTTCAAATGTAATAATACCACAGAACAAACAACTCGACTTCATACAGCCGTGATTATAATCAGGCGATGATATCTGGGCCTGATTTATACCGTTTGATTAACAATCATGTTGACGAAGCTTTTTGTTGCAAACGATCGGCTGGCCGTACAATGCTCCGGGTGGTCTCAAAAAATTCTTTAGTTCAAGATCAATTTAAAAAGTTTAAAAAAACCATACCCTTCCATCGAAAGTTTTCGAGCTACGGCGTTCTGAAAATCGCAACCCCTATTTTTAACCCCTTAGAGATGAGTGACAGTAACGCCGAGCTTCGAGGATCAAGTAGACCCCAAACAGGGCTTATAAACCAAATTTCGTCAATTTTGGTTCTTCTGCAACTTTTTTCATTCCGCATCAACAATTTCCCTTCAGAACTACATTATTTGCGTTTCTTCTGTCCATTTTAGTTACTGTCTGTCATCGACAGAATTATTTTAGCAACGTTTAACTCGTGATTTAGGTAGGTACCTAGTAACGAGTACGGGGTTAGGTACTAACCTACGGAGGGTCTGCGATCTGGGCAGGGATTTGAAGCGTTTTTTATTGCATTTTCGGATTCAACATACCTTGAAACGTAAACCATCAAGCCGCGGTTACACTTGCGGTGTTGGGCCCAACACCGATTATTCGCCCATACTCGCCCGAATATTTACCTATACTCGAAGTTGGCCGAATCTGAACACAGTTTCGCTGTCAACTTGGAACAACATGGAAGTGGACGAACTCGTGGTGGCGGCAGCCGTGCCAATCCAATCAAAACAATAGGCACAGGCATCCACTCCATTCACAATCCACCGAAGGAACAACAACTTGGGATGCTCAAAAAGAATCGATTCTTTTAAGAAAAAAATAATTGGTGCTTTCCGATTATTTTTTCAATCAATAATCGGTCGATTCGATTCTGAATCTCTTTCTCATCTCTGAATCTTTTTTATCACACAAAAATATGATGTACCTAAATCACAATTTAAATCACAGGAAAATGTTTCCTGTCATTCACGCTCCGGGTTCACTTATTAATGAACGCGATCTCTGCGCCTTCAACTTACCTCGGGAAGCAAACCCGCCAAACACTCGGCCGCATGTGTACGCGCTGCACGAATACACTAGTTGGCCAATATTCGCCGCCTTTGACTCCGGACAAAAAACGCTGCAAAGTCCTTGTCACATGGGTTTATTATTCTATTGGACATACCTACAGAAAGGTTGGCTGTTCATTAATTGTTTCTTTCATGCGTAATAATCGAAATAGCTATTTCTGATGGTTTCCATTAATTTTGGCCCCCAAAACACAAATTAGGTACGCTCTTTTTTTTCCTTTTTTTTAAAACTATCTTTGATCATTGGTAGTGCCATTAAATCGTCCTGAACCACGTCTTGACACTTTTTCCAGTGTTATTATACAAACTGATGGTGATTTCAGACGATTTCCCAGGTTTTTCACTCATAAAAAATCAATTCTGGGAGCTGAACATTTGGTAGAACCTCAATTTTCTATTCTTTGGTCAAAATCGACTTCATATTCGGTCTTCTCGTCCCCAAAAACATGAAAAACGATACCTCAAAAGCTCATGTTACCAACATGTTGCTAAAACGCAAAAAGTACCTATTTTTATACACATTTTCACTCATAACACCCCTGGGTATATTCCGATCGGGCTGAAAAGTTTCGGGACACAAGTAGGGCCCAAATGGAGCATGTGTGCGAAAGAACGATTTTTTTAGACCGAAAATGAAGCCTGTACACGTGATACGGCGGACGGCGGACGGCGTACGGCGGACGGCGTACGGCGGACGGACATTGCATTTTTGGAATCTACGCACCTTGAAACGGAAAAGAAAAAATTTTGAGGGGGTGTTATAAAAATTTTTTGCTGAGCGATTACATAGGTGTATTATTCACAGAATAATAAACCAAAACCGCCTTTTGACCGAGCATCCCCGAGCACCAATATTTGCGCGCATTCGGGCATTTGTCCCGCGGATACACTTGCGGGAAGAGGCCGACATTCGGTGTTGGGCCTAAACACCGCAAGTGAAACCGCGGCTTCAAATTATGAGGGGGGTGTTTAAAAAAATTTTGTTCATGCTCGATTCCAAAGGTTCATTGTTGAACGCACTCCCATTTATGGACCCCCAATATCGGGGGTGATCGCCCGCCTGAACGTGGGTGATGGACGCTCCGAGTCCGCAGAGGTTTGACTCCGATTGCTGCCCTTTCTCCTTCTCTCCCGAGTATAGAAAGAAGAACGGAAAAAAGAAGAAAAAAACGTTTCTCTTCAGAACCTCCCCATTCATAGCAAACATCCGGCCAGGGTTTCCTGTACACTCCGGCCCAACAGTTCGCGGGGTCTCGGCTTCCCTCCTCCTCAACGCAGGGGCGCCCTGCCATCCATGTCTCCCCGGGGTACACTCCCAGACGAGTTCTCTCTCCTACCACATTCCCAGAGTTCTCCCAAGCTCCCCACGCAACCCCGGTCGCCTCGGTTTTTATCCCGACCGGCACCGGGACGGGGAGTTGTATTTAAAAGGACAAAATTCGATAAGTTTTGGTTTATTATTCTGAGAATAATAAACCTATGAAATCGCTCAGCAAAAAATTATTATAACACCCCCTCAAAATTTTTTCTTTTACGTTTCAAGGTGAGTAGATTCCAAAAATGCAATGTCCGTCCGCCGTATCACGTGTACCGGCTTCATTTTGGTCTAAAAAAGTCGTTCTTTCGCACACATGCTCCATGTGGGCCCTAGTTGTGTCCCGAAACTTTTCAGCCCGATCGGAATATACCCAGGGGTGTTATGAGTAAAAGTGTGCACAAAAATAGGTACTTTTTGATTTTTAGTAACATGTTAGTAACATGAGCTTTTGAGGTATCGTTTTCCATGTTTTTGGGGACGAGAAGGCCGAATATGAAGTCGATTTTGACCAAAAAGTGGAAAATCGAGGTTTTACCAGATGTTCAGCTCCCAAAATTGATTTTTTATGAGTCAAAAACGTGGGAAATCGTCTGAAATCACCATCAGTTTGTATGATAACACTAGAAAAAGTGTCAACACGTGGATCAAGACGATTAAATGGCACTACCAATGATAAAAGATAATTTGAAGAAAAAAAATCGTAGGTACCTAATTCGTGTTTTGGGGGCCAAAATTGGTGGAAACCCTCAAATACCTTGCTATTCGAATTATTTCACGTGAAAGAAACAATAAATGAACAGCCAACATTTCTGTAGGTACGTCCAGTAGAATAATAAACCCATGTGACAAGGACTTTGCAGCGTTTTTGGTTTATTATTCTGTGAATAATACACCTATGTATTCGCTCAGCAAAAAATTCTTATAACACCCCCTCAAACTTTTTTCTTTTACAATTCAAGGTGCGTAGATTCCAAAACGCTGCAAAGTCCTTGTCACATGGGTTTATTATTCTATTGGACATACCTACAGAAATGTTGGCTATTTATTTATTGTTTCATTCATGTGAAATAATTGAAATAGCTATTTCTGATGGTTTCCACAAACTTCGGCCTCCAAAACACAAATTAGGTACGATTCTTTTTATTTTATTTTTATTTTTTCAAATTATCTTTGATCATTGATAGTACCATTTAATCGTCTTGATCCACGTGTTGACACTTTTGATTTATTATTCTGTGAATAATACACCGATGTATTCGCTCAGCAAAAATTTTTTATAACACCCCCTCAAAATTTTTTCTTTTCCGTTTCAAGGTACGTAGATTCCAAAAATGCAATGTATGTCCGCCGTACGCCGTATCACGTGTACAGGCTTCATTTTTGGTCTAAAAAAGTCGTTCTTTCGCACACATGCTCCATTTGGGCCCTAGTTGTGTCCCGAAACTTTTCAGCCCGATCGGAATATACCCAGGGGTGTTATGAGTAAAAGTGTGCACAAAAATAGGTACTTTTTGATTTTTAGTAACATGTTAGTAAGATGAGCTTTTGAGGTATCGTTTTCCATGTTTTTGGGGACGAGAAGATCGAATATGAAGTCCATTTTGACCAAAGAGTGGAAAATCGAGGTTCTACCGAGGTTCCACCACCGTCTACAGTACCCCTTCCACACTCCACTCATAGTCTGAAGGACTGAGGTGGGACCTAGCTGTAATTACAGAGAGACACAATGCGTTACCTATGGATCCCTAGTTACCGACGGACTGTTCTCCCGGAAGTGCGGTGATGCTCAGCCCCACAATGAATACCCTCCCCTCCACAAGTGGAAATACAATAAATTGATTGAGGTTCTACCAAATGTTCAGCTCCCAAAATTGATTTTTTATGAGTCAAAAACCTGGGAAATCGTCTGAAATCACCATCATTTTGTATAATAACACTGGAAGTAGTATCACACGTGGATTAAGACGAATAAATGGCACTACCAATGATCAAAGATAAATTGGGGGAAAAAACTCGGACCCCCGGTTACCTCTATTTACATACTTCGGACGAAATTATAGAAACCTATTTTAGAAAACCTTTTTCGACTGATATATTGACTGCTCATAGGTTACACGATCCTTAGTTCCGTATCATCGGTACTTATATAAAGCTTGCAATCGTGTTCACAATATAAATTATTGAGAATGATCACCTGTGTGTAAACAATTATTATTTAAACAATGACGCTCATACCGCAGCTTGTCGGCCACGCACTCCGCATTGGTTAACGTAATATGGTTAGGTAAATCGAGAGCTATCCAACGAGTGGTGAACGATTTTTGTACGATGATAACTGGCGAAGTTAAAAGTTCCGTAGCAATGAATTGGTTGTACGTGAAAATCATTAGAAAATTTTCATAACAGCGTCCCAGATTTCGTTACGAAATTTCGATAGGTACCTTTTTTGGCTAGTTAGTCCATGGCTAAAACTCATTCTGTGTTAAAAGGAGCGTACCTAATTCGTGTTTTAGGGGCCAAAAACTGTGGAAACCATCAGAAATAGCTATTTCAATTATTTCACATGAAATAACAATAATTTGTGTTTTAGTAACATGTTAGTAAGATGAGCTTTTGAGGTATCGTTTTCCATGTTTTAGGGGACGGGAAGGCCGAATATGAAGTCGATTTTGACCAAAGAGTGGAAAATTGAGGTTCTACCAAATGTTCAGCTCCCAAAATTGATTTTTTATGAGTCAAAAACATGGGAAATCGTCTGAAATCACCATCAATTTGTATAATAACACTGGAAGTAGTATCAGCACGTGGATCAAGACGACTAAATGGCACTACCAATGATCAAAGATAAATTGAAAAGAAAAAACGCTGCAAATCCCTGCAAAACGGTTTATTATTTTGTATAGAATACCCTTCCGTTACAGATCACAGCTCTATGTATAGATAACCCGTCTATATAATATGATATGTACTATTCTATACGTATTATGTAGATCGCAGACCCTCCTTAGGTTAGTACCTAACCCCGTACTCGTTACTAGGTACCTACCTAAATCACGAGTTGAATGTTGCTAAAATAATTCAGCCGATGACAAACAGTACCTAACAAAAAGAAACACACATAATGAAGTTCTGAAAAGAAATCGTTGATGAGGAGTGAAAAAAGTTGCGAAAGTACCTACCAACAAACTCCAGCCCCTTCTACGTAGATGGTATAATGAACCGTTGTGTAATAATTTACCGTTGAGTAATGATTTACCGTAGTAATAATTTACCCATCAATAATACTTCAACGTTTGTTCAAGTTTCACTACCTACCAACAAACTCCAAAAGAGCCATCATTTTTCAAATTAAATAATATCACAGAACAACCAACTCGACTTCATACTCCGCCAATATAATCAGGTGATCCCTAGCAATGATTTCATCTCCGCCAAATTTCCTATTGTGGGCGCGTCTCTGGTTACGAGATTTGGTTTGAATTGTATACAATTTCATTCACACTGGAGTCGAAAATGCCTGTCGGTGCAAACTTCGGGGCCTTACTGTGAACGAACGGCTGGACGTACGACGCTCCGGGTGGTCTTAAAAAACTCGCAAGTTCAAGAACTATTTAAAACCGTAAAAATATTCACGTAAAAAAATGGTATAGGCGTATTGAAAATTTCAACCCCTATTTTGAACCCCTTAGAGATGACTCACAGTAACGTCGAGCTTCGAGGACCAACTAGACGCCGAATGGAACCTATAACCCGAATTTCATCAATTTTCTTACATGGTAACTAAGAAAAGTGGCCCGTACGGCGTACGGCGGACAGACAGAAATATTTGTATTGCGGTTTTGGATTCTACATACCTTGAAACGTAAACCATCAAATTTTGAGGGGGGGTAAAAATTTTTTTTTTCATGCTCGATTCCAATGGTTCATTATGGAAAATAATAAACCAAAAAAGGAGCGTACCTAATTCGTGTTTTAGGGGCCAAAAAAATGGTGGAAACCATCAGAAATAGCTATTTAAATTATTTCCCATGAAATAAACAATAAAGAACAGCCAACATTTCTGTAGGTATGTCCAATAGAATAATAAACCCATGTGACAAGGACTTTGCAGCGTTTTTGGAATCTACGTAACTTGAAACGGAAAAGAAAAAATGTTGAGGGGGTGTTATGAAAATTTTGTGCTGAGCGAATACATAGGTGTATTATTCACAGAATAATAAACCAAAAGTACATATTTTTATACACATTTTCACACACAACACCCCTGGTATAATATTCCGATCGGGCTGAAAAGTTTCCGGACACAACTAGCCCAAATGGAGCATGTGGGCGAAAGAACAATTTTTTTAGACCGAAAATGAAGCCGGTACACGTGATACGGCGGACATACATTGCATTTTTGGAATCTACGCACCTTGAAACGGAAAAGAAAAAATTTTTATAAAAGTGTTATAAAAATTTTTTGCTGAGCGAATACATAAGTGAATTATTATTCACAGAATAATAAACCAAAATGCAATGCCAGTCCGCCGTACGCCGTCTGCCGTATCATGTGTACTGGCTTCATTTTTGGTCTAAAAAATTCGTTCCTTCGCAGCACACATGCTCCATTTGCGCCCTTGTTGTGTCCCGAAACTTTTCCGCCCGATCTGAATATACCCAGGGGTGTTATGACTGAAAATGTGTGTAAAAATAGGTACTTTTTGCGTTTTAGCAACATGTTGGTAACATGAGCTTCTGAGATATATTTTTTCATGTTTTTGGGGACGAGAAGACCGAATATGAAGTCGATTTTGACCAAAGAGTGGAAAATTGAGTTCTACCAAATATTCGGCTCCCAAAATTGATTTTTTATGAGTGAAAAACCTGGGAAATCGTCTGAAATCACCATCAGTTTGTATAATAACACTGGAAAAAGTGTCAACACGAGGATCAAGACGATCAAATGGCACTACCAATGATCAAAGATAGTTTAAAATAAATATTTAAAAAAAAAGCGTACCTAATTTGTGTTTCAGGAGCCCAAATTAATGTCCAATAGAACAATAAACCCATGTGACAAGGACTTTGCAGCGTTTTTAACGACTTCTTGAAAAAGTCTTCAGCGACAAACACCATTTCCCGGACAACGCAACGGCTGAACATACTAGAATGCCGTAATAACCGTACAAAACTCGCTATGCAAAGGTAAACTGCAACATCTGATGACCAGAATGTGATTTATGGAAGGTGTGCATACACCTACACAGCCCGTTAACCCCTGGCCAGTCTAAGGCACCAGCAAATGCTGTGATGTTGTATCGATAAACTGTTTCAAGTAAACAGAATTCTGGAAAGCAAATACAGTAGGCTCAATGTAAGTTTCAAGTGGCTGAATCCGACTGTATTATCACGACCTTGACAAAAACGCTGCAAAATCCTTGTCACATGGGTTTATTATTCTATTGGACTTCTAAATGTTGCTATTCATTTATTGGTTCATTCATGAGTATTGATGGTTTCTACCAATTTCGGCCCCCCAAAAACACGATCTCGGCTCCTTTTTCCCTTTTTTTTATTTTCGTTTTTTTGTTACAGATTATTTTTGATCATTGATAGTGCCGTTTAATTGTCTTGATTCACCCGCTAATACTACTTCTAGGGTTATTATACAAAATCTATGGTGATTTCAGACAATTTTCCAGGTTTTTGACTCGTATAAAATTAATTTCGGGAGCTTAACCTTCGTTACAACCTCAATTCTTCACTCTACGGTCATAATCAACTTAATATTCGGACTTCTCGCCCTAATAAACATGGAAAACGATACCTCACAAGCACATGTTCACTAAAACCTCAAAAATCCCTCGAAAACCCCTATTTTTACATCCATTTTTCTACCATAACACCCCTCGGTGTATGCCGATCGGGCTGCGGAGTTTCGGACCACAACTAGGACCCAAATGTGCTCCCAAATGGGGTGGCAAAACTGTGTGCGGAAGATCGACGATTTTAGACCAAAATTTAACGTAAATTTTGGGCTGAAACTTCGTTAGAACCTCAATTTTCCACTCTTCGGTCAAAATCGACTTCATATTCGATCTTCTAGTCCCAAAGACATTGAAAACAACACCTCAAAAGCTCACGTTACTAACATGTTACGAAAGCACAGAAAAAATACCTTTTAGCATGGAACATGCTTTAGCCTTGGACCAACTATCCGAAAAATGTCACGCGGAAGTGTCACGAAATTTTAACGATGATTTTCACGTACAACCGAGTAGTTGCTAGGGAAATGAAACTTCTTTCATTTTCATCGGACAAAAATCGTTTTCCATTCGTTGGAAAGCTCTTGATTTATCACGAATTTATTTCGTATTTGTTCTTGGTATTTATTTCGTATTTTCATACTATAACTATATAAATTGATGTTATAAATGGAAAACAATGACGCTTGTTTGGTTGTCACTTGGTTGTATCCTGGTGACGAAGTGAAATCATAACAGTGCGGCTACAGAATCATAAAAAGCGCGGCTAAAGCATGTTCCATGTGTCTTGAATTTTAGCCGTAGGCTCTAAGCAGTAAGCATCCGGGGGTCCAGGGGGCCCCCCTGGCGAGGCGCGCAGCGCCGAGTTTTTATACCCATTTTCACTCATAACACCCCTGGGTATACTCCGATCTGGCTTCATAGTTTTGGGACACAACTAGGGCCCAAATGGAGCATGCGTGCGAAAGAACTGATTTTTTAGACAGAAAATGAAACCAGTATGAGTGATACGGCGGACGGCGTACGGAAATAGCATTTTTGGAATCTATCCACCTTGAAACGTAAAAGAAGAAAATTTTGAGGTGGTGTTATAAAAATTTTTGCCGAGCGATTACATAGGTGTATTAAGTATTCATAGAATAATAAACCAACAAGCTTTCCAAAAATGTCATTATACTGATGTCAGATCTAGTCAGGGATCAAGAGCGAAAAGTTGGTGGGTTGATCCCATTATAGAGATCAGCACCAGATTTTTGTTTTATGTTCTTGTACGTGATGTTCTTGTGATGTTATGTTCTTGTATGAGCTTGTTTTTCATGTTCTGTGCCTTTAATGCATTCGATTGTGATCATTAATTAATTAGTACGTAGATAAAATCTGCATACTAACACCAATATTATAATCTGGTGCTGGCGATCTCATTAATGGGATCAACCCACCAACTTTTCGTTACTGATCCCTGACTAGACCTGACATCAGTATAATGCTCATAGCTATGTCCGGCTGCGATGCACCGATCTGGTCCCGAAAATGACGTCTTCCGGAACTGACCATCCATCCCTAGCTCACTGAATCCTGATGCCTGACACCAACAAATGCCGATATATTTTATGACATCGCTCCCAATAACTGCTACAAATAACTCAATTCCGCGTAGCAAAGACCGCAGACTTTGGGCGTGTTTCAAGAGGCCGACACAGACTACCTTACTTCAGGACCAGGCGGGCAGCAGATAGATGGATCACAGAAGTAATAACATTCTATGAAACCTTCACTTCCAAGAAACCCAGTAGCAGATAACTGATATTCAGAAGGAGCTACAGCCAAAGACCCATCATAAAACCCCTCTGTAAGACCCTTCTTGTTGATCGTACCATACCTAGTAGGAATTATCATAAACCGTATGAAATTCGTGACCATCTAAAAGTTCGTCCATCAAGCGCGCTGCACAAACTGAGTTCAGAGCTTATTGCTGCTAGATTTTTTTTTTATGCGCACGGGAGCAACAAAGCTTAACTTATCAAATCTGCTTGAAATGCTCCGAATCATAGCGATAACTTGTCAATTGTGGTGATTTATTGTATTACTGGGACAACCATAAAACCAGTATTCGTCGGGATGGTATAATACTACTTCCACTAAAGCATAGTGTTCATGATCCGTCAACCGGTTCACAAATCGTGGGATACATCGAGAAAACTAGGGTCACTGAAAGAGATAAGGAAAGACTTGGCAGGATAGTATTAGGTGTAAAGTAATGAACGTTATGAGAGTAACAGGTGAAGATGGCAGGGAAAAACACGGAAAATATGAAAGCAACAGCTGGAAAATTGTACGATGAATGGAAGTTGGGAGAAATAAACTGTTGTAACAAGGTTTTCGAACCCGATACCACTAAGGTAGGTGCTGCTTGAACAGATAATGATGGAGTAAGGAATGAAATAAGTTTACCTATGTATGGAACATTCAGGTCAGACAAAACACCAACCTTGGTAAGGTCGTTTAAGCCGGCACGTGGCAACAAACTCATCGCGTACCAATCTCTTCAGATTTTTCAGACTAATCAAGCCGGCAGTATCGATAGGTGAAAAACAAAACGAGATATGGGCAGAAAATGGAGAAGAAACTTACAAATTACGTGGCAGATGGAACTCCAAGTCAAGGAATATTTTTTCTTCATGAAAAAAATCATATTCAAAAGGAGGAGGCAATAATATTTAAAATGAAAACTATAATCATTTCTCAACCAGCCTACGACAAGATTAACAAGTAATTAATTAGATATAAGAGTAAAATTGTTCAAAATTAACTATACAAAAATAATTTGAATGTCATTATACAAAGGATCATGATGAACATCGGTCTTTGGCTCATTAGTTTTCATCACAGAAATGCGAGGATTTCAGTAGAAAAATAACGGTTTATGCAGCCAATAAAAATGTATGTACCTACATCTGGAGTTTTCGGGGTAAACATAAGCATAATAATCGAAATTTAAACCAGTATGTAAGACCCAAAATTTTTTGTAAAGAGGCGAAATTCTAATCTTACAAACTTACACTCAGAGAGTGAGATGAAATTCTAATCTCACCTTATGTTTTTCTAGATCAAATAATATATCACCTAGGATGAGTCGACGAAGGAATTTCGGCAAGGCAAGTGCCCATATGGACCAAAAAACGTCTTGAAGGAATCAAACAAAGGGGAGAGTCCATTCAAAAAATGGATTGACTGGTGTTGTAAATTCTTTGCGACTGCACCTAACCTCTTGCCGGCGAAATGCCACAGAAGAAAGAAGAGAAAGGTAAGAAAAATCGGTTGGGAAATGTTCAAATTGTTACTATACGCGACTATGAAAATTGGAGTAATAAGTGAGTTTTCACGACGTTTGAAAGGTACATCTCAACCGATTAAGTTGATACTTGAAAAAAATTAATGTACTTTGAGTGTTTTGGGGGCAAATTACGGCATTCGAAAAGTAACTAAGAAACGAGGGGAAAATCAATGGACATCGTGGTAGGAGGTGGGGGGTTTCCATTCAGCACGGACCCGATGAATGAGGCCGTAACTTTTTCAATGACACCGCGACGGAAAACAACCTTCCTTAAGGTAGCAGAAGTTTAGGTAAACTATTCTGCCTAAACGCAAATTGAGAACATGAAAATGTCGCTGACCTGCAAGCGAAAAATGGGACCGGAAGCCGCGTTTCCGGTTTTTACAAGATAATATGACTAAGAAGTGACTTGGGACTTCCCCCAAGACAAAAGTACACAGGTAGGTAGGGCCCTACCTAACAATCACGGTATAGGAATTCTTTTAAAATTCAACAGAATTCTATTTTGTAAAAATTTCACTTCAAATGGTCAACTATTAGGGAAAACGGGATACCTATTTATCTCGAAATGAAGTTTCACCACAGATAAGGGAAGAGCGTTTTCATTATGGATAAGAGATCGCCTAATGTGAAAGAACCCAGATGATACCCACTAAACGTCTGTGCCATTAAAATTCGATTGGATGTGATTTATTAGTAGGTACTCCGGCAATAAATTGGGACCTACTTTCTGGAACTACCTTAGACACAACATAAAATATGGGAATTCACTTCATATTATGGTTTAAATTTGTTATATCGAACTTTAAAGTGACATCTGGGATAAGTTTCGTAGTTTCACAAAAACGAATGTAAAGTGCGTATATTCAAGATTCCAATTCGACCAGGATGCTGGTCGCTCTTTGTAATCTGTGCTCCTCCAGAGAGAAGTAATAAAGACATAGAAGTAACTAATGAATGGGGAAGGGTATTTACAGAATGAATGAAACAATTACACATCCCCTACCACCAGAAGGCGGGTACCCCTGTGAATTGGGAGACCAACCTTGAGATACGTCACGTCCTGTCCGCCTAGCAAGCTTTGGCTCTCAATGAAAAACGTACGACCCAGCCTTTCAAAAAACCAACACTATGAATCTACCTACTATCATTTGGGTTTTACGAAAGGGATGTTGATTCAAATGTTGGGGAATGAAAATCAATTGTTCTTGCTCATATTGGGAGCTGTATGATGGATAAGGCATTGGAAGATCAGACTTTGAACATTGATGTACCTACTTGAAGGCACACATAAATTAAGGGTAACAAAAATGCTAAGCTTACCTGGTTCAAATAAGACTCCATGCTCTTTCATAATAGTTCAGCTGTACACTTTTTCACACACTGACACTTGAGTTTTGACAGGGGCACGTTGTTCAGAAACTGCGAATATATGCGAGGATATATAATTTCCAAATAGGTGAAAAAATCCGTATTAAAAAACGGAAATGTTGTCGATATACACTGGTTTCAACGTCGTAAACTGCGGCGAGAAGAGGTAAAAAAGCGAGGGTCCCGCGTGTTAGAAGCTTGAAGCGGTGGCCATGTTGCCTTCTACGAGAGACGGCTGCGGTCGGACATCCCGTCCCTTCTAACGCACAGAAGAGATGCCAAACACTTCTCGATGTCCTTTAGATTTCGGAGTTTGAACACAAAGTCAACAGTGCGTATCGAAAAATCAAAAAACTCTAAGGGTATGTAAGAATCACTGGTCGTTTTATATTCACTGTTTCCACCGGGGAAAAAACCCGAAATTTGGTGCGGTCGAGAAAACGGTTAATTTTAAAAAACCGTGCCCAGAGTCGTAAAAATTGTTATTTTTTGGGAGGATAGTGTGGATTTTTAATCCAAATAAGAAAAAATATAGTAGGATTGTTCGAATAACAAAAAACAGAAAGCTGTGAACTGGGCAGCTTCACTGACTGAACTGAAGGCAAGTGGGGGTACGGAGTTTCAATGGTCGGCCAGCGTTCCGTGGTGAGGAAGGGAAAACTGCGCATGCGCATTAGGGCGAGGGGAAGGGTCCCATTCATGCGGCGAATACCGTAGTGTGGAGGGGACGGGACGGGGTTCACACGCACACTCTGACATCTACAACCACACCGGTATTCATCAATGAACAAGTTTCTGCCTCCCCTCCCCTCCCCTCCAATCCAACGGTCTACCGCGGGGTCTCTTTTCATTCACTTCCCCCCCTCCGCCACCTCTACCACGGCTACTCATCTACTACTTCCCTTGCTTGTCACTACCCCTCCACTTCTTCATCCACTATCCTATCAGTTCACCGGAAACGCATTCGGGAAAAACGGCGTGGTATTCCTTCTCGGTGTTTTTCGCCTTCCCAATGCAGTTAGTTGTCCCCTCCACATAACCTGCCATCTTTCGCTCTTTTACCGTGTCCTAGAGTGTCTATATGTATGTACACACGCACACACATATCTTCTCTTTACTGGCAACCATTCCATAGTAAACCGTCAACCATGGCCTATTCCCTCAAAAAGACACTCATTATGACACTTAGATAGCAGTTCAAGATAGGAATGAGTTTCAGACACACCCAATCCAGTACCTACTAATGCATGCAGTATCATACACTACATATTGAACGGGGAACCAAAAAGCAATAGGTACCACATATGTAATAGCTATCTCATATCTGTCACTCGTACCTACTATCTCAGAGAATTCGAATGAATTGCAGACACATGCATGCAGTCCCATAATCCCTTCTGAATGAACAGAATCATCGATTCTCCTCTGTGACTATGGATCCTTGAGTATGTCTACTTTGTGTGGCCGGTAGCATCTGGAAGTCGGTTGACGGTGAAATACCTACGTACGTAAAACATATCCTACCAACATATTCAGATCTTTCAGCGAATTACGAGAATCAATTACCTTTCCATTACCATAATCAGACCTTTCCAGCGAATTACCAGAATACCTTTCCAGCGAATTACAATTACCAGAACAACTTTCCAGCGAATTACCAGAATACCTTCCAGCGAATTACAATATTACCAGAATACCTTTGCATTATCAGACCTTTCAATTCAGTGGCGTAGCCAGGATTGTTGAATGGGGGGGGGGAGGGGTTATTGATCGTGATTTTAGCCATTTTTACCCATGTCTGACACTAATAAAGTCAAATTTGACCCACTTGTATATAGAAAAATAGTTTTCCATCGTGATTAATCATCCCACACAACGTCAGGTGAATTAATATTGATTTTAGCCATTACTGCAATTTTAGCCGTTTTTACCGACTTTTGACCCCTAAAAGCTCCATTTTTACCCCCTTGGAATTTTTGAAAATTGCTCATCTTCGAAATCATCCTTTTGTTTGGCAATACAAACGTTTTGGAGAAATTTGGAATTTTTATCATGAACCCAAGGACAGATATCATCTGAACTGGCACATAAGTATACATAATATATAAATTTTTGTTAAAATCTAGGGATGAACTGAGGATGCTCTGAAACGGATTTGTTTATAAAAACATTTCAAAAACTCGTGTTCTGAAAATTTTACCCACTACAGTAGCTTCATTTTCTTTGAAAATTCGCTAATAAGGTTTGACATTACTAACAGATGAATTTAAATTAAATTTAACAAAGCACTAAATGTTACAGGCAACGTTGGGTAAGGTAAACTGATGAAATAAAAGATTTATTTGGCAACAATGTTCGCGAATTTTCAGGGAAAATGAAGGTGTTGCAATGGGTTCAAAATTTTCAGAACATTAGTTTTTGAAATTAATTATTTTATAGGCAAATCCATTTCACAGCATCTTGATTTCATCCCTAAATTTTAACAAACATTTATACGTATATTATATATATATTTATTTATGTGTCACTCCAGACGATATCTGACCTTGGGTACGTGATAAAAATTCCAAATTTCGCCAAAATATTCTTATTGCCAGACAAAAGGATGGGCAATTTTCGAAAATTCGAAGGGAGACAAATTTGATTTTTTAGTGGTCAAAAATTGGCAAAAACGGCTAAAATTGATATAGAAAACTAAGCAAAGTGGCCCGTACGGCGTACGGCGTACGGCGGACAGACAGAAATATTTGTATTGCAGTTTTGGATTCTACATACCTTGAAACGTAAACCATCAAATTTTGAGGGGGGGGTAAGAATTTTTTTTTTTTCATGCTCGATTCCAATGGATTATTGAAAATAATAAACCAACACTGAAAGTGGTATGGAAGGACGAATGAAGACAGAAAAATACCATTTCAGTTGTTTTGGTTTATTATTCTGTGAATAATACACCTATGTATTCGCTTAGCAAAAAATTTGTATAACACCCCCTCAAACTTTTGGTATATTATTCTGTGAATAATACACCTATGTATTCGCTCAGCAAAAAATTTTCATAACACCCCCTCAAAAGTTTTTCTTTTCCGTTTCAAGGTGCGTAGATTCCAAAAATGCAATGTCCGTCCGCCGTCCACCTTACGCCGTCCGCCGTACGCCGTACGCCGTATACCGTGTACAGGCTTCACTTTCGGTCTAAAAAAAATCGTTCTTTCGCACACATGCTCCATTTGGGCCCTAGTTGTGTCTCGAAACTTTTTGAGGTTGTACCAGATGTTCAGCTCCCAAAATTGATTTTTTTTTAAGTCAAAAACCTGCGAAATCGTCTGTAGAAGAAGAAGAAGAAGAAGAAGAAGAAAAACATGCTTTATTGAGTATAACAATTTTACAAACTTCACATTATGAAGTACATGGATGTTGACTATGGGCTACGCCCGTCTGTCAGAGTATGCCCATTACTATTATTATTTTCACTATGTAAGTATTAGATCAAGAGTATTATAATTAGTAAGCGTATTATAATGATTAACTAGGTGTTTCCCCAATTGAAATGCTGGACTAATTCAGCTCTATACCCCCAAGCCCTTTGGCAATACCTAGCCAGTGGCAGCCAGTTCACACCATTTAACGTGTTTATAAGGGTATCCCGAGAGAGCCGGGGGGTCCCAAAATTTGCAACTCTAAATTCCGCAAGAGCGGGGCAGATTGCCAAGAAATGCTCGAGATCCTCGGGTACACCCATATTGCACAATGAGCAGATCTCGTTGTGTCCTTCCTCTTCATGCGGCATGTGTGGTCGACTGTTGAGCTTCAGTAGGTCGCCCCGAACCCTGCAAACCCACCGCAAGACAAACATTGACGCTTTCTGCTTCTTGTCAGACAGGTCTATGCAGCGAACATCCATTTCGAGAAACCTGTACATGCGACTGGTTGACGCGAGAGCTCTTGCCTTTGTCACTTCCATACATGACTCTCTCACCTTCTCCTGCACTTCCTCCAGCTGAGTCTTCCACTCAGTCCGGTCCTCAAAGCGCTCACTCAGCGCACACCCATGCTGCTCACAAGTTCTCCTCAGTCCCTTGTACCAAAACAATCGACGGTTAACAATTTCACTGGCTACCACTCTGGGGAATCGGCTGCCAGGCATCTCCAGTACTTTGAGCAGATATTTAGCATGTAGATTGAGGGTGAACAAGAACATGGGCAGTACTGCAGTCTCAAGATATATGACATAATCTGGAGTATTTCGAGGTAGGTGGAAAATTCTTTTCACAAAATACTTGAAAACCCGCTCAACCTCCTGGTATTGTTGGAATCCCCAAACTTGAGCATTGTAACACAGGACCGAGCGAGCCGCCGCCTGAAATACCTCATATTTTGCGCTGATCGGGACACCGGGGAGCCTAAAGAATGAACCGTACCCAACTGAAATGCTCATCTTAGCCGCTGCAGCTCTATCCCGCAGGTGCCTGGCAAAGGAGAGTCCCGGAGTCAATGTGGTCCCCAGATACTTGTAAGAGCCAACTACCTCCACCGGCGCCTCTCGGTAAGTCCAAGATTCGTTAGCTCTCAGCACTCCTCCTCTTCGAAACACCATTATTTTGGATTTTTCCAGGTTCACCTGCAACGCCCACTGGTCACAGAACTCCTGTAGTGAGTCTATATTGTGCTGAAGGTCCTCCACAGTTTCCGCAGTGATGACGATGTCGTCCGCAAACATTAAAACTTTTGTGGTCGTGTCACCGGCCTCAACCCCGTGTGGCAGTACACCATGCAGGCCGTCAATGTATAGTGCGAACAGCAAGGGGCTCAGCAAGCAGCCCTGCCTCACTCCCTTCTCCACACAGAAGCTGCCAGAGATGCCCTTTCTGTTCCAAACAGCTGCTCTCCCCTCTGCGTACAGAGAGCCCAACAGGCGAATGAATTTCCGGCTCACCCTCAACGCATTCAGTCTCGTAAACAACAGATCATGGCGCACACAGTCAAACGCGGCTTTAAAGTCCACGAAAAAAGCATAGAACCTCTTACTTGGCGAGAGGACCTTGAGGTATGCAAGGCTGGTCAAAGTGAAAACACAGTCAGCTGTCCCATACCCCTTTCTAAAACCAGCCTGACACTCGCTCAACACGGAATTCGAGACCACAAAAGCCTCCAGCCTATCAACCATCAGACCAGATAGCAGCTTTGCAATGCAGTTCATGAAAGACAGACCCCTGTAATGCTCAACGTTATTCACATCGCCTTTCTTGTGCAATGGGTAGATGATGGAGAGTCCAAAATCACTGGGTGCGTTCCCCGACTCGAATATAGTGTTATACAGGTTGAGAAGTCTTTCCAGGAACTCGTCAGGTGCGTTTTTATAAAATTCGTAGGAAATTCTGTCCGGGCCTGGCGCTTTATTATCTTTACATCTCAACAGAACCCTCCTTAGCTCATTTATCTGGAATGGATTATCAAGGAATTGTTGCCTTCCTGAAGATCGTAGGTATCGGGACGCTCCAAACCCACCGGGAGCCTCCATTGAGCCTCAAAGTGAGCCACCCAGTGCTCCACAGGTATCTCACCAACCAAAGCACGCTGGATAGGCCTCAGAGAACCAACAATGCTCCAAAATTCGGTTCCATTAGAAACATTCCGAAATCTCTCAGCCAAGTCTCGGTAAAAGGCCCTGTTCTTCTCATCACACAGGCTTTTATATTCAGAATTAGTCTTCACATATGCCTCCCGCGCCATGTCTGAGTTCGTGAGCCGGAACAGCCGCAAAGAAGCGAATGGCCTTTCTCGTTCGCGGGAGCACTCCCAATCATACCACGGCTTACGGCTGGTTGGAGGGCCTCCAGATAAATTCATGGAGGCATCACTTGCGGCCTGCGAAATAGCAGACACCAACCATGACGCCTCCCTCTCAATGGAACCATGATCACCACTCGAACACTGAAGGCGCTGCCGCAAGGACGACCGATACCCTTCCACACAATTCATTTTCCAAGGCAGTTTCGGAAGTAGCGGAAGCCACTTCCCCGTCAAGCCAGTTCCAATGTTAAGAGAGACCATGATGGGCATGTGATCAGAAAAGGTTTCCTTGCCCACACAAAAATTCTCGACTAACATCATCGCCTCTGGTGTGGCGCAGCAATAATCTATAAGAGATGCTCCCCTATGAACGACAGCTCCCCATCTCTGTCTCCAGCGCTGCGGCCATTCAAAATTACCAAACGGTGTTCCTCCAACAACTCAAGGAACCTTGTTCCCCTGCTATTCGTCACTCGATCCTTAGAGCTGCGCTGAGGCGAGTACCTATCAAGATCCACATCCATTTCCGCACAGATTATTTGTTTCTCGCCTACCCTTGCATTCATATCGCCGATTAGAATCACCTCACTATCAATTTCAAATACACTACACAGCAAGCTATCTAAGCGCTCAAAGCTAGATTCCCACTGGTTACAATTTATATAGAATGGCACCAGATACACCTCTCGCACACCCACCTTTACCACTAGTACATTCTGATCTTCGACCACAACAAATTTAACTTTCGATTTTATATTACTGGAGGATCGAATGCCAAACAGACAGCCAGCAGAGGCCCTACCAAATCTCGAGCCTCTAGCAGCGGTCGACCAACGCAATTCAAAACCTTCAAAATATTTAGTATACCTTTCGAATTCATCTGCTTCAACATGCGTTTCCAATAAGAAAAATATATCATGCAATTTAATAAATTTGAAAAAATCAGGAAACAATAATTTATTTTTCAGGCCACCTGTATTATAAGCTAGTAAATTAAGAACTTGCACATTATTTTCACTGTGATTGTTACTCTGGCAGACGGCTGAATCTCAGGTACCTGCTGACATCGACGTATTTGAGGGAGTTCAACCAAGAGGGACATTGGTTGCCGATGGATTTCTTTTCTTCAGACGATCACGAACAAATTTTTCCATGTCAGCACCCACAAGAGAGTTAATCATCGGTAGGCCCTCTCCATCCTTGTGCAAAATGCCTCTTTCATTCGACCAAGTGAAATACACGTCTTCCACGACCAAGTATTGCGATCTCACGGAGGTCCGAAGCGTACTTTTCAAACGACGCAATTCCTTCCTTACGGCGAACAAATTCTGGCGCACCACTCTGATCGACTCTGGGTAGACTCTGGGAAATCGTCTGTAATCACCATCATTTTGTATAATAACACTGGAACAAGTGTCAACTCGTGGATCAAGACGAATAAATGGTACAATCAATGATCAAAGGTAATTAAAAAAAAAAACGCTGTAAAGTCCTTGTCACATGGGTTTATTATTCTATTATTTTATTGGTCTACAGAAATGCTGGCTGTTTATTATTTATTGTTTCATTCATGTAAAATAATTGAAATAGCTATTTCTGGTGGTTTCCACAAATTTTGGCCCCCAAAACTTGAATTAGGTACGCTCCTTTTTTGGTTTATCATTATTTTCAATAATGAACCATTGGAATCGAGCATGAAAAATAAAATTCTTACCCCCCCCCCCCCCCAAATTTGATGGTTTACGTTTCAAGGTATGTAGAATCCAAAACTGCAATAAAAAACGCTGCAAATCCCTGCGCACAACGGTTTATTATATTGTACAGAATACCCTTCTGTTACAGATCACAGCTCTCTGTATAGATAATCCGTCTATATAATATAATAATTATGTAATATTCTACACATATAATTTAGATCGCGGACTCTCCGTAGGATTGTACCTAACCCCGTACTCGTTACTAGGTACCTACCTAAACCGTTGTGTAATAATTTACCTGTATAGGTTCCCCTTCAACGGAGATAGAATAATGAACCGTTGTGTAATAGTTTGCCCATCAATAATACTTCAACGGTTGTTCAAGTTGCAAAAGTACCTATCAACAAAATCCAGCCCCTTCTTGGTGGATGAGCCGTTGTGTAATAATTTACCGTTGTGTAATAATTTACCGTTGTGTAATAATTTGCCGTTGTGTAATAATTTGTCATTGTGTAATAATTTGTCATTGTGTAATAATTTGCCCATCAATAATACTTCAACGGTTGTTCAAGTTGCAAAAGTACCTATCCAGAAAATCCAGCCCCTTCTGCGTAGATGAGCCGTTGTGTAATAATTTACCGTTGTGTAATAATTTGCCATTGTGTAATAATTTACCCATCAATAATACTTCAACGGTTGTTCAAGTTGCAAAAGTAACTATCAACAAAATCTAGCCCCTTCTGGGTAGTTGAGCCGTTGTGTAATTATTTACCGTTGTGTAATAATTTGCCGTGGTGTCAAAATTTACCGTTGTGTTATAATTCACCGTTGTGTAATAATTCGCCGGTGTGTAATAATTTGCCATTGTTTAATAATTTACCCATCAATAATACTTCAACGTTTGTTTAAGTTTCAGAAGTACCTACCAACAAAATCCAATAGTCCATCACTTGCCAAATGAAATAATTATCGTAGAACAAACAACTCGACTTCATACAGCCATCCTTGATTACAATCAGGTGCTCCTTAGTGATGAAATCCCGGCCGGATTTATACAGTTTGATTCACGATCGTGTTGACGAAGCTTTTTGGTGCACACGAACGGCTGGACGTACAGTGCTCCGGGTGGTCTTAAAAAATTGTTTAGCTCAAGACAAATTTAATATCGTAAAAAAAACCATACCCTTCAATCTAAAGTTTTTGAGATACGGCGTTCTGGTTAATTTCAACCCCTATTTTGAACCCCTTAGAGATGACTGACAGTAACGTCGAGCTTCGAGGACCAACTAGACCCCGAACGGAACCTATAACCCGAATTTCATCAATTTTCTTTCATGGTAACAAAGAAAAGTGGCCCGTACGGCGTACGGCGGACAGACAGAAATATTGGTTTATTATTTTGAATAATGAACCATTGGAATCGAGCATGAAAAAAAAAATTCTTCCCCCCCTCAAAATTTGATGGTTTACGTTTCAAGGTAGGTATGTAGAATCCAAAACTGCAATAAAAATATTTCTGTCTGTCCGCCGTACGCTGTACGCCGTACGCCGTACGGGCCACTTTTCTTAGTTAGGTACCATGAAAAAAAATTGATGAAATTCGGGTTATAGGTTCCGTTCGGCGTCTAGTTGGTCCTCGAAGCTCGACGTTACTGTGAGTCATCTCTAAGGGGTTCAAAATAGGGGTTGAAATTTTCAGAACGCCTATACCTTTTTTTTACGTAAATATTTTTACGGTTTTAAATAGTTCTTGAACTTGCGAGTTTTTTAGGACCAGCCGGAGCATCGCACGTCCAGCCGTTCGTTCACAGTAAGGCCCCGAAGTTTGCACCGACAGGCATTTTCGACTCCAGTGTGAATGAAATTGTATACAATTCAAACCAAATCTCGTAACCAGAGACGCGCCCACAATAGGAATTTGTGAATACGGCCAATCATTGGTAGGGATCACCTGATTATATTGGCGGAGTATGAAGTCGAGTTGGTTGTTCTGTGATATTATTTAATTTGAAAAATGATGGCTCTTTTGGAGTTTGTTGGTAGGTAGTGAAACTTGAACAAACGTTGAAGTATTATTGAAGGGTAAATTATTACTTCGGTAAATCATTACTCAACGGTAAATTATTACACAACGGTTCATTATACCATCTACGTAGAAGGGGCTGAAGTTTGTTGGTAGGTACTTTTGCAACTTTTTTCACTCCTCATCAACAATAATTTCTTTTCAGAACTTCATTATGTGTGTTTCTTTTTGTTAGGTACTGTTTGTCATCGGCAGAATTATTTTAGCAACATTTACCTCGAGATTTAGGTAGGTACCTAGTAACGAGTACGGGGTTAGGTACCAACCTACGGAGGGTCTGCGATCTACATAATATGTATGGATTAGTACATATCATATTATATAGACGGGTTATCTATACATAGAGCTGTGATCTGTAACAGAAGGGTATTCTATACAAAATAATAAACCGTTGTGCAGGGATTTGCAGCGTTTTTTTATTGCATTGTCGGATTCTACATACCTTGAAACGTAAACCATCAAATTTTGAGGGGGGGTAAGAATTTTTTTTTTCTTGCTTGATTCCAATGGTCCATTATTGAAAATAATAAACCAATATTTCTGACTGTCCGCCGTACGCCGTACGGGCCACTTTTCTTAGTTACCATGAAACAAAATTGATGAAATTCGGGTTATAGGTTCCGCTCAGGGTCTAGTTGGTCCACGAAGCTGGACGTTACTGTCAGTCATCTCTAAGGGGTTCAAAATAGGGGTTGAAATTTTCAGAACGCCGTGTCTTAAGAACTTTCGATTGAAGGGTATGGTTTTTTTTAACGATATCAAATTTGTCTTGAGGTAAACAATTTTTTGAGACCACCCGGAGCATCGTACGTCCAGCCGTTCATGAGCACCAAAAAGCTTCGTCAACACGATCGTGAATCAAACGGTATAAATCCGGCCTGGATATCATAACTATGGAGCATCTGATTATAATCAAGGATGGCTGTATGAAGTCAAGTTGTTTGTTCTGCGATATAATTTAATTTGATAAGTGATGAACTATTGGATTTTGTTGGTAGGTACTTCTGCATCTTGAACAACCGTTGAAGCATTATTGATGGGTAAATTACTACACATTGGCAAATTATTACACACCGAAAAAGTATTACACAAAGGTGAATTATTACACAACGGTAAATTATTACACAACGGCTCATCTACCCAGAAGGGGCTGGATTTTGTTGATAGATACTTTTGCAACTTGAACAACCGTTGAAGTATTATTGATGGGCACATTATTACACAACGGTAAATTATTACACAACGGCTCATCTACCCAGAAGGGGCTGGATTTTGATGATAGGTAGGTACTTTTGCAACTTGAACAACCGTTGAAGTATTATTGATGGGTAAATTATTACACAACGGTTCATTATTCTATCTCCGTAGAAGTGGAACCTGTACAGGTAAATTATTACACAACGGTTTAGGTAGGTACCTAGTAACGAGTATGGGGTTAGGTACTAACCAATGGAGGGTCTGCGATCTACATAATATGTGTAGAATAGTACATAATGTTATATAGAAGGGTTATCCAAACGGAGACCTGTGATCCGTAACAGGAGGGTATTCTGTACAAAAAAATAAACCGTTGTGCAGGGATTTGCAGCGTTTTTTTTTTTTTTTTTTCAAATTACCTTTGACCATTGATTGTACCGTTTAATCGCCTTGATCCACGTGTTGACACTTTTTCTAGTGTTATTATACAAATTGATGGTGACTCATAAAAAATCAATTTTGGGAGCTGAAATCTGGTACAACCTCAATTTTCCACTCCTTGGTCAAAATCGACTTCATATTCGGTCTTCTCGTCCCCAAAAACATGGAAAACGATACCTCAAAAGCTCATTTTACTACTATGTTACTAAAACATAAAAAGTACCTATTTTTATACACATTTTCACTCATAACCTTCCTGCGTATATTCCGATCGGGATGAAAAGTTTTGGGACACAACTAGGGCCTAAATGGAGCATGTGTGCGAAAGAACGATTTTTTTAGACCGAAAATGAAGCCTGTACACGTGATACCGACGGTATACACCGGTATACACCGAATACATAGGTGTATTTGTTGTGATCGGCTGCTCCTCCACAACCAATGTAATGTACATACATGTTTTACCTCAGAGTGGGGACCCCCCGACCCCCCTCTGATCATGTCAGGGGCCTATAAAGAGCCGAGGGGCCAACAAATACATAACCATTCCCAAGCTAACTTTCGGCCTCGTCTGTTCCATCCTTAATCACTACACTGGTGACCCCGAGTGGTGACACGCAGCCTCCGCCCGCCGTCTGCGACCGCGGTGCGACGACAGCGCCTAGCAACGACGAACAACGCCGCTAGGCGCCCGGCTACGCCCAGCACACGCACCCCACTCCGACGCCCCACAGCGCCGCCCCCACCGACGCCACACAGCGGCGCCCCACTCCGACGCCCGCCTCGACGCCCAACGCGGCGGCCCCCCGCTACTTCGCCCCACCATCCGATTCCTATACAAGGAAACGGACGCCGGCGCCTCGCACACTTCCTGCTGACACTTCCAGACGACACCTCTCCGGGACTGGCGCCTACAACGAGAACACGGACCCGAAACCACCGACACCCGCAGAAACGACTCCACCGACATCAACGCTCCAGCTCCGGCCGTACGACCCCGCATTCCCGCACGTCTGATTCGCCCAACTCGAGATCACATTGACTCACGAAGGCCTCACGACGCCGCATGCTAAATTCGCCAGCGCCCTCGAGCCCCGACAAGCGGACCTCTACGACGACCCCAACCGACTTCCGAGCACGAGAATCCGTCAGTCCACGCCCGCCGACTCCGTAGAGCCCTCCCGGCCGACACACCGCAACGCGTAGAACATCAAATCGTCACGAAGGGACCTCCATGCCACGCGAAACTTCGCCGAATATTACCGGACCTTAATGCGAAAGCGTCGGCCCATTTCGGCGAATTACTAGCGGCTGGCACCATCGAACGCCAACAGCTACCAGACGTTGACAACTCGCCTTTTCGCCACGCACGCACCGTCCGACGGCTCCCGGCTCACCAACCGACTTCCGACGACGAACTACCGTCAGTCCTCGCCCGCCGACTCACTCGAGCACTCCCGGCCGACACACCGACCCCGCTCATTCGGCAGCTTTTCACACGCGCCCTTCCAGACAGCATTCGCCTTCACATAGCGGCGCGCGACGAACCCGACGTCACGAAACTCGCTGCTCTCGCCGATCGCCTCAAACCCTTCGCTCCCCCTCCTCGAGTGGCTACCGTCACCGAAGAGGTTCGTGTGATTCGAAGAGACGACAACAACGACCGCCGACGCAGCCACGACCGACCAAACGCAGGGCGACGAACGGCTCGTGTTTCTCCCGCCTCACATGGGACCCCCGAGCACAAAAACGCCGCACCCCATGCACCTGGCGCCCGCAACAACAGCCGCCGCGGCCGTACCCACGCACTCAACCAACACCCCGGCTCTTCATACGTCGCAAACGTACCGCCCCCAACGACACCGACCCGGACAGCCACAGCGGACCACCGCAACCACCGCAACCAGCACACGCACCTCCCACGCCCGACAACCGCCACCGCAACAGAACAAAATTTAACTAAATGCGTTACTTAATTTCTGGGGGGAGCAGTGTTGTGATCGGCTGCTCCTCCACAACCAATGTAATGTACATACATGTTGTACCTCAGAGTGGGGACCCCCCGACCCCCCTCTGATCATGTCAGGGGCCTATAAAGAGCCGAGGGGCCAACAAATACATAACCATTCCCAAGCTAACTTTCGGCCTCGTCTGTTCCATCCTTAATCACTACAGTATTATTCACAGAATATTAAACCAACAGGGAGCGTACATAACTGAACAGCCAACATTTCTGTAGACAGGTATGTCCAGTAGAATAATAAACCCATGTGACAAGGACTTTGCAGCGTTTTTATTGTGGTAAGTGATACTATATGTGGTACTGTTGTATACTAGATCTAATTTAGCACCATTGCTTGAAATGCAACTGATTCAGGCAGGTAGTTTTAACAAATAAGCTGGACAAGGCCTCAGCCTTGGGATCTGACTCGAGATGTAATTATTCTTGAACATCGTTTCATTGAAACAACCGAAAGTAATAATTTCATCGATCTCTTGCAGTTTCACTGATGTCGACTCTACGATTAGAAATGTAGGACGTTTCCGGTTGATGCAAACAGACCCGAAAACTGGGGGGGGGGGGGGGGGGACGACACCGTTCCATACTGAGAGAGTGTACTTATTCTCGGTATCTCCCAAAGTAAACACAAAGGAATGATTTACATATGATAGCTGGTATCCCGACAATTATTGCTAATCAGCATCTATTCATTGAGGAGATAAGAAGATGTTGGGATTACTAGATTTTAGGATGTTAGATACTGATTAGTCAACGATTTTGGATGATTACATAATCGATATCAGTCATTTAGTGTTCCAGAAATCGAGAAACGCTGCTATGTAGGTATTACTCATACTGATCCCTTAGCTTGGTGCTGCACAATGCCTATCTTTCGATGGGATTTCGGGGACGGACTCCGACTGGCGATCTGAATTCTTCCCAAGGCAAAAGGCTATCAGATTGGGATGAAAGTTTTCGGCCCGCTCGCGACGTCACAAGTTTCATTCCGCTTTCCCTTTCTGGAGCCCCCCTCCCCCCCCCCCCCCCCCCCACCACACCACAATACCTCTTCAAAGAAACACTCGCATTTTCTAACGATGAACACATTTAACGTTAAAGTGAAACTGACTTGATGTATTAATTAAATTCAGTATTAATATTGGATCCTTTGGACCTATCAACAAGCGTTTTTTAGGCCCGAGGTAGAATCGGACAACACCCCAAACAATTGAAAGTGCCCTTTTTTTTGGTTTATTATTCTGTGAATAATACACCTATGTATTCGCTTAGCAAAAAATTTTTATAACACCCCCTCAAAATTTTTTCTTTTCCGTTTCAAGGTGCGTAGATTCCAAAAATGCAATGTCCGTCCGCCGTACGCCGTCCGCCGTACGCCGTATCACGTGTACAGGCTTCATTTTCGGTCTAAAAAAGTCGTTCTTTCGCACACATGCTCCATTTGGGCCCTAGTTGTGTCCCGAAACTTTTCAGCCCGATCGGAATATACCCAGGGGTGTTATGAGTGAAAATGTGTATAAAAATAGGTACTTTTTGCGTTTTAACAACATGTTAGTAACATGAGCTTTTGAGGTATCTTTTTCCATGTTTTTGAGGACGAGAAGACCGAATATGAAGTCGATTTTGACCAAAGACGCGGAAATTGAGGTTTTACCAAAGGTTCAGCTCCCAAAATTGGTTTTTTATGAGTCAAAAACCTGGAAAACTGTCTGAAATCACCATCAATGTGTACAATAACATTGGAAAAAGTGTAAACAGGTGAATCAAGACCATTAAATGCCACTACCAATGATCAAAGATGATCTTAAAAAAAAGAAAAAAAAAGCGTACCTATTTCATGTTTTGGGGGCCAAAATTGGTGGAAATCATCAGAAATAGCTATTTCAATCATTCCACATGAAAGAAACAATACATTTAACAGCCAACAAAAATCTCTAGAACTCCAATAGAATAATAAACCCATGTGACAAGGACTTTGCAGCGTTTTTTTTTTTAGAAAACATAATTTGGACTGTTGAAATAGTGTTTTCTGTCTTCTAGGACTACGGTTGTTGTTTGTTGTTTTTCGTTAGTGAATTCTTTCGTCAATTTGTCAACTGAGTTTTGATACGAGTATTATTGAGTTATGCAAGAAACTTGGCAACTATACTGTCTTCCGAAGCAAGAAAGCCGTAAAACAAGGAAATCTAGTTTTGAGAAAAACGCAGGTAACGTTTTTAAGGCTGTAAAATGGGCATTCTTCAATATTTTCCAACGATTTTTTTTTCAATTGATCAAAATTTAGTTTCTACGTCTGTAGCAGCAAGGCGCATCAATTTTGGAACAGTAGACTTAAATTTATGTAAGCAACTGGTTTTTTCCGTTGTGGAAGATGAGATAAATTTTGCTTCAAAAAACTGTGGAGGGTCTGCTACTGCTTTTCTTCGTTGGACGCTCATGCTACGGTTGTTTCCCACTGTAGTTGCTGGAGTTTTTTCACTCCTTTCCCAAAGAGAAAACGCTGCAAATCCCTGCACAACGGTTTATTATTTTGTATAGAATACCCTTCTGTTACAGATCACAGCTCTCTGTATAGATAACCCGTCTATACAATATGATATGCACTACTCTATACATATTATGTGAATCGCAGACAGCGTTGGCCAATAGAATTGCAGAACGCGTAGCCGTGGCCGGCCCTTGTGATTGGAATGGCCTAGGCCAGTCATAATGAATTTATTGAAAAAACAAAAGAAAACGATTGATTGAACCATTTCGGACCATGCCACTGCGCACCATGCCAATTAGACAATTCTAAATGAATTCCAAATGAAAGTCCAATTCAGACTGATGGTATACAAATTTTTACAATTCTAAGTGAATTCCTAAGTGCACTAACAATTACAATCCTAAGTGCAATCTTAGAGGATTACAATTACAATCCTAAGTGAATTAAAGTGCAATTGAAATTGTAATCCAATTGCAATTTCAATATTTTATTAACACAACTTTGCCAATTTTGGCGAATGTGGAGTGTATGTTTATAGGATTAGTGTGTCCGGAATTTAGATGGGGATGTTAGGTAGAGTGGTGAGCAGTGGCCAATTGCAATTGAAAAAAATTGTTGATGAGGAGTGAAAACGTTGGCCAATAGAATTGCAGAACCATTTCGAACAATGCCAATGCGCACCATGCCAATTAGACAATTCGAAATGAATTCCAATTCAAATTAATTTGAATTCAAATTAATGAATTCCAATTCAATTAATGAATTCCAATTCAAATTAATGAATTCCAATTCGAAATCGATTGAATAAATTGATTGATTGATGGAATCGAGCGCTTCCCCGGTGACGAGCGCACAATGCCAATTAGGCAATTCGAAAAAAATTCCAATTCAAATTAAAGTTCAATTCAGTATACCAATATTTACAATTCTAAGTGAATTCCAATTGCAATTGAAAAATTGATTGATTGATTGGTCGATTGATTAAATAAATTGATTGATTGATTGAATCTAGCGCGTCCCTGGTGACGAGAGTGTATACAATTTCATTCACCCTGGTGTCGAAAATGCCTGTCGGTGAAAACTTCGGGGCCTTACTGTGAACGAACGGCTGGACGTACGGTGCTGCGGGTGGTCTTAAACGACTCCCAAGTTCGAGAACTATTTAAAACCGTAAAAAAATTCACGGAAAACAAAGGTATAGGCTTTCTGAAAATTTCAGCCCCTATTTTGAACCCCTTAGAGATGACTGACAGTAACGTCGAGCTTCGAGGACCAACTAGACGCCGAACGGAACCTATAACCCGAATTTCATCAATTTTTATTCATGGTAACTAAGCAAAGTGGCCCGTACGGCGTACGGCGTACGGCGTACGGCGGACAGACAGAAATATTTTTATTGCAGTTTTGGATTCTACATACCTTGAAACGTAAACCATCAAATTTTGAGGGGGGGTAAGAATTTTTTTTTTCATGCTCGATTCCAATGGTTCATTATTGAAAATAATAAACCAAAACAGGGGGGCCTATTCACTAAAATAGATAGTGGAAAGAGATTATCTATTTTGAAAATCTCCCGCGAGAGATAGTCTCCCCTGGGAGACAGTCTCTTCGAATGTCTCCCGGGTTCGTCTATTTTACTGAATAGCTCCAGAGACCTTGAGAAAGAGATATGGATCCTAATACACGAAAATGCCATAGTATCCATGAAGTGCGAGAGGTTTGTGCCCCCGGGAGTTCAATTCCTTAAAAATGAACGCATTTCTTAGTAATACCTACTCATGGGTACCTACCTACCTACCTCAATCCATACTTGGACGTTTTTACTCACGAATCGGATAAAAGTTTAAATGAAATTTAAAAAAGTCTCAATTATAAACAGAAAAACGCTGCAAATCCCTGCACAACGGTTTATTATTTTGTATAGAATACCCTTCTGTTACAGATCACAGCTCTATGTATAGATAACCCTTCTATATAATATGGTATGTACTATTCTATTATATACATATTATGTAGATCGCAGACCCTCCGTAGGTTAGTACCTAACCCCGTACTCGTTACTAGGTACCTACCTAAATCACGAGTTAAATGTTGCTAAAATAATTCTGCCGATGACAAACAGTACCTAACAAAAAGAAACACACATAATGAAGTTCTGAAAAGAAATTGTTGATGAGGAGTGAAAAAAGTTGCAAAAGTACCTACCAACAAACTCCAGCCCCTTCTACGTAGATGGTATAATGAACCGTTGCGTAATAATTTACCGTTGAGTAATGATTTACCGTAGTAATAATTTACCCATCAATAATACTTCAACGTTTGTTCAAGTTTCACTACCTACCAACAAACTCCAAAAGAGCCATCATTTTTCAAGCGAAATAATATCACAGAACAACCAACTCGACTTCATACTCCGCCAATATAATCAGGTGATCCCTACCAATGATTGGCCGTATTCACAAATTCCTATTGTGGGCGCGTCTCTGGTTACGAGATTTGGTTTGAATTGTATACAATTTCATTCACACTGGAGTCGAAAATGCCTGTCGGTGCAAACTTTGGGGCCTTACTGTGAACGAACGGCTGGACGTACGATGCTCCGGATGGTCTTAAAAAACTCGCAAGTTCAAGAAATATTTAAAACCGTAAAAATATTCACGTAAAAAAAATGGTATAGGCGTTTTGAAAATTTCAACCCCTATTTTGAACCCCTTAGAGATGACTCACAGTAACGTCGAGCTTCGAGGACCAACTAGACGCCGAACGGAACCTATAACCCGAATTTCATCAATTTTTTTTCATGGTAACTAAGAAAAGTGGCCCGTACGGCGTACGGCGTACGGCGTACGGCGGACAGACAGAAATATTTTTATTGCAGTTTTGGATTCTACATACCTTGAAACGTAAACCATCAAATTTTGAGGGGGGTAAGAATTTTTTTTTTTTCATGCTCGATTCCAATGGTTCATTATTGAAAATAATAAACCAAAAGTCGAATTAGGGGGCTTAATGCTTGTATTATATCTACACCTAATGAACGGCCACTCTTAGGTAGGTAGGTACCAACCTCAACCCGTACTTGGACGTTGTTACTCATGAATCAATAATTATGTATATATTTTTAATTAAAATTGAAATGAAAAATTTAATCTTTATGATGAAAAAATTTATGAAATGAAAAAAATACGCGATCAAAATTACCGATGTGGTTGCGGATGAACAAGGATATTACACGATCACTGTGAAACAAACGAGAAATAGACTCTCTCTTTCGAGGAAAGACACCTAATCAGCTGTCTCTCTGAAAGAGATCGAGAATGCCAAGATGGCCGCCAACTCTCTCTTTTAAAAGTTACTGAATAACCCTATCATGGATACTATAAAAATCTATTTTGCCAAAAGAGAGAGTCGGACCTGAAAGAGATGTCTCTTTGCTTAGTGAATAGGCCCCCAGTTCCTTTATTTTTCCTTGTAAAATACGGCTTACCGCGAAGTGGAAGCCACCTACGGTCGATTGCTCGAAGCTTTTCGCGCTCATCACAAAATTGAAAAATGGTACCGCCTGACGAATTCAGACAACTATGAGAGGGATAAAACAAAGAAAAACAGTACTGTCCTGATGACCATTAAATTAAATTCACTCTTCCAATGAATTAACACCGTAGGTCTGGGATCTACTGTTTTTATTTGCTGGAAAAACTACTACTGCGTTCATCGTTGGAAAACCATCAAAAACTCGAAAAACCGTAAATGTTTTGCTTGAATAACTCTTAGGGAAATATCCCCAACTTTTACAACTAGATACTAAAATAGGTCTTCAAGATATAAATCCAGCCATACCAAAATCTCTAAATTTAAAAAAATCGAGTCTACGGCTCTTTTACTTTGGAGGGCAGCTGGTCTGTCCATTGGAGGAAGAGCTTGAAATTTTGTCTCTAATTGTCTAGGAGACATAGGAAACTGTTGAACAGAAGTTAAAAACGCTGCAAAGTCCTTGTCACATGGGTTTATTATTCTATTGGAGTTCTAGAGATTCTTGTTGGCAGTTAAATTTATTGTTTCTTTCATGTGGAATGATTGAATTAGCTATTCCTGATGATTTCCACCAATTTTGGCCCCCAAAACATGAAATAGGTACACTTTTTTTCTCCCCCAGATCATCTTTGATCATTAGTAGTGCGATTTAATGGTCTTGATTCAGCTATTTACAATTTTTCTAATGTTAGTATACACATTGATGGTGATTTCAGACAGTTTTCCAGGTTTTTGACTAAAAAAAACCAATTTTGGGAGCTGAACCTTTGGTAAAACCTCAATTTCCGCGTCTTTGGTCAAAATCGACTTCATATTCGGTCTTCTCGTCCCCAAAAACATGGAAAACGATACCTCAAAAGCTCATTTTACTAACATGTTGCTAAAACGCAAAAAGTACCTATTTTTACACACATTTTCACTCATAACACCCCTGGGTATATTCCGATCGGGCTGAAAAGTTTCGGGACACAACTAGGGCCCAAATGGAGCATGTGTGCGAAAGGACGACTTTTTTAGATCTAAAATGAAGCCTGTACACGTGATACGGCGTACGGCGGACGGCGTACGGCGGACGGCGGACGGACATTGCATTTTTGGAATCTACGCACCTTGAAACGGAAAAGAAAAAAGTTTGAGGGGGTCTTATAAAAATTTTTTGCTGAGCGAATACATAGGTGTATTATTCACAGAATAATAAACCAAAATGTGCGTTACAGGAAGTTCCAGTGGCAGAATTCTGTTAAGTTCGGTCCCCCCCACTTTGCTTGACACCTTCCTGCAAAACGGAGACTACAGGTTGTCTAAGAAACTGCAATTATACGAGTACCTATCTACAATCCATTTCTGTATTAAAAACATTATTGAAAAATTGAATCTGCGTCGTTAAGATGACTAATTTGATCCCTAGGTAACAAATATTAATCAAGAATACACGGCCAGGGTGTACCTAACAATTCAGTCCCAGTCGGAGTTCAGCAGAACCCCAAAAATGATCTCAGGAAATGCCGATTGATCTCTACCGTTTCCAGTTTTTTTTTTTTTTTTTTTTAATTCCAAAACCGGATCCGGTATAATAATTTTTTTCCCTTTTTCAATGAGCCCGTCAGGAGGGCGAAGAGGAAGGAAGAGAATAGGCTGATAATGCGGAAATACAAGAGGGGTCGTTATTGAGAGGTACTGGAGCTTTTATTGAACGGATCCGGGAGAGTCCTGGCTGATCAGGATACATCCAGAGACATCGACTCTTTCTGAAAATGGCTGACGTCCGTAAGGGAAGGTGAATCCAAATTAAAGATTTTAGGAAGTTAACCGGTGTATCTGGAGTTTAGGCAACGGTCAGTGCCAATTCTATTCCAGGGCTATTTTTTGTTCTCTCGTGCACATTCCTGGTAGCCGATCTTGAACCAATGCCAACAGCCTCAGTCACTTACCAATTTTCCGGTGAAGACTGGAACCCGAATTAATGAACCCAACAGGAGGTTTCTCACTAGGTACATGTTTGCAGATGAGTCGGTGGAACTCACAAACTAATTTCGATGGGTTTTTGACCATTTGGGGATTATTCCCTATACCTACCTTCGATATTTCAGCTTTTCAAGAACGGTCCACAGGTAAGTTATGAAAATTTCCAGGATATTGCGCACAGAACAGTGATCCACACATAAGGGTAGACCACTATTAGGTAAATATCTTGTAGGTACCAGTGCAAAACCACACGCTTGGTCCTTAAAAACAGTACATTATCGGTTGAATATATGGCCATTGAATTTATTGTGTCTGTACTGAACCCATACACTTTCCTATGCATTATCTAATTGAGCCGCCTTCAGCATTGTTTTGCATCATTGATATAGCCCGAATAATTCAATGATCAATCTGTTGGACATCAAACTTCGTAAGAATTGAAATGAGTAACGAATTTGCACTTTGTGGCTTTGTGACTGCAAATTCCGACCGATCAACAAGTGGACTCCCAGAATTCCAAGTAGTAATACCCAAAATTCAATAGTTTTACATACTGCGACGTCATTTCCGGTACCGATTTCTGATGTCATCGCGGTGCTAAAACGTGTAGAGAAATTCTAACGGTCCTAGTAGAGCCCCAAAATTTCAAATCAATAGACCCATTCGGAACGCCGTTTTACGCAGAACCAACGCACAAACTCGTGGACAGTCGAATGCTATGTAAGAGCTGACCATTTTGACATTTTCATGTCTTTACTTAGGCACACAAACTCGAAAAGCGTTACCAAAAAACGACAGGAAAACGCGTTATGCACCATTTCTGGTGATTTTAGCTCTTATAACCGATCCGTTTCTACGGAACTTCATGTTTACCATTTTTCATCGTACAAAAATCTTTCACCACTCGTTGGAATCGTGTGATTTTATTGAATATTTTCTTGTTAACCGTACCCCCGTACCTTGCGCGGTAGCTGAGCTGAGCATGATGAAAAACCAGTCATGCAGCATGACTTAATGAGCGAATTTTCAAAGAAATATTCGAATTAATGGCTATGGTTTTGAATAAAGGAAAACTTCGGTCTAAAATTTGGTTTTCTATGTATATTCTCTTCGTATTTATTTTAATTTGTACGTTTTGTCCATCCTGATTCTACCGTTTGTTTATTACGTAATTGTACTAAGTGCTTATTTATTTGATCGCTGTGGGTTCATATTAGGTAGGATAGGGTAGTTAGGACTTTTGACTTACCTACTCAAGAGAGTGCAGTAGGTAAAGGAGTTGTTATAGAAAATCATGAGTGCTTCAAGTGCAGGTTGTTTTTCATGCAGGCTCAATCTTGAAATAAACTATGAAGGAAGGATGTGGTTTCTGGAAGGATCACTTGGAAAAACATGTGGGTGCTACGTTGAAATATTGTTCTATTCTAGTATTCAACATTGAGTGGACCTGAAACTGCTTGAGAATTATTGGAATCGAAAGTTGCCTGTACGGATACATCGCAACTTTCCATTCCACGTTATGGTTCACGATGTAAACAGGACCAATGGTGCAGTATAATTCGGATCGGTACCTAAGCACCTCTCATGTGATTTCCATATTGTTTTGTAGAAATACAAAAGTTGGTCGTCCAACCTAAATTATAAGAGAAGTAAGACTGTGTGATGATTTTTCTGCACATTGATACTCTGGTTTCTTCATTGAACCATGGACGTATTGCTATGGGGGTCGTTTCTCATTTGTATACCGGTAGATCACCTGCCTACTTTGAGTTGAATCAACTGAAAGCCTACCTTTGCTCATTGAGTCCCCTCTACTGAGTCACCTTACTCTTTATTTAATGTAAAATATCTAAAGAGACGAGTTTTTTTAGTCCAATGGAATGGAGAATTTGAATAAAAGTTAAATAGGTATAATCGCAAAGGAAATGACGTAAGAATTTTAGGACTCAGAAGATAATCATCATTAGCAAAGGCGTAGTCATAATGACCGGTTGTTAAAATTGAGCTGAAAATTATCAGAGCCTGATTAAAAAAAAACAAGGTAATATGAACACTTCTGATCCTGGCAGGGTCGCCAGATGTCTAAAATCAGGAACTGTCTAGGAAAGAACTGCGTTAAAATTGGTTGGGAAACCTAGGGAGATATTTTAGGCACAGTGTTTTACAGTCAAAAGCTGATATAATAATACTATAAAACGAGTCTTTTTGGGGAAAAAACCACGGCAGTCCAATCTAAAACAATTGCCCATCGGTTGGATCGAGCAGGCGGTAGCACTGTAGTGGCTGGAGATGTGCAGTACCTACTGCACCGTAATTTTTGCGCACTTTAAATGCTCTAATTTAAGAACGGATTTAGATATCTAAAACCCGATTTCACCATCGTGTTCAGCGTGCAAAAACCTTTAAAATGAGGGGTCACTTGTTAGAAAATAACATTTTGGGGATTTTTGGGTAATTTTTGCGCACTTTAAATGCTCTAATTTGAGAACGGATCAAGATATCTAAAATCCGATTCCACCATCGTGTTCAGCGTGCAAAAACCTTTAAAATGAGGGGTCACTTGTTGGAAAATAACATTTTGGGGATTTTTGGGTAATTTTTGCGCACTTTAAATGCGCCAAAACCCTCCTTAGAGTAGGCCAATTTCGCCCATCTTCGAACTTAGCCTTTCGATTGCCAAGATAGATTTTTTGTGCAAATTTGAGCTGTTTATCTCAATTCTATCGAGAGTTATCGTCTGGAGTGACACATATATAAATATATATATACATATAATAATCAGTCATGCAGCATGACTTAATGAGCGAATTTTCAAAGAAATATTCGAATTAATGGCTATGGTTTTGAATAAAGGAAAACTTCGGTCTAAAATTTGGTTTTCTATGTATATTCTCTTCGTATTTATTTTAATTTGTACGTTTTGTCCATCCTGATTCTACCGTTTGTTTATTACGTAATTGTACTAAGTGCTTATTTATTTGATCGCTGTGGGTAAATTCAAGGAGTTGTACTAATCGTTTGCCTCCCCCTTTTTTGCTTCGAACTCTCGTCTTCAATTAATACTTCTCACATTTTTCAATCTGACCACTCTAAGGGGGTGGGGGTAAGAGTTTAAAGATTATCCTAGTTTTGGGTAATTTTTGCGCACTTTAAATGCTCTAATTTAAGAACGGATTTAGATATCTAAAATCCGATTTCACTATCGTGTTCAGCGTGCAAAAACCTTTAAAATGAGGGGTCACTTGTTAGAAAATAACATTTTGGGGATTTTTGGGTAATTTTTGATCACTTTAAATGCTCTAATTTGAGAACGGATCAAGATATCTAAAATCCGATTCCACCATCGTGTTCAGCGTGCAAAAACCTTTAAAATGAGGGGTCACTTGTTGGAAAATAACATTTTGGGGATTTTTGGGTAATTTTTGCGCACTTTAAATGCTCTAATTTGAGAACGGATCAAGATATCTAAAATCCGATTCCACCATCGTGTTCAGCGTGCAAAACCCTTTAAAATGAGGGGTCACTTGTTGGAAAATAACATTTTGGGGATTTTTGGGTAATTTTTGCGCACTTTAAATGCTCTAATTTGAGAACGGATCAAGATATCTAAAATCCGATTCCACCATCGTGTTCAGCGTGCAAAAACCTTTAAAATGAGGGGTCACTTGTTAGAAAATAACATTTTGGGGATTTTTAGGTAATTTTTGCGCACTTTAAATGCTCTAATTTGAGAACGGATCAAGATATCTAAAATCCGATTCCACCATCGTGTTCAGCGTGCAAAAACCTTTAAAATGAGGGGTCACTTGTTGGAAAATAACATTTTGGGGATTTTTGGGTAATTTTTGCGCACTTTAAATGCGCCAAAACCCTCCTTAGAGTAGGCCAATTTCGCCCATCTTCGAACTTAGCCTTTCGATTGCCAAGATAGATTTTTTGTGCAAATTTGAGCTGTTTATCTCAATTCTATCGAGAGTTATCGTCTGGAGTGACACATATATAAATAAATATATATATATATATATATATATATATACATATAAAAAAGTGTTAAATTTCAGGAATCGTTTTAGAATGGTCTGAAACGGATTTCTATGAAGAAAATTTCCAAAAATTTATATTATTTAAATTTCGAAGCCATTGCAATAGCTTCATTTTCTTTGAAAATTCGCTAAAAACGCTGCAAATCCCTGCACAACGGTTTATTATTTTGTATAGAATACCCTTCTGTTACAGATCACAGCTCTATGTATAGATAACCCGTCTATATAATATAATATGTACTATTCTATGCATAATTATGTAGATCGCAGACCCTCCGTAGGTTAGTACCTAACCCCGTACTCGTTACTAGGTACCTACCTAAATCACGAGTTAAAAAAATGTTGCTAAAATAATTCTGCCGATGACAAACAGTACCTAACAAAAAGAAACACACATAATGAAGTTCTGAAAAGAAATTGTTGATGAGGAGTGAAAAAAGTTGCAAAAGTACCTACCAACAAACTCCAGCCCCTTCTACGTAGATGGTATAATGAACCGTTGTGTAATAATTTACCGTTGAGTAATGATTTACCGTAGTAATAATTTACCCATCAATAATACTTCAACGTTTGTTCAAGTTTCACTACCTACCAACAAACTCCAAAAGAGCCACATTTTTCAAATGAAATAATATCACAGAACAACCAACTCGACTTCATACTCCGCCAATATAATCAGGTGATCCCTACCAATGATTGGCCGTATTCACAAATTCCTATTGTGAGCGCGTCTCTGGTTACGAGATTTGGTTTGAATTGTATACAATTTCATTCACACTGGAGTCGAAAATGCCTGTCGGTGCAAACTTCGGGGCTTTACTGTGAACGAACGGCTGGACGTACGATGCTCCGGATGGTCTTAAAAAACTCGCAAGTTCAAGAACTATCTAAAACCGTAAAAATGTTTACGTAAAAAAATGGTATAGGCGTTTTGAAAATTTCAACCCCTATTTTGAACCCCTTAGAGATGACTCACAGTAACGTCGAGCTTCGAGGACCAACTAGACGCCGAACGGAACCTATAACCCGAATTTCATCAATTTTTTTTCATGGTAACTAAGAAAAGTGGCCCGTACGGCGTACGGCGTACGGCGGACAGACAGAAATATTTTTATTGGTTTATTATTTTCAATAATGAACCATTGGAATCGAGCATGAAAAAAAAAATTCTTACCCCCCCTCAAAATTTGATGGTTTACGTTTCAAGATATGTAGAATCCAAAACTGCTATAAAAATATTTCTGTCTGTCCGCCGTACGCCGTACGCCGTACGGGCCACTTTTCTTAGTTACCATGAAAAAAAATTGATGAAATTCGGGTTATAGGTTCCGTTCGGCGTCTAGTTGGTCCTCGAAGCTCGACGTTACTGTGAGTCATCTCTAAGGGGTTCAAAATAGGGGTTGAAATTTTCAAAACGCCTATACCATTTTTTTACGTAAATATTTTTACGGTTTTAAATAGTTCTTGAACTTGCGAGTTTTTTAAGACCATCCGGAGCATCGTACGTCCAGCCGTTCGTTCACAGTAAGGCCCCGAAGTTTGCACCGACAGGCATTTTCGACTCCAGTGTGAATGAAATTGTATACAATCCAAACCAAATCTCGTAACCAGAGACGCGCCCACAATAGGAATTTGTGAATACGGCCAATCATTGGTAGGGATCACCTGATTATATTGGCGGAGTATGAAGTCGAGTTGGTTGTTCTGTGATATTATTTAATTTGAAAAATGATGGCTCTATTGGAGTTTGTTGGTAGGTAGTGAAACTTGAACAAACGTTGAAGTATTATTGATGGGTAAATTATTACTACGGTAAATCATTACTCAACGGTAAATTATTACACAACGGTAAATTATACCATCTACGTAGAAGGGGCTGGAGTTTGTTGGTAGGTACTTTTGCAACTTTTTTCACTCCTCATCAACAATTTCTTTTCAGAACTTCATTATGTGTGTTTCTTTTTGTTAGGTACTGTTTGTCATCAGCAGAATTATTTTAGCAACATTTAACTCGTGATTTAGGTAGGTAACTAGTAACGAGTACGGGGTTAGGTACTAACCTACGGAGTGTCTGCGATCTACATAATATGCATATAATAGAATAGTACATATCATATTATATAGACGGGTTATCTATACATAGAGCTGTGATCTGTAACAGAAGGGTATTCTATACAAAATAATAAACCGTTGTGCAGGGATTTGCAGCGTTTGCAGTTTTGGATTCTACATACCTTGAAACGTAAACCATCAAATTTTGAGGGGGGGTAAGAATTTTTTTTTTCATGCTCGATTCCAATGGTTCATTATTGAAAATAATAAACCAAAAACCAGTCATGCAGCATGACTTAATGAGCGAATTTTCAAAGAAATATTCGAATTAATGGCTATGGTTTTGAATAAAGGAAAACTTCGGTCTAAAATTTGGTTTTCTATGTATATTCTCTTCGTATTTATTTTAATTTGTACGTTTTGTCCATCCTGATTCTACCGTTTGTTTATTACGTAATTGTACTAAGTGCTTATTTATTTGATCGCTGTGGGTAAATTCAAGGAGTTGTACTAATCGTTTGCCTCCCCCTTTTTTGCTTCGAACTCTCGTCTTCAATTAATACTTCTCACATTTTTCAATCTGACCACTCTAAGGGGGTGGGGGTAAGAGTTTAAAGATTATCCTAGTTTTGGGTAATTTTTGCGCACTTTAAATGCTCTAATTTAAGAACGGATTTAGATATCTAAAATCCGATTTCACTATCGTGTTCAGCGTGCAAAAACCTTTAAAATGAGGGGTCACTTGTTAGAAAATAACATTTTGGGGATTTTTGGGTAATTTTTGATCACTTTAAATGCTCTAATTTGAGAACGGATCAAGATATCTAAAATCCGATTTCACTATCGTGTTCAGCGTGCAAAAACCTTTAAAATGAGGGGTCACTTGTTAGAAAATAACATTTTGGGGATTTTTGGGTAATTTTTGCGCACTTTAAATGCTCTAATTTGAGAACGGATCAAGATATCTAAAATCCGATTCCACCATCGTGTTCAGCGTGCAAAAACCTTTAAAATGAGGGGTCACTTGTTGGAAAATAACATTTTGGGGATTTTTGGGTAATTTTTGCGCACTTTAAATGCTCTAATTTGAGAACGGATCAAGATATCTAAAATCCGATTCCACCATCGTGTTCAGCGTGCAAAAACCTTTAAAATGAGGGGTCACTTGTTAGAAAATAACATTTTGGGGATTTTTAGGTAATTTTTGCGCACTTTAAATGCTCTAATTTGAGAACGGATCAAGATATCTAAAATCCGATTCCACCATCGTGTTCAGCGTGCAAAAACCTTTAAAATGAGGGGTCACTTGTTGGAAAATAACATTTTGGGGATTTTTGGGTAATTTTTGCGCACTTTAAATGCGCCAAAACCCTCCTTAGAGTAGGCCAATTTCGCCCATCTTCGAACTTAGCCTTTCGATTGCCAAGATAGATTTTTTGTGCAAATTTGAGCTGTTTATCTCAATTCTATCGAGAGTTATCGTCTGGAGTGACACATATATAAATAAATATATATATATATATATATACATATAAAAAAGTGTTAAATTTCAGGAATCGTTTTAGAATGGTCTGAAACGGATTTCTATGAAGAAAATTTCCAAAAATTTATATTATTTAAATTTCGAAGCCATTGCAATAGCTTCATTTTCTTTGAAAATTCGCTAAAAGGTGGGTAAACAAGGTAGTCAGCAACATAGGTTTACTAGTATCGAATGTGGTAACCTTGCACGACTGTGTAACCCGAATCGTGGTAGGTAACCTTGCAACCAGTAAATGATTCCGTAAATTATCCCTAAATTGTTGTATTTCCTTTCAAGTCCTGAATCAAGAAGAAGAGGTTCCTTTGTTAATTGCGATTACCCGTTTTTTTGTGTAAACAGGTTTCTCTGTAAATTGCGATTACGTAGGGTACGATGAAATATCGGCTCGTGTATGGCGGGCTAATATCGATACTCCTTTCTCGCCAGACACCACCGACAAAGAAACTCAGCAACCGTGCATGTTACGGGGGTACGGTTAACAAGAAAATATTCAATAAAATCACACTTCCAACGAGTAGTGAACGGTTTTTGTACGACGAAAAATAGTAAACATGAAGTTCCGTAGAAAAGAAACGGTTGTAAGCTAAAATCATCGGAAATGGTGCACAACGCGTTTTCCTGTCGCTTTTTGGTAACGCTTTTCGAGTTTGTGTGTCAAAGTAAAGACATGAAAATGTCAAAATGTCAAAATATAAACGATTCCTACAAACGCGATCGTTATCCGAGAGGAAAAGGAAATTGCAGTTTACTAACTTGAATAAACTGCGTTTATTAAATAACTGAGTCTAATGGTTTGAAAACATTTTTGTGTGAAAGGGCGCAAATTTAAGAAATCACACCAAACAGCGTTACAATTTCTTTTCTGATGATGAGGAAAGATCAATCGAGAACGATTCTTAGTTACCTACCTACTGTCAAGATAAAGCTTGTGATACAACATGAAAATGTCCCACTGTGTTGCGAACTTGTACGCAAGCGTTTTGAGTACGATGTCTAACATTTAATCATAATGGGTCGTATACATCGAATTTACGTACTTGTACTACAAGCAATGTGAAGATCGATACAGTAAAATACCATCAGCACCTGTTGGCATGTAGGACCTCTGTAAAGTACCTCATTGTCCTAGTTTTTGGCATTTTCTTGTCTTTCCTTTGGCACACAAACTCGAAATGCGTTACCAAAAAGCGATAGGAAAATGCGTTATGCACCATTTCTGATGATTTTCGTTAACAATCGATTCGTTTCTACGGAACTTCATGTTTGCCGTTTTTCATCGTACAAAAATCATTCACCACTCATTGGAATCGTTTGATTTTATTGAATATTTTCTTGTTAACCGTACCCCCGCACTTTGGGCGGTAGCTGAACTGTTTTCATGGTCGATTCCAATGGTTCATTATTGAAAATTCTAAACCAATAGGGTTTTTCGAGGTTTTGGTTTATTATTTTCAATAATGAACCATTGGAATCGAGCATGAAAAAAAAATTCTAAACCCCCCTCAAAATTTGATGGTTTACGTTTCAAGGTATGTAGAATCCGAAAATGCAATAAAAATATTTCTGTCTGTCCGCCGTACGCCGTACGGGCCACTTTTCTTAGTTACCATGAAACAAAATTGATGAAATTCGGGTTATAGGTTGCTCGGGGTCTAGTTGGTCCTCGAAGCTCGGCGTTACTGTCAGTCATCTCTAAGGGGTTAAAAATACGGGTTGAAAATTTCAGAACGCCGTAGCTCGAAAACTTTCGATAGAAGGGTATGGTTTTTTTTACGTTATTAAATTTGTCTTGAGCTAAACAATTTTTTGAGACCACCCGGAGCATTGTACGTCCAGCCGTTCATGAGCACCAAAAAGCTTCGTCAACACGATCGTGAATCAAACGGTACAATTCCGGCCCAGATATCATAACTACAGAGCATCTGATTATAATCAAGGATGGCTGCATGAAGTCGAGTAGGTTGTTCTGCGATATTATTTCATTTAACAAGTGATGGACTATTGGATTTTGTTGGTAGGTACTTGTGAAACATGAACAAACGTTGATTTATTATTGATGGGTAAATTATTACACAACGGTAAATTATTACACAACGGTTCATCTACCAAGAAGGGGCTGGATTTTGTTGATCGGTACTTTTGCAGCTTGAACAAACGTTGAAGTATTGTTGATGGGTAGATTATTACACAATGGTAAAGTATTACACAATGGTAAATCATTACACAACGGCAAATTATTACACAACGGTTCATCAACCAAGAAGGGGCTGGATTTTGTTGATCAGTACTTTTGCAACTTGAACAACCGTTGAAGTATTATTGATGGGCGAGTTATTACACAACGGTTCATTATACTTGACCAGAGGGCAGGTATTGACCACAGAAAACAGTGATCTACGCAGAAGGGGCATCTATTTCACTCCACACCAACAATTTTTCCTTCAGAACTTCATTATTTGCGTTTCTTTTTGCCGTTTTAGGTACTGTTTGTCCTCGACAGAATTATTTGAGCAACATTTAATTCGTGATTTGGTAGGTACCTAGTAACGAGTACGGGGTTAGGTACTCACCTACGGAGGGTCTGCGATCTACATCATATGTTTAGAATAGTACATATATTATTGTATTATTATAAAGGGTTTTCTATACGGAGAGCTGTGATCTGTAACAGAAGGGTATTCTGTACAAAATAATAAACCTTTGTGCAGGGATTTGCAGCGTTTTTAGCTCTAATCGAACCCTTCAGCGTCGTCTACGTCATCACCCAACGATTCCTGTAAACCGCTGACCCAGTGACCACACCGTCACTTTCCTATTCAAATGTAATATAAATGAGCCGGTCGTAAGCGATGTTTCGCATCCAGCACCGACATCATCATTCATACGAACCATCAGCCTTCTCCATCCAGCGATAAACCCAGAGGACACTTGGCGGCACTAATCGGCGATAAATGACCTAACGTTAAACGGTTTTGTCACCTCCTCTCCCCCCACCTACTTGGTGTCGAATGACGCCAATGGCTTGGTCCGAAAACTTGTCGTTTGTTTGTTCGCTCATTAGCCAGATGGAGAATGATAGGCGTCGTCGACTTGTTTCTAAGATACTGGTTTTCTTCCTTAACGATCTTCCCAGAACATATTTTTAGTAAATCCTTTCGGCGCCTGATTGACGTTGGCTTTTTCGTTGCATCCGGTTCCAACCTAATTCTGTTGATTTTTGGCGTTATTAGGAATAGGGCATAAACACTGTTTTAACCTACCCTCAGAATTAGATGGTTTGCTTCAAGGTACCTACGAAGAATCCGGAAATACAGTGAAAACGGTGAAAATTATTACACAACTTTTAATTACCTATTTTCACCTGATCCCCAAATTTTTACCTAATTTGGATGATTAGTTCGGCCGTGAGCGACAACCATGTACGAATCAACACAACCCAAAATAACCGTACGCTGTACGCGGCACTTTCCTAGTTGATATTCACCCGAATTAGTGAAACGTTTACACAGGTATCGTAATTACCCCCCCTCAAAATTTGATGGTTCACGTTTCAAGGTATATGTAGAATCCGAAAATGCAATAAAAATATTTCTGTCTGTCCGCCGTACGCCGTACTTAGTACTGGCCAATTTTCTTAGTTACCATGAACCAAAATTGATGAAATTCGGGTTATAGGTTCCGTTCGGCGTCTAGTTGGTCCTCGAAGCTCGGCGTTACTGTCAGTCATCTCTAAGGGGTTCAAAATAGGGGTTGAAATTTTCAGAACGCCGTATCTCGATGGCTGTATGAAGTCGAGTTGGTTGTTCTGCGATATTATTTCATCTGACAAGTGATGGACTATTGGATTTTGTTGGTAGGTACTTCTGAATATTGAACAAACGTTGAAGTATTATTGATGGGTAAATTATTACACAACGGCAAATTATTACACAACGGTTCATCTACCAAGAAGGGGCTGGATTTTCTTGATCGGTACTTTTGCAACTTGAACAACCGTTGAAGTACCATTGATGGGCAAATTATTACACAACGGTTCATTATAGGTATTGACCACAGAAAACAGTAATCTACACTGAAGGGGCATCTATTTCACTCCACATCAACAATTTTCCTTAGAACTTCATTAATTGCGTTTCTTTTTGCCGTTTTAGTTAGGTACTGTTTGTCATCGGCTGTATTATTTTAGCAACATTTAAGTCGTGATTTAGGTAGGTACCTAGTAACGAGTACGGGGTTAGGTACTAACCTACGGAGGGTCTGCGATTCACATAATATGTATAGAGTAGTACATATTATAGTATATAGAAGGGTTATCTATACAGAGAGCTGTGATCTGTAACAGAAGGGTATTCTGTACCTACAAAATAATAAACCGTTGTGCAGTGATTTGCAGCCTTTTTTTGAAATCGTGTGCGTGAGCTAGACGTAGATTAGGGTTTGTTTTGCTCATCCTTGTTGTGTTATATCTGTTATATCTGTGCTGTGTATTTAGCTGTTTAGCACTTGTTACCACAGCATGTAATTTAAGGTCTGTTATTTATATAAGTACTGTTGAATGTTTGAAAGTATAAGTATGAATGTGTAAGTATGTAATTTAATTTGCATTGAAATTGGGCATTTTCCCGTGACATTTACAATAAAACAATAAACAATTTGGGGCCCAGTTGGTCCTCACAGCTCAGCGTTACTGTCAATCATCCCCAAAGGGGGGGATCATAGGGTTTGAAATAGAACGCCGTAGCTCAAAAACTTTCAATAGAAGGGTTGTTTTTATGACGTTTTAAAATTATTCCCCACTTTTAGGGTTTTCTGAGACCAGCCGGGGCATTTTACGTCCAGCCGTTCATGCACAGTACTTAATGCCCAAATTCCCTGAATTTTGAACCGAAAAGCTAAATCAACGTGAATGTAAATCATACGGTATAAATCCAGCCCAGCCATAATTGACAGGGAACAACGGATTAAAATCTAATCACGCATGGCTAAATTAAATCTAGTTTATTGTTCGGTGGTACTATTTCTTTTGAAGAAAGATGGTTATTTTGGATTATGTTGAGAGGTAGCTTTTGTGTGTTTTGTGTTTTAGTAACATGAACTTCTGAGGAATCGTTTTCCATGTTTCTGGGAACGAGAAGACAGAATATGAAGTCGATTTTGACCAAAGAGTGGAAAATCGAGGTTCTACCAAATGTTCAGCTCCCAAAATTGATTTTTTATGAGTCAAAATCCTGGGAAATCGTCTGAAATCACCATCAATTTGTATAATAACATTGAAAGTAGTATCAACACGTGGATCAAGACGATTAAATGGCACTACCAATGACAAAGGTAATTTGAAAAAAAAAGGAGCGTACCTAATTCGTGTTATAGGGGCCAAAAATGGAGGAAACAATCAGAAATAGCTATTTCAATTATTTCACATGAAATAAACAATAACTGAACAGCCAAAATTTCTGTAGGTAAGTTCAATAGAATAATAAACCCATGTGATAAGGACTTTGCAGCGTTTTTTGGTTTATTATTCTGTGAATAATACACCTATGTATTCGCTCAGCAAAAAATTTGTATAACACCCCCTCAAACTTTTTTCTTTTCCGTTTCAAGGTGCGTAGATTCCAAAAATGCAATGTCCGTCCGCCGTACGCCGTATCACGTGTACAGGCTTCATTTTCGGTCTAAAACAGTCGTTCTTTCGCACACATGCTCCATTTGGGCCCTGGTTGTGTCCCGAAACTTTTCAGCCCGATCGGAATATACCCAGGGATGTTATGAGTGAAAATGTGCACAAAAATAGGTACTTTTTGTGATTTAGTAACATGTTAGTAACATGAGCTTCTGAGGAATCGTTTTCCATGTTTCTGGGGACGAGAAGACAGAATATGAAGTCGATTTTGACCAAAGAGTGGAAAATTGAGTTCTACCAAATGTTCAGCTCCCAAAATTGATTTTTATGAGTGAAAAACCTGGGAATCGTCTGAAATCACCATCAGTTTGTATAATAACACTGGAAAAAGTTTCTACACGTGGATCAAGACGATTAAATGGCACTACCAATGATCAAAGATAGTTTTAAAAAAGCGTATGTACCTAATTTGTGTTTTAGGGGCCAAAATTAATGGAAACAATCAGAAATAGCTATTTCGATTATTAGGTACGCTTGAAAGAAACAATAACTGAACAGCCAACATTTCTGTAGGTATGTCCGATAGAATAATAAACCCATGTGGCAAGGACTTTGCAGCGTTTTTTAAATGAATTATGGAACTAACTAGCTATTCACGGATTACTGGATGAGATTTTCACAGTTCATCCCACTGTGCGCCTTCGAATACAAAATTTGAACCAGAGTTAACGACTGAAACCTCGGAAAAGAACATTGGGCCCTGCGCCAGACACCGTGTTTACCTTCATCCCCACCTCGAATTCCACTCGATCTCCCAACACCTATCCAACAGACTCCAAAAAATTCTGTTTGTCCGATTTTACCCAATACTAAAATATTTTGTCCAATATTTTGTCCAAAATTACTAAAACCTGCCGGTGTGACATCCAGCTGATACTCTGTCCGTGAAGAGGTAGACAAAAGTCAACAACCCGCGGTTGGATAACATTTTTATAAACCTCTTGATTTATGGCCGCTTACAGATCACTACTACATAATAATATATGCACTCACGGAATGGTAGTGAGGCACTCATACTCACTCACAGATAGTTGGCCTGATAAATGTAAAAGAGTTTTGAACTTGATTCATTGAAATATTGATTCTATACTGGTATGGTGGTATGGCAAAATATACCGCAGGTTATAGAACTCCAAGTGTTAGTGGATAGTGAAACCACATCGATTGTTATTAAGAGCAGTGGAATTTCGGTTTATATGCAATATAAATACCTAATAAATACCTTCGTAGTACCGTTACTAGGTACCTACCTAAACCGTTGTGTAATAATTTACCTGTATAGGTTCCCCTTCTACGGAGATAGAATAATGAACCGTTGTGTAATAGTTTGCCCATCAATAATACTTCAACGGTTGTTCAAGTTGCAAAAGTACCTATCAACAAAATCCAGCCCCTTCTTGGTAGATGAGCCGTTGTGTAATAATTTACCGTTGTGTAATAATTTACCGTGGTGTAATAATTTACCGTTGTGTAATAATTTACCGTTGTGTAATAATTTACCGTTGTGTAATAATCTGCCGTTGTGTAATAATTTGTCGTTGTGTAATAATTTGTCATTGTGTAATAATTTGCCCATCAATAATACTTCAACGGTTGTTCAAGTTGCAAAAGTACCTATCCAGAAAATCCAGCCCCTTCTGCGTAGATGAGCCGTTGTGTAATAATTTACCGTTGTGTAATAATTTGCCATTGTGTAATAATTTACCCATCAATAATACTTCAACGGTTGTTCAAGTTGCAAAAGTACCTATCAACAAAATCCAGCCCCTTCTGGGTAGTTGAGCCGTTGTGTAATTATTTACCGTTGTGTAATAATTTGCCGTGGTGTCATAATTTACCGTTGTGTAATAATTCACCGTTGTGTAATAATTCGCCGGTGTGTAATAATTTGCCATTGTTTAATAATTTACCCATCAATAATACTTCAACGTTTGTTTAAGTTTCAGAAGTACCTACCAACAAAATACAATAGTCCATCACTTGCCAAATGAAATAATTATGTTAGAACAAACAACTCGACTTCATACAGCCATCCTTGATTACAATCAGGTGCTCCTTAGTGATGAAATCCCGGCCGGATTTATACCGTTTGATTCACGATCGTGTTGACGAAGCTTTTTGGTGCACACGAACGGCTGGACGTACAGTGCTCCAGGTGGTCTTAAAAAATTGTTTAGCTCAAGACAAATTTAATATCGTAAAAAAACCATACCCTTCAATCTAAAGTTTTTGAGATACGGCGTTCTGAAAATTTCAACCCCTATTTTGAACCCCTTAGAGATGACTGACAGTAAAGTCGAGCTTCGAGGACCAACTAGACCCCGAACGGAACCTATAACCCGAATTTCATCAATTTTCTTTCATGGTAACTAAGAAAAGTGGCCCGTACGGCGTACGGCGTACGGCGGACAGACAGAAATATTTTTATTGCAGTTTCGGATTCTACATACCTTGAAACGTAAACCATCAAATTTTGAGGGGGGGTAAGAATTTTTTTTTTCTTGCTCGATTCCAGTGGTTCATTATTGAAAATAATAAACCAATAAGAATTTACGATATTTTTGAAGTGTTTTTGAATTAGTCGTTGGAATCAGTGTTTTTGTGGAAAAGATGGTTGAGGTCCACTAATGCCCCCATAATATGTGATATATATATCATCAAATAGGTAGCCCATAAAAATCCGTAAAAGGAAGAATTTGCCCACTTTGACTTTACTATTGTCATAAAGCCACAAGTAACAATGACTTGGTTGCGGCCCCGATATTTCGTTTCCAGTTCACTAGTTTCGTCTAGCAATTTTTACACCTCGAAACTGTTATCTTTTTCGGAAGCTATTTCTCGACGGGTTCCACCGGATCTGCCGCTTCCTCCCGTCTTTCGCTCTGAATGACGTAAATCGGATACGACGCTGTAAACAACCTTATTACGTTTCTGGCACACGGTCAATTTCAGTTGGCGTATCAACAGGAAACATGTGTTGGATGTGTATATTTTAGCTATGACTCCAGCGAATAGTTTGTTGTCTATTCCCGATCGTATATATACCTACGCAGGAACTCTAAAAATTTTTGCAAAAAGGTTTTTCATGTGTTTTATCTAGATCAGTGGTTCTCAAACTTTTTAAACCTGTCGCCCCCTTTAGGAGTTGAATATTTTTCAACGCCCACCTAATGTGCAAATCCTCATGTTTGGGTATGGAAAAGGGGGGGGGGGGGGTCCAAATAGTAAAATTCGAAATAAAGGCATAATGTAATTGAATAGACGACTAAAACAGAACGTAATTTACAAAAAGCCATTTACTAGATGTCGAGTCGATTTCTTTTAGCATGGGCCTACCGGCCGAAAAACGTCACGACATGAAAAAGCGACCCAAAAAACGTTACTGACGTTCTTCCTTTTCACCGTCCTGTGCTCCGTTGGTACCAGACATTCCGTGGAAATTTCGAAGAGGTATAAAAATGGGTTGTGAAAGGGAGGTTCCGACACAACTTTCAACCAGTACAGGTGTGATATTTTCTGTCCATTCCCGGAAAACGCACGGGAAAAATGGATTTTAACATCAGGACATCCCATTTAGGACCCCCTAGAACACGATGCAGAAATCTCCATCAAAATCCGTCCAGTCGTTTAAAAGTTGGGCACAACTGACCTTTTACCGTTGCATCGAACCTTGAATCGCCGTAGGTATTACCGGTATTTTGAGCCAGAGCAGTACACCCATGTTTCATAGTTTCATTCGAACGAACTAAATCACTCGCGGCGGAATCGTGGAAACCCATTTCAAAGAATAACAACTCGAGTTATTGAAAGTTTGCTTATTTCCACTAATACACGAAAAATACGCCGGTTCCGAGCTATACCGGCTTCATAATAACTAATAACAGCAACCGTAACAATAACTATTATTATTTGTTACTGACGATGGTTTGACGGTGTTACTAGCGATGGTATAACAGTCTATTTTTCGTGTATCAGTGGAAATAGATAACCCTTCAATAACTCCGTTTTTATTATTTTTCATTCGAAGTAAGTACAGAGGCATCACCCGGGGTCAAGGGGTGGATTTGTTGTTGTTGTAATATTAAGTAAATCAGTCACAGTAATGAACGCTCGATCGACGAGGTAGAAGAGGGAGGCAATTGACAGTTTTTTTGACGACAGTCCGCACTCCAGCTTAGAGTTAACTGATATTAGCTTGAAGCCAAAATTCCATGAGCCTACCTTCATCCTGAAAACTTGCTTTCTACGTCTCATTAGTTGAAAGTTCAATCAATATTTCCTGAATCTCAACCTCTGTTTTCTCAATGTGCACAGAGGATTCATGACCCACTGAGGACAAAATATCCTCAAAACGTTCGGAAAAGGTCTTATGCTAAGACTCCAGTGTTCACAGTAAACTGTTTCATCAAAGGGATTTCAATATTCTTATGCAGGTTCACTATTCACTATGCTTATCCGACAGGATTGAAAACTGGCAAATCACAACTTCGCTGCGGCCAAAATTCCGCTTGCACAAAGTGATTATTTTTGAAGGCAGAAATAACAGATTTCGTTTTTATTAAATTGAGTTCATCACCTTGAATTTGCGAATTGATTCCATTGAATTTGGCGAATTTATCGGTCAAGTAAGCAACATCGATTATAAATTGTAGCTATCTGCCTCAGATATACCTAAGTACATCTCAAGCACAGAATCGAAAAGATTCCTAAACCTGTTGAAGTGTTCAGGCAGGCGCCCACCGCCCCCCTACCACCCAAAGCAAGTTCGCCGCCCCTCAGTACCCCTCTACCGCCCCCACGGGGGCGTTATCGCCCCCGTTGAGAACCACTGATCTAGATAGTTCTGCACGCAAAAACACTTTGGGAAATTTAGGTGCGGGTTAGTCATCCTCTGTTGGTCTCAACATTCATGAAAAACTGAATGTGGGTTTTGTCTGCGCATATATGCAAACTAAAGGTTTTGTTACTAAAGTATCTGTATCATACCTGTAACCAAATGCAGAGGGTAGCTGGGGAACTGGCTCAAACTTCATTGCTGTGACCCCTAACAAAGGGGTAGGTATGGAGGGAGTGAGGTCGAAGGGATGGAGTGTGGATATGGATATGGTTGGATGGAGAAATGTGCTCCCCGCGGTTTTCACCAACAGCGAGAGTTTTTTAGGATATGCTCCCCGCGGTTTTCACCAACAGCAGGAGTCGTTTAAGGGTATGCTCCCCGCGGTTTTCACCAACAGCAGGAGTCGTTTAAGGGTATGCTCCACGCGGTTTTCACCAACAGCATGAGTCATTTAAGGGTATGCTCCCCGTGGTTTTCACCAACAGCAGGAGTCTTTTAAGGGTATGCTCCCCGCGGTTTTCACCAGCAGCAGGAGTCTTTTAAGGATATGCTCCCCGCGATTTTCGCCAACAGCAGGAGTTCTTTTAAGGGTATGCTCCCCGTGGTTTTCACCAATATTATATATAAATAATAATAGTATTGACCGTTATTTTTACTCAATTATGAGCATTTTCAATGTACGTGTCAACTCACCACCGGCGGCAACGGTTTCATCGCACATTACGATTCATCACATCTTTTTTCTTACCTTTTCTTACCTGGTGAATGGTTAGGAGTGTGGTTCGTGTGACGAATCGATGACGCCCCCCACCAAAGCTCGACGTCACAGGCCACAGTTCTATACAATAGTCGTCGTGGAAAATTATTGTTACCTACTTATTGTTTGGTTATTTATGTGCTTATTTACGCTTTCGTTGTTCAGTTTAAAAATAAATAAAATTTCAATTCAATTCAGTGATAAAATGTAGCTGTCTGAAGTGTTCACAAGGCTAACATAGGTTGTAGACTGGGAAGTTGTAATGAAGAAAAATATCTTCGACGCCCAGATAATTAGGCCGGAAACATTATCAGCAGGTATTTCCGGGGAAAAAGGGTGAACTCACCCCGGAAGTAATTTAGAAAGCTGAGGGTGGCAAACGGTCGTGTCAACAGTCGGTCTGTCAGGCACAAAACCGAACGTCGGCAGATGAATATCGGTGATGATGGGGGGGGCCCCCGTAAGACATCGAATTCCACTAGGGGTCTCGGTCCCTACCAGAAATACGTCTGTTATGTCCGCCAATGAAAATAAAGAACGCTATTTTTAACGCTAGACAACTTTTACATGTTGCTGCGGAAGCTCGAGCAGAGAGAGGCCCGCGTCACCGCTGCACAGCGGGACGAAACGGCCAAAACCCGTCACAAAGGCCAAAATGTACATATTTTCCTATGAATCAGTATAAACAAGACGAACTTGTTCTATACACCCCAGAACGTATGAAAAACCAGTAAACCGGACGAAAGTACTACGTTTTCCTCAAATATACCGGCACATTTCTTGTAATTTCGCACAATTTCAAGGTATTGTCATATTGTTTTTTGGAGCAGAGGTTCATAATTTTTCCCTTTCAAAGATTTCATGATTTTTTTGTCATTCTACGACGCTAAAACGAATACTATCTACTTCCAAAACGTGTTTTTGGTACCATTTTTTATTTTTGGTTGATTAAAAAGATTGCCAGGTTCTGCCAGAAAACGGACTTCGTCCTCCTTTTCCTTAGGTACCTATTTGGTGAGAAAAATCAAAAACAATGGCATCCGCCCGTGTGCAGTAGGTCAACAAGTGGAATTGTTACTGCCGAAACACTCGATTTGTTCAAACTTCATCTACCACTTATGATTCGCTATACCGCATCTGATCTTCAGTTTGTTGTAATTCTTCGTGTCGAGCTTTTCATTAGTGCAATATATGCTATTTAAAATTTTAAAAAAAATCTGATTTTTTTAATGCGGCACAGAAACCGTGTGACTCCGAAAATGTGATAATTCTTACAGATATGATTTCGTTCAAATACCTACATCTCGCCATCCCAGCGCAGTACTGAACTTCTAGAAAGTAACGTTATACCTTATACACGTTTAGTAATTATCTCAAAGATACATGGATTAAAAGTGGATATTCAAGAACTAAGTTTCTTGCATAATGAATCTTTGTTATCAAGTGATGATTTTTAACTTCTTCTGAACATGACAGCTATCAACCAAAGCCATTTGCTGAATGCTCGGATCGGCACAAAAGGCTGTATATTGCTAAGTATGTTGAAAAACGCGTTTTCGGCCAAAAAACACGTCAACGAGCTAGTTTAGGTATAGGAACGTGGGGTATATTTGAAATCAGCGCAAAATTTCCTGTAAGAATAGCTCATAACATTGCCACGTCCAGAAAAAAAGCCCCTATTTCGTCCCACTGTGCGCTGGGCGACCAGACCGGCTGGATGGTTTAAATCTATCAAAATCGTAATTCTGTCGTTAATTATTAATGACTAACAGGAAACTCCGTTGAACTAAATACAATGGGCTCTAGAACGTTAGGCGTCGAAGAAAAGCCAAAAAAAATTCTTACTTGATAAAATTTCTCATAGCGATTAGCCTGACGATGGATCTCATCGCAACCCGTCTCGTGAAATCTTCAACTCCGCTTCTAACAAAGCAACACCTCAGCCACTCCATTCTCAAGATTGGACACACATTTTCACGATCTTAATGATTATGAATCACATGGGACAGTAAGAAACACGAGGGCAACCACCTATCAACTCCGCGGTTATTATTATTCTGACAATGAAATCACGATCGTCCAATAAAATCTGGACGGGCATGTCCCACAAAAATCGTTTTAGTACGGTTGAAACCGCCGTTCATTCCGACATCACCCACCTTATATTGTGGCGTGGGGTCGAGTGATCCGCGACATGGGCTCTCGACCGTACCAACTAAAACCACGAACTCGGACGCTGCCCGTAGGGACGGCCACGAATACGATCGAAGAGGACGTCTGGAGGAGCGATAGCCTAAAACCTAAAGCGCACACACGCATGCTAACTCTCGAATTATGCAATAGGATTAGACTGGCTAACCTAACAAACGTAATTTCTAGCTTGACCAATAGCTCCAACTACGCAACGGTTTTTGAGGCCAGCCTTTTGGGAATAACCGTGTTATAGATAGGTACCTACATGGGTGTGAAACTGAGCATAACACACTTTTCAGTTAAAATGGAAAAATTTGCCTATTTTTGCCTGCCAATTCTGATTAAACCAGTGATTTCCATGTTTAAGGAGGTTACTCGACGCAGAATTTAATCCTCTTTAATTTCGGTCTAAGTAAAGTTTCTGTACGATGCACCCGTCAGATGTTGGAAAACCGAAGAAAAACGGAGATATTGAAAAAATAGTCTATTTCCACTAATACACGAAAAACGCAAAAAACACTGCTATACCGGTTTCGGTGAACAAACCATCGTCAATAAGTTATTGTGTGTTACTGACAATGGTTTGATCACCGAAACCGGTATAACAGTGTTTTTTACGTTTTTCGTGTATTAGTGGAAATAGACTATTTTTTCAATAACTCCGTTTTTCTTTGAAATGGGTTTCCACGATTTCTTCGCGAGTGATTTAGTTCGTGTTAGAAAACCGAAAACTATTTCCAATTTTTCGCGGTTTTTCGGCTTCCTAAAGTTCAGCACGCCTCAGAAACCGTCGCAAAATTATATTAACTCATATTTGGGATGCCCAAATTGAACTAAAATCGTTTCCAGATTTTATTGAGTTAACCGAAGGCATAGCCTTTTTCGGTTCAATTTGACAGAGCAATGATGTCATTTATTCACTTTATCTACATGAATGTGCAACTGGAGAAAATGTTAGGGTAGGTCGTTAACGGTATATCTAATACACATCTGGCCCTACAACGCAGAAATGCTAGTACGTACGTAGACATATCCACCTCAAGTCGAACATTCACAACTATCAGACGAAGGTAAAAAGGAAAAATCGCAACGCCTTGATCAAAACACGTAAATCCAGACATGCGAACGACCTCAACCCATAACGTTGGCTCTATTCCTGAGGTCAACAACTTCGAGACCATTGTGACAAGCTTTTTTTTCCCGACAACTTGGGACGAGTGTAGTGAACCCGTTATTATTCCCTTTGCACCCAACTCGTATTTTCCATTCTTGGAATGTGTTTGTCAGGAAATTCGCGGGTATTCTATCCTCAACAGTATTCGAGTTGAGTCCGAGATTGGATGACACATGCTTTATTGCTCACAGCAACATGGAAAAATGAAATTATTTACGAGGCAAAACTAGGCTTCCTTTTTTCCAACGCAATTTCTAACAGTATAGATAGGTAATACTGTTATATATTTTTTCTGAAAGTAGTTTTTTAGGTAGGTACTTTTATTGTAAGTGAATATTTTTGTTGCAGGTAAATCTTTTTTTGTTGTCAATTGAATTTGACGTCATTGTTAGTACGTTTACGTGCCTCACCTTTACATATAGGTAGGTACCTACCTATAAGTAAAAGTCCTACAGGTACAATCTGAAGGCTTGTGTCTTTTGGTTTAATACTATATTAATGAACATGATCGAATTCGAGCATGAAAAAAAAAAAAAAAAAATCTTACCCCCCCTCAAAATTTGATGGTTTACGTTTCAAGGTATGTAGAATCCAAAACTGCGATAAAAATATTTCTGTCTGTCCGCCGTACGCCGTACGGGCCACTTTTCTTAGTTACCATGAAAGAAAATTGATGAAATTCGGGTTATAGGTTCCGTTCGGGGTCTAGTTGGTCCTCGAAGCTCGACGTTACTGTCAGTCATCTCTAAGGGGTTCAAAATAGGGGTTGACATTTTCAGAACGCCGTAGCTCGAAAACTTTCCATAGAAGGGTATGGTTTTTTTTTACGTTATTAAATTTGTCTTGAGCTAAACAATTTTTTGAAACCACCCGGAGCATCGTACGTCCAGCCGTTCGTGAGCACCAAAAAGCTGCAACACGATCGTGAATCAAACGGTATAAATCCGGCCCGGATATCATAACTACGTATCTGATTATAATCAAGGATGGCTGTATGAAGTCGAGTTGGTTGTTCTGCGATATTATTTCATTTGACAAGTGATGGGCTATTGGATTTTGTTGGTAGGTACTTCTGAATATTGAACAAACGTTGAAGTATTATTCATGGGTAAATTATTACACAACGGCTCATCTACCCAGAAGGGGCTGGATTTTGTTGATAGGTACTTTTGCAACTTGAACAACCGTTGAAGTATTATTGATGTGTAAATTATTACACAATGGCAAATTATTACACAACGGCTCATCTACCCAGAAGGGGCTGGATTTTGTTGATAGGTACTTTTGCAACTTGAACAACCGTTGAAGTATTATTGATGGGTAAATTGTTACACAATTGCAAATTATTACACAACGGTAAATTATTACAAAACGGTAAATTATTACACCACGGTAAATTATTACACAACGGTAAATTATTACACAACGGCTCATCTACCAAGAAGGGGCTGGATTTTGTTGATAGGTACTTTAGCAACTTGAACAACCGTTGAAGTATTATTGATGGGCAAATTATTACACAACGGTTCATTATTCTATCTCCGTAGACGGGGAACCTATACAGGTAAATTATTACACAACGGTTTAGGTAGGTACCTAGTAACGAGTACGGGGTTAGGTACTAACCTACGGAAGGTCCACGATCTACATAATATGTGTAGAATATTACATTATGTTATAAAGAAGGGTTATCTATACGGAGACCTGTGATCTGTAACAGGAGGGTATTCTGTACAAAATAATAAACCGTTGTGCAGGGATTTGCAGCGTTTTTTCATAACAAGTTCAAAATAAATTATGAGCTGTACTTTCCAAAAATGTCATGACACATAAATCAAACTGGTCAAATCAAATTACCTTCTCTCAAACAATGGGCCGACTTAGCTTTACCTCTTGAGGTGTAGTGTCAAAATAAAATGTCCTTTTAAAGGCCGTAGCGAGCAGAAAGCTTCCCAAACTGGTATCCTTTCTTTCATCTGGAAATAGTATCATTTTGTTCTGTAATCTCACTCCTTCCAGCTTTTGACCAAATCTGTTGTTAAAGTTCGTATTCTAAAATGACAAGGGACCCACACAATCGTCGCATACCGACGAATCGACTTTCGGAGTCGTTTTCGGAAGTCGACCACCGTATTTTCAAAAAAAATCCTAATATGGTGTATCATTTCTTGGGTTTTTTCGACAAAAGCAGCCGCAAATAATTTCACAATGAAGCATCTCAATTTCAAACGCTGCAAATTCTTCTTTGAAATGCCCGTCACTGGATAGGTAGGTAATTTTTACATCCCAAACCTGGAGTCAAGAATGGACCATAAGAACGAGCATGCAAAGGAACAGTTGGGAACCTCGGCTGCTGCCTTGGACGATTGGAGGAGTCAGAGCGAGAAGAAAGAAGAATACTAGAAGTGGGCGTTCTGTTATGTTCCCCTCAAAATTATTAACCTGGATTATCAACTATATTAATGATGGAAGGGAGGGATATAGTGGGTATCATTTCATAATATTATGTGGAGGTACCTACCTACACGACCCACTCAAGTATTAATACTAGGGAGTCATAAACATATGCGTTGAACAAATGAAAGATTCGAGATTGTTGCTGTGAAGATTGAGTTTCGAAGAATATACTACTTGCTCATAGGGATGGGCGTTTCTGTTCTACTTGAGAAATGAAACGAAACAGTTCGTTTATTGTATGGCTTTTTCGGGAAAGCTGTTTCAAAATAACGGCTTCAGCAACAATATCGCTTCAAGAAATTTTGGCTGTCGGCCAAAACAACAAAAACACGAAACTGTTTCTTCGTTTTTCCAGGTGTGAAGGTGTACCTCGCAAAAGGTACACCTTTTTTCCTACAAAAGAATTTTGGTTTTTTGGTTTATTATTTTCAATAGTGAACCTTTTCGAATAGACCATGACTACCAGCCTGTTGCAGAAATCAAATCAAGACCGTAACACTTCGGTCTGTGGCCGTTCTTTTGAAACAGTTGTTTCAGGTTTTGAGAAACTGTTCCGTCGTTTCTTTTCAAGAAACTGTTTCTAAGAACACGTTTTTCTCCCATCCTATTCTAAATAACTTAGTGAATACTACAGTGTTATCACAAACTTACTGCGATAAGTTTGAGATCTCAGTATTATTGCGAGTAGATACCGGTTCGTCCCTACTATTAGCTGTTGGGAAACGCTCACCGATATGGTATTTGTTTTCATTCATGTGTTGCAATGGGCTCGAACATTTTTTATGGCAGCTAGTTGTTTTCACGTTTTTGTTTTAAGAAACTCGGAGTGTTAATTCTCCAAATATATCTGTTTATAAGAACATATTTTGCAAGTGCAGTGGTGAGGTGCTCTAGAACTCACTACCTACTGGAAGTACCTGGGCGTGCTTAAACAACAATTCTTCATACACTGACTCTAACAGGACATTCTTGTGGCACAGATCCAACTGTAGGTACTGGAAAACTCAAGGTAACGATGCTCTTGTAATTGTATGGAGGGGAGTCTTGGGTCGAGCTTGGTGGACTCTGTGATATGCAAATCCCGCCATGACAGGAAGCGGGACGGGCACGAGCGGAATGCTATAAAAGCCAGGTTGCACCACAGGGAGCAGGATATGATACGAAAGTTAAGCGGTGGGATTGGGCCATGATTTATAATGCTGTTCGTGGCTGGTTATGAGCGATAGACGGTAGAAGGGACCGATTGCCGATTCGGTTCCAAAACTGACCTACTTAGGTCGACGACGTCACAAATAATTGATCCCACGCCACCTCCGTAATATCGAAGAGAAAATTAAACATTAGAAACGCGTTAATTTCATATCCAGAAACTTTTGTTACCCCTCCGTGGATTTCAAACGTAGACTGACCACAAATTTGACTAAAATCTCCCCCCCCCCCCCCCCAAGACCCCCCGAATTCCCAAAACCGAAGAGCGAAAATTACGTAAAACGCTGCAAAGTCTATGGGTTTATTATTATATTGGACATACCACAGAAATGTTGGCTGTTCATTTACTATTTCTTTCATGTGCATTGTGCAATAATTGAAATACCTACCTATTTCTTATGGTTTCCACCAATTTTGGCCCCCCCAAACACGAATTAGGCTCCTACTTTTGGCAAATTATTTCTGATCATTGGTAGTGCCATTTAATAGTGTTCATTCACCTGTTGATTCTACTTCCAGTGTTATTATACAAATTTACGGTGATTTCCGACAATTACCCAGGTTTTTGACTCACAAAAAATTAATTTTGGGAGCTGAACCTGTGTTTCAAACTCAATTCTCCACTCTTTGGTCAAAACCAACTTCGCGTTCGGTATTCTCGCCCTAAAAAACATGGAAAACGATACCTCACAAGGTCATGCTCACTAAAACCTCAAAAATACATAGAAAACCCCTATTTTTACACCCATTTTCCCCCCATAACACCCCTGGGTGTATTCCGATCGGGCTCCTGAGCTCCGGAACACAACTAGGACCCAAATGTGTTCCCAAATGGGGACCCAAACTGTGTGCGGAATAACGACGATTTTAGTCCAACATTGAACGTAAATTCAAGGCTGAAACTTTGTTAGAACATCAATTCTTCGCTCGTTGTTCAAAATCGACTTCATATTCGGTCTTCTAGTCCTAAAAAACATGGAAAACGATACCTCACAAGCTCATGTTACTAAAACACCAAAAACCCTATTGTTACAGTCACTTTTCACCCATAACACCCCTCGATGTTTTCTGATCGGGCTGCAAAGATTCGGAACACAACTAGGGCCCAAATGGAGCCTATGTCCGAAACAACGATTTTTTTTTACACCGAAAATAATGTAGATATGGACGATGCGGCGTATGGCGGACGTTTTTGGAATCTACGCACCTTGAAATGTAAAAGAAAAAATTTTGAGGGGGTGTTATAAAATTTTTTTGCTAAGTGAATACATAGGTGTATTATTCACAGAATAATAAACCAAAAGCAAGAGGCAAGCAACAGCTCCGAGCACCGAAACCACCATTGCTGAGCCATACCACAAATTGGAACTACTAACTGGCTCTACGATCCGCGGGGGATCATGGCCTCCTTTAACAATGTCCGCCAGTTGTCTCGATTCTGCGCAGTGGTGCGCAGTGGTTCCAGTGGTTCTGCGCAGTGGTTCCAGTCACAAACACCCAAGATATCGCAAGCATCCTGGGTCACACCGCCGAGCCATCGCAATGTTGGTCTACCCGTCCTTCTTCTTCGCAACAGCGCTTTGTTCAGCATCTTTAAGGGTATCATTCGAGCATTCTGGGTATCATCTGTCTTCCATTCGAGCGACATGTCCTGCCCAGCACGGCCCACCTTGACTAAACGAACCACGTCTCGTTCCTCGTAAAGTTATATAACCTCGTGGTTCGCACGTCTATAGTTTTGCCAACTCGCATGGCACCAAAGATTCTCCTCAAAATGGTGCGCTCGAATTTTTAGGTTCGTTCCAGCCGCGCCGAGTTCGTGGAGAAGTTCGGTGCAGAAACCACGAGCTGGGAAGATGGTCGAGATGACGCGTTCCAACCATTTTGAGTTCATGAACTCAGTTCGTTGAACTGTGTTCAAACCGCGTGAGTTCATGAACTCGAGTTTGACGATTCATGAACTCAACTGAACCCAACAAGAAGTGAGTTCACCTTCAGGTAACCTCGGCGTAACCCTCCCAAAATCATAACCTGCTTCACTTTTTCAGACATCACCTGACGGACGTTTGGGCAGTATTTGGCGGTTTTCTCTTCTTAGGCGTGTCCCTTTCTGTGTCTCTTCATTTTTGGCCGTTGGTTTCATGAACTCAGGACCCACTTCAACTCTTTCGAATCCAGTCGAACTCAGTCAGTGAACTCATCCGAACCCGAGTTCATGAACTCGGGGCGGCTGGAACGAGCCATCTATAAGGCCGACTCATCATGTACTGTGAGCGTCCAGCTTTCAGCTCCATAAATCAATACTTGTCTGATAAGCGTTTTATAGAGTCTGACCTTAGTAGCTCGTGATAGGATTCTGCTGTTGAATTGCTTTTGTAGCCCGAAATAGCATCGGTTAGCCGCCATGATTCGCCTGGCCAGTGGTTATGTACCTTTCGTAATTTGGTGGAGCGTTGGTGTGCATATAGTTAGTTTTGTTCTCGTTTGCCACAAGCCCGATAGCAGCTGCCTCTCTGACCAGATCACCGTACGCTTCTCGTACTGCACCCACAGACCGACCTATCAGATCAATATCGTCCGCATAACAGCTGGACTGATCTGTTCAAAATCGTGTCTCCCACCTGTATTCGTGTCCTCCTTTCCACTGTCTTCACTGCCTTATTAAAGAGGAGACAAGCTAGTCCGTCTCCTTGCCTGAGACCTTTATGTGTTTGGAATTGCTCTGAGATATCAGACTGAATTCTCACAACTCATAGCCCAACGGCCTTATCAGGTGGAATAAACCGGTTCCCGTGAGATCACCGAAGTTGAGAAACCTCGAGCGTGGTTAGTACTTGGATGGGTGACCGCCGTATCACGTGGTGACACGTCCAAGTATGACCCATGTAGCTGTTGGGTGAAACCCTCTCCACTCAAGGGGGCGAGGCAATGAGTAGCCAAGTAAAGAGCGAAATGATCAGACCGAATTTTGATCCTCTCAATGGAGGACAGCTGATCACGTCCGCGACGCTGGCAGGGCAGTCGGAAGAAAAGCCCCAGCCTGGAACGGCTGTTCAATTTACTTTTTTTACTTTTTTTTACTTTTTACTTCTCACAACACATTTAACATCACTCATGGTCATCCTGATGAGATTCACGAGCTTTCGGGGGGACTTCCGTTTCAAGAGACCAGAATAGAGCTCCTCTCTCAAAACACTATGTCATATGCGGACTTAAAGTCAATAAACAGGTGGTGGGTTATGAGCTTAAACTCTCGTGCTTTTTCAAGCAGAATTCTTAGCGAAAAGATCTAGTCGGAGGTGCCCACATTGGAACTACTAAAATTAGTGCATCTCAGAAAAGCATAACTGAACTCTCAGGCTAATTTAAGCTGTCGTAAACCAGCTAAAATCCATGTTATTATAAGAAGTCACCAATGAAATGCGAAGGACCGATTTCATTTTTTTCCAACCTGGACCTCATTTCGGATGAAGAACGTCACATGGATGCCAGTAGGTAATTTTGGAAACCAAATAAATTCCTGACTACAGAATTCAACTGCGTCAAAAATTATTGTAGGGAAAAGTCAGCCAATTTCAGACCCATGGCTACTCAATGCATTTTGAGACCAAAAACAAGTATCAGTCAAGGCCAAAATATATATACCATTATATGGTAAGTGTCCAAATTCAAGTTCAACGAGAAATCTTTACTAGGTACCTCGTTGAAAACCTTGATGAAGGTACGAGCCTAGAGCTCTAAACGAGCTGCAGTTTTCGATCTGAAAAGTCGTTCTCACGGTAAATGCGGTAAGGTTATTTAACTCTCGGTAAAAGGCATTGCCTTCTTGAGCGAAACAATGAGCGATCGGCCGTCTCAGCAGGATTCTGAAGAACATTGAAATGCGGATGGGTTTTAGCCTTTTGGAGTAGACGGTCAATGACCAAATCAAATTACCGAAGGGCGGGGTGGAAACTTATTTAAATCGGTCTATACAAGGATATCTGGGGATAAACTGAAACATAAAGGGTGATGACATCTGGAAAACATGAATGTGTCACTGAGTGTGCAGCGTCAACGCCTTGAAATGAATTACAAAAGTGATGAATCAGCCTTATGAAAAATCCGTAAAACATGATATTATGATGTTCTTCGCACCTCGCTCTTGGATGTGCATTTAGAAACCTTTCCTTCACCCTCTGTTGGATATGAGTATAGGAACCTTTTCCTTCCCCCCAAACCTTGCAATTTCTTTTAACGCTGTTGAACAGCGTTGAAAGAAATTGCAAGGTTCGGGGGGAAGGAGCAGGTGCCTATACTCATATCCAACAGAGGGAGAAGAAAAAGGTTTTTAAATGCACATCCAGTACAAGAGCGAGGTGCGAAGTACCGAGCATGCCACTTCGGCGGGCAAATCAATACTTTTTTGCGGCTGAGGAGGTTTTGTTGGCGGATAAATGTTTACAACAGGGTTATTTTTTGGGGGTGACGGAGGGGGAATATCACATCTTTCTTTTTGCATTGATGAAGTAAAACGTTTGCAGCGTTTTTTACTCTACTAAGCATGCATGGACGGGCCACTGTTCTCAGGTGCCATGGGAACACTAGGTCCCAGGATCTACCTGCCAGTTTCAGGAGCCTAGGTTTCGATTTCGATTGCAGGATATCGATTACTGTCGCTTTATTCCGATAAAATGCTTGGTCTATGGAGCTAAAATGAAGGAACCACCATGGATGCACTACTAGAATATTGAATATCCATAGCCTGAGAACTCTGGCGAGTCGCTGTTGAACTTTGTGAAAAATGCTAGGTACAAGTGTACGGAGGGGAATACAAATGCCAACTGAACAATGGTTGAGGGTTTTTTTTTTTAACTCCTAGTGTTTTTGGGTGCCGGAGCAGAGGCCCAAGTGGCCTTATGGACGCAACGCCCCTGGAATCTGCAACGTTCAGTAGCCACTATCAGCAGTCGATGTGCAGAAGTTATACCCGACTTATACCGACCACCTACTTGGCGGGCGTTTTCAATAGTCGGTGGTAAGTGGTTTGTGAGTTTACCCGGCATTCCTGGAACAAAAGACGTTGAATTGAACCACAAAAACTCTCGCGCAGGGTTGAACGGCCCCGCAGGTCTTCGCGGATGACGGGCTGCACCAGGGTCCTGCCCCAGGAAATCGGAAAACGCGGTCCGGAAGCAGTTTGAAAACGACCGCAGTCCCCCCCCCCCCACCCTTCCCCCAACACTCCTCACCACCAGGGTGATCCGCAAAAACGGCCTCTTCCACGTCGAACCAGAGGTTCTGGAGGTTGGGACGGACTCCGGCAGCTCAAATCAGACGGAACCGTGTCGAACGGGAGTTCACCCGGGAGGCGGACAATGGCTTGAAGTCACACCGTAGTGCTCCGGGCCATCTTCTCTCCATTCACTGAGACTCAATGGTGTTTTTTTTTTTTTTCTTCATCCGCTCTTTTACCTCGGGTCATACGACCTCTTGGGCCGAACTGAACAAAATTAACTGGGGATGGGAATCTCCTTCCGGGCTGTCAAATGAGACAGAAAAATCAGGATATTTTTCTAGGTTTTTCCCGCGTCCTGGTGTTCCTGATTTCTGAAAAACAGAGAGAATTATAGAATTAAACCAACATGTGATTTGGGATGCACAAGTAAGGTTTTAATGTACACAGTGGTGAATCCAGAAATTGTTTTTGAAGCGGCTAATAGACCATCATTTCTGGGACAACTCTCGGTCTCTCATTGATGATTTCCTGCAATACCTGGTTGCACTGCAAAGGTACGAATGCTGGAGCCCCCTAGTCAGCCCTGTACATCCGCCACTGTGTGTTTAAAATGAACAGCAAATTTCAAGTTCATCCATTCCTTACTTGCTGGATGGCCCGTGTACAGGGGGATGCCTAGATCAGGTCTCACAGACCATATTGGAAACTTATGGGCACTGGATAGGAATTTCAATGTTCCACATCGGAGGTTAGACGTGGATTTCCCCAGCTTTCCAAAATAGGTGTAATATATATTATAGAGGTGTTACACAAATGGCGGAAAACGGGAGTTGGAAATTAGGGACTAACCATATAGGTATACGTTTCAGGGTCCTAATTCTGTCAGCCGTCATCTAGAAAAGGTAACTTCCTACATAATAAACGGGGTATACGATATCACCAGTGTGGTATGGCGGTGAAGCTAGCTATGGCCGAGGTTTGGATCATTTAGGTATATATTGGGCTTGAGGCTTGTGATGGCAAATTTTTACGATTTCAATTTAGACATTACTTTTGGTTTATAATTTTCAATAATGAACCATTGGAATCGAGCATGAAAAAAAAAATTCTTACCCCCCTCAAAATTTGATGGTTTACGTTTCAAGGTATGAAGAATCCAAAACTGCAATAAAAAACGCTGCAAATCCCTGCACAAAGGTTTATTATTTTGTATAGAATACCCTTCTGTTACAGATCACAGCTCTATGTATAGATAACCCGTCTATATAATATGATATGTACTATTCTATGCATAATTATTTAGATCGCAGACCCTCCGTAGGTTAGTACCTAACCCCGTACTCGTTACTAGGTACCTACCTAAATCACGAGTTATATGTTGCTAAAATAATTCTGACGATGACAAACAGTACCTAACAAAAAGAAACACACATAATGAAGTTCTGAAAAGAAATTGTTGATGAGGAGTGAAAAAAGTTGCAAAAGTACCTACCAACAAACTCCAGCCCCTTCTACGTAGATGGTATAATGAACCGTTGTGTAATAATTTACCGTTGAGTAATGATTTACCGTAGTAATAATTTACCCATCAATAATACTTCAACGTTTGTTCAAGTTTCACTACCTACCAACAAACTCCAATAGAGCCATCATTTTTCAAATTAAATAATATCACAGAACATCCAACTCGACTTCATACTCCGCCAATATAATCAGGTGATCCCTGCCAATGATTTTATCTCCGCCAAATTTCCTATTGTGGGCGCGTCTCTGGTTACGAGATTTGGTTTGAATTGTATACAATTTCATTCACACTGGAGTCGAAAATGCCTGTCGGTGCAAACTTCGGGGCCTTACTGTGAACGAACGGCTGGACGTACGATGCTCCGGATGGTCTTAAAAAACTCGCAAGTTCAAGAACTATTTAAAACCGTAAAAATATTTACGTAAAAAAATGGTATAGGCGTATTGAAAATTTCAACCCCTATTTTGAACCCCTTAGAGATGACTCACAGTAACGTCGAGCTTCGAGGACCAACTAGACGCCGAACGGAACCTATAACCCGAATTTCATCAATTTTTTTTCATGGTAACTAAGAAAAGTGGCCCGTACGGCGTACGGCGTACGGCGTACGGCGGACAGACAGAAATATTTTTATTGCAGTTTTGGATTCTACATACCTTGAAACGTAAACCATCAAATTTTGAGGGGGGGTAAGAATTTTTTTTTTCATGCTCGATTCCAATGGTTCATTATTGAAAATAATAAACCAATATTTCTGTCTGTCCGCCGTACGCCGTGTCGGCCACTTTTCTTTGTTACCATGAAAAAAAATTGATGAAATTCGGGTTATAGGTTCCGTTCGGCGTCTAGTTGGTCCTCGAAGCTCGACGTTACTGTGAGTCATCTCTAAGGGGTTCAAAATAGGGGTTGAAATTTTCAATACGCCTATACCATTTTTTTACGTAAATATTTTTACGGTTTTAAATAGTTCTTGAACTTGCGAGTTTTTTAAGACCATCCGGAGCATCGTACGTCCAGCCGTTCGTTCACAGTAAGGCCCCGAAGTTTGCACCGACAGGCATTTTCGACTCCAGTGTGAATGAAATTGTATACAATTCAAACCAAATCTCGTAACCAGAGACGCGCCCACAATAGGAAATTTGGCGGAGATAAAATCATTGGCAGGGATCACCTGATTATATTGGCGGAGTATGAAGTCGAGTTGGATGTTCTGTGATATTATTTAATTTGAAAAATGATGGCTCTTTTGGAGTTTGTTGGTAGGTAGTGAAACTTGAACAAACGTTGAAGTATTATTGATGGGTAAATTATTACTACGGTAAATCATTACTCAACGGTAAATTATTACACAACGGTTCATTATACCATCTACGTAGAAGGGAATGGAGTTTGTTGGTAGGTACTTTTGCAACTTTTTTCACTCCTCATCAACAATTTCTTTTCAGAACTTCATTATGTGTGTTTCTTTTTGTTAGGTACTGTTTGTCACCGGCAGAATTATTTTAGCAACATTTAACTCGTGATTTAGGTAGGTACCTAGTAACGAGTACGGGGTTAGGTACTAACCTACGGAGGGTCTGCGATCTACATAATATGTATAGAATAGTTGTACATATCATAATATTATATAGACGGGTTATCTATACATAGAGCTGTGATCTGTAACAGAAGGGTATTCTATACAAAATAATAAACCGTTGTGCAGGGATTTGCAGCGTTTTTAGGTAAGACCAAACAAAAGAATAATAAACCCATGTGACAAGGACTTTGCAGCGTTTTCTTATTTCCATCAAGCTTCCGGCATTGTCAACCTCTATGGGCTTCTAAAACTAGAAAATGCTAGCGTAGCTGGAACTCTTTCTTGACTAGGTGTCTTATTTATGCATATTTCCTCTTTTCTCATTTTACAAGAATTTCCGGACTTTTCCTGATTTCGCAGATCAGTGGACTTCTAAAACTACCTGCCTACTTACCTAACGTCTTGTTTGACCTCAGCAGGAGTCCAGCAGACGATCCCTGGCCTTCATTACACGCTGCGTGGATTGGCGGAATACTCAGCGTTATTTCTTTGCTTCTCACATGCACCTACTTGGGATGCAGATATCAGCGGATACTTGCCCAGTTTCGCCCCCGGACAAGGTATCCAAAGTTGCATAAATCAATATTAATGCGCGAAATGATTCTTTGAATCATGCTTCCTCCAGGGGGTATTCAATATCCTGGATGCATTTTCTTTATTCCCATCCCAACACCAACCCCTTTTCAGCAGTCACGTTTTCTCGACTTTATAATGACTACTATACCGCAAGTGTTTCTCAGTAAAGATGCTTCAGTCGTTGGAAATCCTGGCAGCTTTTCGAGAATTTGAAGCCATACATAAGACGACAAACGGGGTATTAAAACTATTAACGTGGGCGTAACAGTTCGGCACGATCTCAGTGAGTATGGCACGAACTGCATGCCAATGAAAACGTCATTGTGTTGAGGATCTATAGAGCCATGACCCACCCGTTTCATCAAAATCTGTTGATCAGATGAGGGATTAGTGCGTCTGGCAAGCATTTTATGATAAATTCGAGGGCAATTTCGAATTTAGTGTTTTCAAATTTTCATAAAATATTTCTCCAAGTTCTGATCCGTTCACCATCGATAGTGGCAAAACAATATTATCAAACAGACCCTCATTGCACCCCATTGTTCACCCATATTGCACCCTTAGAAGAATGTAATGGCCTATATATTGTATGGTCGAGTCGCGGGCCGGGAACCACATTTTATAATAATTGGCATGAGTTTGTAAAAACAGAAGGTTTTACGAAATCAGAAAGGACCTTTACTATAACAGACCATACTTCTCATTTATGCAGTAACAAGCTTTTCATAGTGTCAATCTTCATAGGTTCTTGAAAGTAATTAGAATTAAAACAAAGTATCGACATGGGGCATGGCTGTTCAATCTTGAATCACTAAGTTTGTCAACCTTGCAAAAAAATGCATTATTTTTGCTTCCTCACTACCGAAGGTAGGGAAGCCTTGGATTCGTGATTAAGTAAAAAAAATGCATGTCCTCCAAAATGAAAATTTCCGCAACCATTTTGCGTTTCAGACATCGAGGAACATTTTTTGTTCCGTGTCTGTCTGTCTGTCTGTGGTAATTCCTTGTAACTACCCGAAATAATGGTCGAAATGGGCTGAAATTCGGGAGGTAGGTGCGGGTTGGGTCACAGATGGTCCCATACAAAAATTATTGAAAAAGTACTTTAACTTTCGTCTGCGCATGCGCAAACGTGAAATACTTGAAACGCCCATAACAACCCTAAATATCGTTGAAATGAGTTCAATCTTGAAGGGTCGATCAGCAATATTAATTTGATAGTTGCAAATGAATTTCATTGGAATCGTACTGTAACTTTCAGCTGCGCATGTGCGAACATGAAATGTGGACCATTTCCTTGTAACGCTTCTAACTACGGGAAAACAGTCGTACAGAGCTGAAATTTTGAGAGCACACGCGGGTTGGATTGCAAATAGTCCCATTTTAAAATCATGGCAATTGTTTCGTCTGCGCATGCGCAAACGTGAAATAGTTGAAACGCCCGTAACTACTTTAAATATCGTTGAAATGAGCTCAGATTTGGTGGGTCGATCAAGAATAATTCTTTGATAGTTCCATAAGAATTTCATTCGTCTGCGCATGGGCGAACATGAAATGTTGCCCGTTTCCTTGTAACGCTTCTAACTCTCAATCAATCAATGTTTTATTTACATAATATTGCCCATCAGGCGACTATGGTGCAAGCGTGTAAGGTGTTTCAATTGGGTGTGTGTGCGTGTAGAAGAGGAGCTGGTCAAGTGGCGTCCACTTCTGAATCTTCTCGGACGTCGTTGTTCCGCAGCGCTCTTCTCTTGAGGCGTTTTCTTTCATATGGCGCTGGTCCCGCGATCTCCTCCACTTCCGGGTTGCCGTGTCCTGATGCTCTTGTCCGCATGGCGCTGTACGCTGCAAAAATACGGTCTTGCACCGATTCTAATTTAAGATCGCGGTGCAACGTCTCATTACGGACAAACCAAGGTGCACCGCAGATCTGGCGCAGGATTTTGTTTTGCATAGTCTGAATCTTTTGAATAGAGCTCACGCATGCAGAACCCCACACTTCACATCCATATGTCCACACGGGCTTAATCATGAGAGCGTACAGGAGCCTCTTGTTGCTTAGATTTAGATCCAGCTTTGCTTTGGGGTTGATCATTGGCTTCTAACTACGCGAAAAATAGTCGTAGAGAGCTGAAATGTTGAGGGTACACGTTGGTTGGATCGCAGATGGTCCCGTATCAGAACGAACCTACCCAACTATTCTATGCGTTAATGTGATTCAAGTGAGGAAGCTATACTGCCTATTCGAATTGGCAGACGTTTTTCTTCGTCATTTCCTCATCCCAAGGAGTACACAATTATTACCAGGTACTTCCTTTTAGAATATCTACCTATGTGGTAGGTGATTATCTCTACATAAGATTTTAATGATATTGAGGTACAGGGATATATATGGATCAGAAATTTGAAATTTGCGCGATATGAATTGGGAAGACCAAGAAATATTGTGATCTACCCTTTCTTATTCATCTCTTGGTACGTCATAGTCTGTTTCAAGACGTTTCAAACGTCACCTTCGAGTATTTTTCCCCCCCTCGGCGCACGCCCTTCCTGCCCCTGAAATCTCCACCTCCGGGGTTCGGCTTTATATCTTGTGAACACATTTCAAACTGTCGGTCTCCTCCTAATCTTGTGTCAACGGACTCCGCGGCCACCGGTTCTACGCTGATAGGGACGGCCTTCTCCCTCCTGCCCCACACCCAGAAAACTCTCACGTCTCGAGGCTTTTTTTCTTTTTTTTTTCTTCTTCTCTCGAAGCGAAGGTGTAACCCAAGGGATAACCCGAACCCAAAGGCGTCAGGCCGGCTCTAGAAAGTGGAAGAGGCAAATTTACGCTCGGGCTTCTCTATTGGTACTTTTGGTTTATTATTCTGTGAATAATACATCTATGTAATCGCTCAGAAATTTTTTTTTATTACACCCCCTCAACATTTTTCCTTTTACGTTTCAAGTTGGCAGAGTCATTTTATGTCTTATATCCTAAATTTGTTGGTTTAGTCAAGTCGGTGAAGTTATTTTGTAATGTAAGTTGCGTTAAGTTGCTTTGTAGTCAGCCAATTGTATTACTGTGGCATTTCTCTCTTGAACAAATCAATCGGTGGTATTGCCGCCACACCATCGTTAATAGTCCGTCAGTTAGTTGTGGCATACCTGTCTTGTATTATCTCTTATTCGTTGTAGTTAACGTCATTTCGAGTTAGTCAATTTTATTGGTGCCAGTTAATTTTATTATGTAGGATATTATCGATTTTAGCTTTTGTTGACACGTCAGTCAGTTTCCTTTGTATTAATTCTTGGTGTCAACCTGTCAGTTGGTCCAGTGCATACTCGTTAGTTAATGCAAGTAGGTCAGTCAACCTAGTCTGTTTGATAAGTCCATAAGTTGATTTCGTTCAGTACAAGTCAATTAACTTCTTTTATGGCCAGATGCGTTTTGTTGTGATTTGCTATTTATTTTCAAATGAATCCGCCAGTTATTCCCTTTTGATAATATAATATATGTGTTGTGTCAGTTAAGAAGTAACATGTTGATTTAATAGTTCAGACGAATTCGTCTAGTTCAATGATATGTATAAAGAAGTTCGGTCAAGTAGTCAGTCGTTCATGTCATTGGCAGTCGTTAGTCCAGTTGTCGCTATCAAAGGTCCAGTCAATTGCCAAGTCCAGTTAAGTTGTAAAATAATGTCAAGTTGTCAAAGATTAGTCCAGTCAGCCCAGTCAAGTCTGTCCAATTTCAGTAGAGTCAAGTTATCCAATAAGTTAATTGAAAATTTAGTCCAGTAAATTCATTATGTAAATTGTTAAAATCAAAGTCAGCGAAAGAAAAACTAAAGAGTCGAGTCAACGTCCTGCAGCAGCCCCGTCAACTCCTCAGGAACCCCGTATGCAGGATGTATTTTCAAGCCATCGAGGACAATGGCTTCTTTCAAGGGGAGGGTGATGTAGTCAAATTGGTCACCTCCAAAAAGGCTTCCACCCCAATTTGACTCGGGCGGTGTTTCCTTGTTGACTCGGGCGGTTGAAGGAGAAGGAGCCAGGCCCTTCTGCGCCTCCTCTACTCGCAATGGAGGGGAACCCTATAAATATCCCCGCTCCCGCCGCCATGACACACTCTGCCCTGAGACCTACCTGAGACTAGTACCTGCGATATTGTTCTTGAGATTAGTTAGTGAGTTAGTGGATTGAGAAGTGATTGAGAAAGAGTTTGAGTTAGTTGATTGTGAAATAGTGTGGAGACGAGATTCTTTTATATTCCCCCCCCCCCCCCCCTTGTGATTGACCCCTGTGACGACGAGAAGGCGAAGGAACTGGAACTTGAAAACGGCTACGATTTGGACCCACGAAATATCAGGCGAGCAAGAGAGGAGAGACGAACCCACCAGGAAACACGTCTGAACACAGACGTGCAACCCCGTACTGCCGTGGAGTATCTTGTTGCAGGAACACCCGCTGCCAAGAAAGACAAGACCGGAGCCCCAGGAATCCTCCCTGGACCAGAAGCCCGAAAAAGACCATCCCTGGACCGAACGGACTGCCGCTCCAGAGAAGGTAGGACCCAACATCCCTTATTTCACTTGTTGTACTTAAGCGATATCAATCGTGGAATGGCGCCCCTCAGGCCTCTGTGCATCACACTGTCTGGAAGAGAGTTACTAAGGGTCTTGTCCCGTCTGTTCCAGAATTTCAACATATCTTTTGGCCCCGAAACGTCCCCTATCCCCGTACCGAAGAACCTCTTGAACCCAACGATTGAACCCACGACTCTGGTGCCACAATCATCCAACACTTCGTACATACCTTTGATTATCACATTTCGTCATTGTAACTGCCCCTTTGCATTTAACTTCTCGCATACTCGCGTATAGGTATTCAGTCTCACCTTTCGACTATTGTTTCTCTATTGCATCACCGCGACCCCGTTTTTACACTGTTCGTTTACTTAATAAATTCAGTCTCTTTTACGTGTTTAGTTTCTTTAGTTTACAGGCTTACCGTAACCTGTACCCGAAGTCAGAACCTGTGCCATGCTGACTGCGGGACCGATTGCCAACCTGCGAACTTCAGGTAATGTACTTGTAGAATTAGCTCGCCATCCATCCACGACACACACATAGGTAGGAATTCCACGAGTTGGCAAACCATTACCAATTTGGTGGAAAGTAGGAATTCATGCAGTGGAGTTCAACGTGTAACGATTACACTCCGAAACTCGGCAGCCCGATCGGCCTACACCCAGGGGTGTTATGGGAAAAAATGGGTGTAAAAATAGGGGTTTTCGAGGGATATTTGAGGTTTTAGCGAGGTTTTAGTGTTTAGCTTGTGAGGTATCGTTTTCCATGTTCTTTCGGGCGAGAAGACCGAGTATTAAGTGGATTTTGACCAAAGAGTGAAGAACTGAGGTTGTATCGAAGCTCCCGAAATTAATTTTTTATGAATAAAAAAAAAACGGGCGGTAGACCTATGGTTCTACCGATAGGTAGATCATTTAATAATGATTAATTTCACGACATTGTTGTCCTCAAACAAATTTTGAAGTCAGATATCGTTTCGCTCTTTCGGCAGCTGTTCGCAAAACAAATGGAAACGTCCTGTTAATCATTCCTATTAAATGATAAAATTTGCAGGTCAATAATGCTTCAAAAGTTGTAATCCATCAATTTCCTAATGCTATTTGAACTATAATAGGACCGAGTCACCTGATTTGCATATGACATCTTTCTTTTTGATCGTCAAAAAATCTGACAAATTTGTTTTCAACCAGAAGATCCAATTCTTCATTTCTAAATGGATAAAACAGAAGCACGACTTCTCGCTTGTAATCGAGACTTTCTGTAGAGATATCGTAGTTTCTCCAACGCAGGATGTGCGGTAATTTTCTCGAAATGTAAGTCTTGCTCTTTGTGGAGAGGAAATAGTATGCCGCAAATTTGGCTAAAGACACGCTATCCAAATTAACTGGACGAGACTCGTATTTCGAGATCAAATCGCTTTTCCACACGTCTGTCGATTCGTCGAGTTCTTCTTCCAACTCTTTCGCAGTTTTGCGAACTTTAGTTCTCTGATGAGGCCAGACCGTAGGGATGTACTTCACTTGTCGACTCGTCACGCACATCGGAAGTCGCAGCAAGAACCAAGCGGCTTCCTGAGCACACATTTCTACCGCGTTCAGAACTCTCGTGCCTAAAGATTTCAACATTTCTGCGTAGTCCAAATCGGGACGTTCTTCGGACAATTTGATCAGCTCTTTTTGCAAATCACTGACACCTCGATTTGTTTTGTTTACGTACTCTACTACGTATGCTGCACAAGAATATTCGTCCAATATGTATTGCAAATCAGTGTTAGATGCAGTCGTGTTTGCGATCCACGGATTGAAAGGGGTTGATCCATTTTTCGCTCATCCGTCTTTTGTGAAACACTGTAGGACGCTTGATTCCTCCTCTGAGAATGTTCAAATAGCCTTGGTAACTCAACCGGTGGTTAGTCAGAAATTCTTCGAGCGACTCGTATTCGATTTCTTCGAGTTTCTTGTGAAGACTTCTGAGGCGAGTTTTTAGCGCTTTCCGTTTTGTATTCTCTTTGTCCATCGGCATCAAAATTGTGGTCCGATAAACCGGCCAGAAGGGAGCTCCGAATCTACATTTCGTTTTGTTTTTCTTGTAGCATGTGAAGGTGTGTTTGTGGGTCTGACGAATCTTAGCAGCTTAAATCCGGCGAGATAAGAAGATTTATGGAAAATGCGCCGCTTTATGTGAACATTGATGGTTGAATCATCATCGAGCAATCGCGGAAGACTTTGAATCCTCCTTTGCACATTGATCGGAACGTTAACTACTTGACCAACTATTCCGTAATTTCCAGCAGCGTAACGCAGTCTGCGTATGTGCATAAAGGGAAGTCTGGGCGAAACTAACCGTTCTTCGACCAAATTCATTTTTTCCAAAGCCGGCATTGGGGCGTAAGAAAATCCGTTCCATCGGCACAAACTGGGTATCAAATTCTTTTGCAGCGCGTGACGACAAGTATTGCATGCTTTTTTAACGCTTCCAGATTCGATAGGAAATTCCGAGTTTAGAAGTTGAAGTTGCTCGCAATTGATAATTTTTATGTCTCTGACGAACCACAGTCGATCGCAAACATCGCAAACGGTTCCAAAGAGGTTCTCGTAAAATTCTTTGTCAAATTTTTGTGTCGAAACGTTGTAACAGATTGAGTATAGAGATGTATTTGAAGACTCTTTCAACTCCTCCACCTCTTGAGCCTTTTTCCTAGCTCGTAAGGTGCCCACATACCAAATTACAGCTTCATAGAGTGAATAGCATATAAATTAGCTGTAGGAGCAACTCTGCTGATCCGGGGCCTGGGCAGCATCAAGTGAAAGTCCTAAGGTGCCCACATACCACACTACAGCTTCGTAGAGTGAATAGCATAGAAATTAGCTTTAGGTGCCACTCAGCTGATCCGAGGCCTGGGCAGTGTCAAGTTAAAGTCCTAGGGAGCCCACATACCAAATTACAGCTTCGTAGAGTGAATAGCATAGAAATTAGCTTTAGGAGCCACTCAGCTGATCCGGGGCCTGGGCAGCGTCAAGTTAAAGTCCTAAGGAGCCCACATACCAAATTACAGCTTCGTAGAGTGAATAGCATAGAAATTAGCTTTAGGTGCCGTGACGTGACGTGACTCCAAAACAAATGGAAACGTCCTGTTAATCATTATTAAATGATAAAAATATTGGAAATTGTCTGAAATTACCATACATTTGTATAATAACACTAGAAGTAGTATCAACAGACAATTAAATGGTACTATCAATGATCAAAAATAATCTGTTTAAAAAAAAGCCGAGCCTAATTCGTGTTTTTGGGGGCCAAAATTGGTGGAAACCATCAAAAATAGCCATTTCAATAATTGCGCATGAAAGAAACAATAAATGAACCGCCAACATTTCTGTACGTATGCCTAGTAGAATAATAAACCCATGTGACAAGGACTTTGCATCGTTTTATGGATAGAAAACATCAGTAGGTTGGTGTGATGTTCTGTGTTTTCGCAAATTGATTACCGCTTGGAGGGGGGGGGGGGGGGGGGGGGGGTCGTGGGTGATTTCCAGCAGAAGGCTCTGAATGCGAGTTATGTTTTGAAGCTATCGATCTGTTGTGCTGAAACCTAATGAAATTGAGTTTGCTGCACTTCTGAATTTGAGCAAAGTTGTATAGTTCCAAAATGAGGTTCTGGATATCGACTTCTGCGTATCGTTGACTTTCCCAATCCTGTCTGACGATGTACTCGTAAAAACTGATTTTCTTATCCCATCAAGAGTTCTCCACGATTTACACATGGCACACTACCGTTGCCGTCATTACGGTGGCTCTGAAACTGTAGGATTAGTGCTTACCAAAAATAATCGTGTAATGATTGCAGTACTAATTTTAATACTAGGTAATGATAGGTGCACTATCAGTAGTCAAAATGGTGTTGATACTAATTTCATAGTGGAGGTGGGCCCTATCTATCTACTGAAATTTCGTGGAAGACTTGGTAGTGCGGGTTGGTTTTGGATATTAATATGTTTAAACAGCGTGATGAACCATATTATGTAACTGAGTCACTGGTGTATGACGTTGAAGAAGGGCAAGTGTGTACTGGTTCCCAGTTGGTATGATATTTTCAAAATCCGACAGTAATCGCCATTACAAAAACAGTAATGGAGAGAGTACCTTTAACACTAAAATACAATTCTGAGTTGCAACAATCGGCAGGATACTGTGGTGTAGGTAAGTGCTATGTATTACCTATTCTTAAATAAATAATATTTGCATACCTATTAAATAATCCTAATCCTAATCCTATGGATAATGAAATCATAACATTTGCTCTAGCATGTTGAATATCATTCAATATACTACTGTCATACCTACTGCTATGAAAAAGAAATCTCTATCCGTGATTGTGCAAACCAGTTTTTTTCTTTCAAAAAAGTGCTTTCTTAGCAGGTTTTTTGAGATTGGCAACTCGGGTTGATAACTCCTAATAATTCGTCTGGATCAATTAATTTCTTCTAATAATCAATTTTTGTATCAGGATTAACACATTTTCAGTCCACAAATCGCTCTTTAGAACCGGAACTGTTATAGAATTTTCAAAGATACTACCTACTGCTACTCCAGTGGCTTTGAACTTTCTACGAGTATATTATGTAGGTACATTTTTTGGGGGGGAGGGGGGGGGGGGGGCTGAAAGATTTGTATGGGTTCAAATTTTGTCCGAGGCGATTTGATCAACCTCAGATTTTAACTATGAAACGACGAATACCAAAAACGTATTTAGGATCCCTTCTGCGTAGATTATTGTTCTTCTGACTGTGGTCAATTCTTTCTTGCTTCTCCGGTCATTGAGTTATAAATACAACTAGTACCTATAATTTCGGTTCCTTCACAATCATGTTTCCTTAGCACAAGGAGCCTACCTGCCTATCTGAAATACCAGAGATATGTACATATCGATCTTCTAAGCTTGGAATTCTTCAAAGAAGCACAAAACACGACTTGATCAAGTTGAAATACGTTCGCATCGAATCAGCTGATGTCTGAATGGTCTACATCCGTTATTAAAGTCGATTTGTGATTCACAATCGTACTGATGTTTTTTCGTTTAACCCTTTTGCCCTTACGGGGAGCAAACGGTTGGTCGTTAAGTGTTCCGGGTGGTCTCATTCGCTCATGAAAATCGTAATTTATTTAAAATCCTGAGTACTCCCTACTATTGAAAGTTTAATAGCTACGGCATTTTCGAATTTCAACCCGTCTTTTTCATGCCTTAGCGATGGCTACAGTAACGCCGAGCTCGAGGAACAACCCCAAATGCGATTTTCAAGCCGAATTTCATTAGTTTCGGTCCATGCTAACAAATCAAAGTCCCGGGCGGACGGAAGGATTTAAAAAAAACCACAGTCATGCAGCATGGCTATAAGAGCGAATTTTCGAAGTTTTCGGCATCTTCCTCCTCCGCCTAAAATTTTCTGAAAATTAATTTTCGGCCAATGTTTTCCCAACTTGATACCATACAAAATTAAAACAGGAGTAGTTTTACGCAAAGTAAAATTTGGGGTGGAAGGGGGAGGAGGGGGAAATCAAAAATGTTTTGAATACCAGAAGAGTACCTAGGTATTGGATACGTAACAAATTTTTTGTTCCATTTTTTGCCGAGTAACACCTCGGTTTGTGGATTTTTCAACGCTGAACACGATGGTGAAGTCAGAATTGCGATATCCCATTCCGTTATCAGATTAGAGCAGACGAACCAGGAAGAACATCTCAAGAAATAACCACGTTCCTTCATCTTCAAAGTGCTCCAGTTTGAGAATGGAATGAGATATCGCAATTCTGATTTCACCATCGTGTTCAGCGTACAAAAACCTTTAAAATGAGGTGTCACTTGTCAGACTTTTTCATTTTGGGAATTTATGGGTAATTTTCCCCCCTTAAAACTCCCCAAAACTCCCCCTTAGGGTGACCCGATTCTGCCCATCTTCGAACTTAGCCTGTCGATTGCCAAGACAGATTTTTCGTGCAAATTTGAACTTTTTATCTCAATTCTTTCGAGAGTTATCGTCTGGAATGACACATACATATATAAATATATATATAAATATATAAATATATAAATATATAAATATATATATAAATATATATATATATATACATATAATTTTTGGTGTCTTTTGGCAGGGAATTCAGGATGGTCTGAAACGGATTTTGGTATAAAAATCTTTCGGAAATTCGAGTTTTAAAAATTTTGGACCGAGAACAATAGCTTCCTTTTCTTCGAAAATTCGCTAAAATTCGATTATCGGATCCTACATAGATATCGTGAAACGTAACACAGCGAATTTGGAGGGGGTTAAAAATCTTTTCATGCCCAAATTTTGCTTGGCATTAATTTCAATTTTTTGTTTATAATGAAATTTCAGATATTTTTGGTAGTTGTAGTAACTCACATTCTCCCACGTTAGACCCATATACAGCCAGGACATTGCAAGAGTGTTGTATACAGAACAGTAGTGAGAAGAAGGGATGGAAAGGAGTGGAAAAGGCGGGAAACAAACATGATGTTAGAAAAGCAAGAGGCGATCTCAACTGGGTCAAGCTGAAGCATAGACCCCAAATAAGATAATTTTTGTTATCATTAAACCAACTTTCAGAAATCCCCTAGACCTCTCGCCATAAATGCATTCGAAACATTGCTGTGGCAAGTAATGAACCGAAAGAATGTAAACAACTTAGAATTTTCAACCGGACGCTGAAAGGTGCCCAAGTTTGAATGATCAAACGAAGGTGAGTGGAGGCCAGAAATAGTCTCTGTGTGTCTCGGGCCTTAAATGTATTCACACGAATGGCTTTCATCTGTCAAACCCACATTTTCGGAAAAGGCTACCGCTTACAAAGCTCGGGTAAAAGATTACAACAACATGTTGGTTTTAGGTTATTGTAATTTGATAAGCGAAAATGAAATAATTCGTTCCATGAATTCCTGTATCCTCTCCCTGTTACCCGGTACCAAGTTATAGTTTTCAAGCATTCTCATTATCATATTATTTTGGTTCTAAATTCAGCTTGGAACATGCTCGGGCGAAGACCTTCCGACAGAAAAGCGTCAAGAAAATGCCCATAAAGGCTGACTGAGGCTAAACAGTTTCCTCTCCAACTTACCGTTCAGGAACCTTTGGTATAACTGGGTAGGAACCGACAACTATGAATATTGATGAAATTCATAAAACTTGTGCGGCATTAAAACAAAAACCACAGTCATGCAGCATGGCTATAAGAGCGAATTTTCGAAGTTTTCGGCATCTTCCTCCTCCGCCTAAAATTTTCTGAAAATTAATTTTCGGCCAATGTTTTCCCAACTTGATACCATACAAAATTAAAACAGGAGTAGTTTTACGCAAAGTAAAATTTGGGGTGGAAGGAGGGGGAGGGGGAAATCAAAAATGTTTTGAATACCAGAAGAGTAGGTAGGTATTGGGTACCACGTAACAAATTTTTTGTTCCATTTTTTGCCGAGTAACACCTCGGTTTGTAGATTTTCCAACGCTGAACACGATGGTGAAGTAAGAATTGCGATATCCCATTCCGTTATCAGATTAGAGCAGACGAACCAGGAAGAACATCTCAAGAAATAACCACGTTCCTTCATCTTCAAAGTGCTCCAGTTTGAGAATGGAATGAGATATCGCAATTCTGATTTCACCATCGTGTTCAGCGTACAAAAACCTTTAAAATGAGGTGTCACTTGTCAGACTTTTTCATTTTGGCAATTTATGGGTAATTTTCCCCCCCTAAAACTCCCCAAAACTCCCCCTTAGGGTGACCCGATTCTGCCCATCTTCGAACTTAGCCTGTCGATTGCCAAGACAGATTTTTCCTGCAAATTTGAACTTTTTATCTCAATTCTTTCGAGAGTTATCGTCTGGAATGACACATACATATATAAATATATAAATATATAAATATATAAATATATATATAAATATATATATATATATACATATAATTTTTTGTGTCTTTCGGCAGGGAATTCAGGATGGTCTGAAACGGATTTTGGTATAAAAATCTTTCGGAAATTCGAGTTTTAAAAATTTTGGACCGAGAACAATAGCTTCCTTTTCTTCGAAAATTCGCTAAAAGTGAGGAGTGATGTCTCATGATCATGATGGCCCCGGAGCGGTTTGAAGAGGGGAGGTGAATTAATGACGAAAGATAAGGGGGTGCTAGGCCATGGACAATTTTAAATATTTTGATAACGATGCGTAAATTGAAGTAATTTTGAAGATTAATGCCAAACAAATTGAAATTACCGACGGGATGGCGCGTCTTAATATTATAAATATACCTTATACAGGAATTATGTGCTACCACCAACTTTTTCAAATTAAAGGCTTTAAGCGAGGAGGAAAAAACTGTGGAACAGTAAAGGAAGTGTGGGGAAACATAGTAGTTAACCATTTTCCATTTCAAAGAGGGTGGAGTGAAATTCGATAGTCGTTTCAGTGGGTAAAGACTACCATAAACACGACGACGCATTTGTCCCACATGCTCATCCCAAGTTGAAGTTTTATTTATACAGAGACCCAGATTGCGGACAACAGGGGAGTAGGGGATAACTATACCATCAACAAGAATAGGGTGAATAGGATCAGTGGGCAAATCATTGTTGTGGATCAGGATTGCTTGGGATTTCTCGGGATTGATACTAATACCATTTTTGGCAGCCCACTTGCAAACCGAAGACAAATCAGTATTTATTTAACTGATAGAACTGATGATTTCGTCTTTTTCTGATGATATGTACATTTGGAAATCGTCAGCGAACAATTGGTGTTGGTTAAAATGAAGAACCGATGGCAGATCCTTTATAAAGCATGAAAAAAGGACGGGTCCCAGGACAGAACCTTGTGGAACACCCGCAGAAACTGACAAGGACTCGGAAATCTGACAACCAAGGACTACTTTTTGACTTCTAGAGGAGAAGAAGATGACTAGATGATCTGTTTTCTGAATAGTCGGTTTCAGTTGTTGATGGTCTGGGTTCGGCTACAAAATAAACTATTGACTTGTTTTGATTGTTCAAACTAGTAAGTAGGTATACCTGTTTGTTCTGTTTGGTTGTAATTAGTTTTCATATAATAACGCTCATAGGTATGAGGATGAGTTCTGTCATGGACTAGATTCGTCCAGAATACATTTTTTTTTTAAATGAACTAAGCAGGAGTTTTGCAGCTGAACCCCGAAAATCCATCTGTAGTAATAAAGTAACGCGAGTTTGCTTATAATAGCTCAAGTATGGGCAGTCTAATTTCCGGGGTGAAAACCTCGGGTTAGTTAGTGTTGGACGTAGGTGCCCCAAACGTGGGCCTGATCTGAGAGCAACGTACAGGCGATTCAGTTTAGAAGAACAATGAGGAGCAGGGGCGTTGCGTCCATAAGGCCACTTGGCCACTGCCCCGGCACCCAAGAACACTAAGAGTAAAAAAACCACAGTCATGCAGCATGGCTATAAGAGCGAATTTTCGAAGTTTTCGGCATCTTCCTCCACCGCCTAAAATTTTCTGAAAATCAATTTTCGGTCAATGTTTTCCCAACTTGATACCAAACAAAATTAAAACAGGAGTAGTTTTACGCAAAGTAAAATTTGGGGTGGAAGGAGGGGGAGGGGGAAATCAAAAATGTTTTGAATACCAGAAGAGTAGGTATTGGGTACGTAACAAATTTTTTGTTCCATTTTTTGCCGAGTAACACCTCGGTTTGTAGATTTTCCAACGCTGAACACGATGGTGAAGTCAGAATTGCGATATCCCATTCCGTTATCAGATTAGAGCAGACGAACCAGGAAGGACATCTCAAGAAATAACCACGGTCCTTCATCTTCAAAGTGCTCCAGTTTGAGAATGGAGTGAGATATCGCAATTCTGATTTCACCATCGTGTTCAGCGTACAAAAACCTTTAAAATGAGGTGTCACTTGTCAGACTTTTTCATTTTGGGAATTTATGGGTAATTTCCCCCCCCTAAAACTTCCCAAAACTCCCCCTTAGGGTGACCCGATTCTGCCCATCTTCGAACTTAGCCTGTCGATTGCCAAGACAGATTTTTCCTGCAAATTTGAACTTTTTATCTCAATTCTTTCGAGAGTTATCGTCTGGAATGACACATACATATATAAATATATAAATATATATATAAATATATAAATATATATATAAATATATATATATATACATATAATTTTTGGTGTCTTTCGGCAGGGAATTCAGGATGGTCTGAAACGGATTTTGGTATAAAAATCTTTCGGAAATTCGAGTTTTAAAAATTTTGGACCGAGAACAATAGCTTCCTTTTCTTCGAAAATTCGCTAAAAACTCAACAGTTCAGTTGGCATTTGAATTTCCCTCCGTAAACTGAACCTAGCATTTTTCAAAAAGTTCAACCCGACTCGACAGAGTTCTCTGGCTGTGGATATTCAATATGTGGTAGCCCAGCTGTAGCTCCCCAGGCGGAGCATGTTATCAGAATGTAGCAACAGTAATCGATGTCGTGCAATCAAAATCGAAACCTAGGCTCCTGAAACTGGCCGGTCCTGGGACCTAGTGTCGCCATGGCAACCGGGAAAAGTGGCCCGTCCGCGCAAGCTCAGTCGAGTAAAAATGTTGTTTGCCACGCCTACTTTGGGCCACTGCCCTAGAATCTGATTTCGCATCGTTCATTTCACAATCGATTCGATCCCTTCGATTCAATTTGTCATCTCGATACGAGATGCTTCTTCTTCTGATTTGGATTTTTGTTTTTCTCTGAATCACATTCGCTTTCTCTGTCGGTTTTCTTTTTTTTTGCGTCAAATTTTGCGCGTTTTGCGTTCAGTCCGGTTCCGATGACAGATTTGTATTTGTGGTACCTACGTGCGTTTTTTCATGTTTGCTGTTTATTGTTTGTGGATTGATCGGGGTCAACATACGAATAACTACCTAGCTTCTAGTCAATAGCTTCTCCATTCAAGATTGAAGTCGGTACCAGCCGACCGGTCATTGTTTTGTTGTATTTTAGTTTACTATATTTTTGTAACACACGAATTCGGTGACTAATTTGCAGTAGAAGTTGTCGACGTTTTCGTACGACGATAGAGTGTTGATTAAAAGAGATTAGCTTTGCTGAATATCACTGCTATCAGTAAATAAGGGAAGGGTGCTGCTGCCTTGGATTATTTTGTATACATCTGTTGGTTTTGTGTTCTGGTCTGGCGCCCCACCGTTTTCAGACCCCACGCACCGCTACTGATGAGGACCCATGACTTCTGTTTATATTTTTAAACGAAAGTAGGTTCCATTTTAAGAATTTTGAGACTAACAGAACTCTCCTACGATGAATAGGTAGTTCTTTTGGTTTATTATTTTCAATAATGAACCATTGGAATCGAGCATGAAAAAAAAAAATTCTTCCCCCCCCCCCCCCCCCCCCCCTCAAAATTTGATGGTTTACGTTTCAAGGTAGGATGTAGAATCCAAAACTGCTATAAAAAAATTTCTGTCTGTCCGCCGTACGAAATTGATGAAATTCGGGTTATAGGTTCCGTTCGGGGTCTAGTTGGTCCTCGAAGCTCGACGTTACTGTCAGTCATCTCTAAGGGGTTCAAAGTAGGGGATGAAATTTTCAGAACATCGTAGCTCGAAAACTTTCCATAGAAGGGTATGGTTTTTTTACGTTATTAAATTTGTCTTGAGCTAAACCATTTTTTGAGACCACCCGGAGCATCGTACGTCCAGCCGTTCGTGAGCACCAAAAAGCTTCGTCAACACGATCGTGAATCAAACGGTATAAATCCGGCCCGGATATCACCAACAGGTTGGTACCGAAAGGTTTCGTCAACATGTTCGTGAATCAACGGTATAAATCCGGCCCAGATATCATCGCTAGAGAGCACCTGATTATAATCAAGGATGGCTGTATGAAGTCGAGTTGTTTGTTCTGCGATATTATTTCATCTGACAAGTGATGGACTATTGGATTTTGTTGGTAGGTACTTCTGAAACTTGAACAAACGTTGAAGTATTATTGATGGGTAAATTATTACACAATGGCAAATTATTACACCACGGTAAATTATTACACAACGGCTCATCTACCAAGAAGGGGCTGGATTTTGTTGATAGGTACTTTTGCAACTTGAACAACCGTTGAAGTATTATTGATGGGTAAATTATTACACAATGGCAAATTATTACACAACGGCAAATTATTACACAACGGTAAATTATTACACAACGGTAAATTATTACACCACGGTAAATTATTACACCACGGTAAATTATTACACAACGGTAAGTTATTATACAACGGCTCATCTACCAAGAAGGGGCTGGATTTTGTTCATAGGTACCTTTGCAACTTGAACAACCGTTTAAGTATTATTGATGGGCAAATTATTACACAACGGTTCATTATTCTATCTCCGTAGAAGGGGAACCTATACAGGTAAATTATTACACAACGGTTCATTATTCTATCTCCGTAGAAGGGGAACCTATACAGGTAAATTATTACACAACGGTTTAGGTAGGTACCTAGTAACGAGTTCGGGGTTAGGTACTAACCTACGGTGGGTCTGCGATCCACATGATATGTATAGAATAGTACATATATTATATAAAGGGTTATCTATACGGAGAGCTGTGGTCTGTAACAGAAGGGGGGTATTCTGTACAAAATAATAAACCGTTGAGCAGGAATTTGCAGCGTTTTTCTATGAGCTATCAAAGTATCGACAACAAGTGACGTCACACTTGGCAAGGGGGTTCAGCCAAGGCGGGAGGGGTGCAATGACGTCGCTTCCTGTCGATACATTGAAAGCTCATAGAAAAATAACTGTACATCGTAGGAGAATGCGGTTGATCTCAAAATTACTAGAATGGAACCAAGTTTCCTTTAAAAATGGACAATTAATATAAACAGAAGTCCCTGGGTACTCCTCATTCCTTTAGGAATCCCATCTTGGAGTGAATTTTTTCCTCGTTCGGCCAGTCCGTCCCCATAACGAGATCCAGACCCTGAGTCAGCCGGATCTCCTAGAGCTGTTTGTGAGGAATCAAAAGGAAGCGCCCGCTCAGCGAATGATCCAGAACGAGGAAGGGCAATGCAAACAATAAACACAAGGATTGAAAAGTGTTGAGCCGCAGAGAACAAGTTGTGAGAATGAATAATCATACTGGGTCCCACAGATTGCAGATTCTTCATGCAACGGATGAGACGAGCTTGTACGATGCAGTTTCAATATCACACCTTGCCGGGATGTCTAAAAGCCAATTACTTATAAATACTTGACTGCAATTATTTTCAAAAAAGAAATAAATTACGTTTATACCCGCTTTATACGTTAGTATAAGTGAAACTGGTTTTCGTATGGGAAAAATGTTAGATAAAATCAAATTCTACTTCGAATAGGAGCAACTCACGTCCTTCAGATATGTAGGTAACCATAATTTTTAGCGATTTTTCAAGTTTTTCTCCGTGGCAGAAAACTTGAAAAACGTCTGCGAATTCGAGTAGGCAGTATAGCTTATTCACTTGAATCATATATGAACGTAGGAATAGAATAGTACGGTAGGCTCATTCAGTGCACAGGTGGAGTATCCACGTATGATTTTGATAAGGGACCATCTGCTATCCAACCCGCGTGTGCCCTCAAAATTTCAGTTCTCTACGACTATTTTTCGCGAAGCGTTACAAGGAAATGTTCAACATTTCATGTTCGCGCACGTGCAGCCAAAAGTTATAGTACGATTCCAATGAAATTCATCTGGAACTATCACAGTACTATTCCTGATCGAGGCTCCAAGTCTGAACTCATTTCAACGATACTCAAATCGATTACTGGTTTATTATTTTCAATAATGAACCTTTGAAATCGATCGTGGAAAAAAAGTTAAACCCCCCTCAATATCTGACGGTTTGCGTTTCAAGGTAGGTATGTAGAATCCGAAAATACATTTAAATTTTGTAGTTTGAGATTGCTGTTTTAACTGCAGAAACTGCGGTTAAAGATTATTAATTTTTTTCCCTCCACATGTATAAATTGACGCATATTTATTGTGAGAGTCCAATTCGTTCTTCTGGTAGAGATGAATTCATTGTGATTATTATATAATGGAAGTACGATTTGATGCTTCCACAAAGTTATTATTCTTCGCTTGACGACAAAATTCCACTCACATGATTTGAAAGTTTTCCCAAAAAAAGACCAATTTCAAGTCTCTAGGACAAATGGTTACTATGTTATGAGGAATGAAATAAAAACGCTTGCATACGAGTCTGCAACGCATTGGGACATTTTCATGTCTTTACCTATTGCTTTTGACATTATTAATATTAAGAGGTAGGTACCTAATTTCAATAAAATAGACGATTCCGGATTAATTATCTTCTACACTCACGATCATTAGTTTGTAAACAAAATATGAGAACAGTTATGCCCATAGCTCCGCTATTCGTATAGTCAATATGTTATGGAGAACATGAAAATGTTCGTTAAATCGAGAGCTTTCCAACGAGTGGTGAACGATTTTTGTGGGTTAAAAAGTGTAGAAAATGAACAAACCTAACAACGGGGTCGTTGTAAGCGGAAATCATTATAAAGGCACTGTAACACAATTTCGTTACGCAATTTCGTGACAGTTTTTTGTGCTATGTGCCAGGGCAAAGACATGAAAATGTCAAAAATGTCTGCCTGTCCGCCGTACGCCGTACTTAGCACATTTCTTAGTTACCACGAACCAAAATTAATGAAATTTGGTTTGTATGTCCCGTTTGGGGTCTAGTTGGTCCTCGAAGCTCGGCGTTACTGTCAGTCATCTCTAAGGGGTGAAAAATAGGGGATGAAATTTTCAGAACGCCGTAGCTCGAGAACTTACAATAGAAGGGTATGGTTTTTTTTACGTTTTTAAATTTATCTTGAACTAAAGAATTTTTTGAGACCACCCGGAGCACTGCTCGACCAGCCGTTCGTTGGTACCGAAAGGTTTCGTCAACATGTTCGTGAATCAACGGTATAAATCCGGCCCAGATATCATCGCTAGAGAGCACCTGATTATAATCAAGGATGGCTGTATGAAGTCGAGTGGGTTGTTCTGTGATATTATTTCATTTGAAAGATGATGGATCTTTTGGATTATTTGTTGATAGGTACTTTCGCAACTTGATCAGACACTGAAGTATTATTGGGTAAATTATTACACAACGGTTTATTATTTACCTTATGCTTCATGAATAACTACAAATAATTAATGATTGAATTATTGAATCATTGAATTATTGAATTGAAGCTTCGTCAACATGAATCCCGCGCATCTGTATGAATCTTTAATTCCCGGGCCGGCTCCAGTACTCCATTTCATTTAGGGCTTTCCTGGGGGAAGCTCCAAGGTACTGACCACAGAAAACAGCGATCTACGCAGAAGGGGCATCTACAGGTAAATAATAAACCGTTGTGTAATAATTTGCAGCGTTTTTTTTCCTCCATGTTTCGGTACTAGTGCATTATAAGGACGATAAACGCGACTATCGAGATAATAGAATGTTGCCATTATACATATATAGATTAATCCTCTCAGAAATGGCCGGATCGGATTCTGGTAAGACAAAAGGTAATAAATAACCAAACATCGAATGAAGTGAAATCGATATATAATCGCAACTTTCGATTATCTCGATAGTCGCGTTTATCGTCCCTATAATTAACTAGCAACCATGTTTCTACTATATCCGTACTTTTGGACTGGAAATTATTACTTTCGATCATATTTTCATTGCTATATAAAAATATCAAATATATTGAGAGCAATATATTGAATATTGAGCGCGAGGTGGGATTTGTATACCCTATGCGCAATAAAAATTATTATTATTGTACTGTCTACTCGAATTGGCCGACGTTTTTTGCTTGTTCGCGTACCACCTGAAACGTCCTTGCGTACCACCCGTGGTACGCGTACCACCGTCTAGGAACCACTGCTCTGCGATGTCAAGAATAAGCTGTGAATTGTAATCTCGTAAATGAATAAAATATATATTTTTTGCTTGTTACCATTATTTTCATTTCGTTGCCCTCCCAAATTTTTGGGCGGGCAAAATGGCTTTTTTAAAATATAGGTACCATTTCCTTGCAAATTTAGTCGCTGATACGGTTATGGCCCCTAAATGTTGGTCACATATCTGGCAACGATTATTATTTGTAAATATAAAGTAAAGAACCAAGGTACTACTCCATCAATCGCTTATTAAGTAATAATAAATTATAAAAGCTGTTCAAATCAATAAATAATCTGTCAAGAAAATCATTGTTTCGAAGCCCTAACGCAACAAAAACTGATCTTACGAAAGTGTCGGCGACAAAAAAACCTTCTACGTCCCTAGTCTCGAACCAACGATCAATCACTCCGAGTGATCGTGTTAATACCACTGAGCTAACGATCCCGCTCGTTGAAGAGCCTTGCCTTCTAAAATAATAGGTATCGCATGTTGTAAAGCAGTAGGAGGCAGCGGAAACAGGCGGAAATGTCCGAACCCCCACGGCCGGAGTGGGCTATGGCCAGACTCTCCTCAGGCGGACCCACTGGTGAACTGAGTCGGTGGAAGGGGAAGTGGAGGGGTTAGACGCTTGGAGGGGAGTGCGGTGGTGCCCCCTTTGCCTCATCCAGTTTCCGGTTATCCCTGTGACGTCACATCCGCTGCCAATCAGGCCTCGCCCGCTCAGCCTCGTCTTTTCTGAGCTGCTGTTTCTCTAGAGCCAGAGTTTCAGGAGGCTTTTTGGTTTATTATTCTCTGAATAGCAAACCACCTATGAATTCAGTTGGAAAAAAAATGTTGGTGCACCCTTCAAAATATTTTTTCTTCTTCAAAATACTTTTTCTTCTCTTCTCGTTTCAAGGTGTGAAGATTCAATAATTGCAATGTCCGTCCGTCGTACGCTTTACCTTTGTTACAACCTCAACTCTTCACTCTTTGGTCAAAATCAACTTCATATTCGGTCTTCTCACCCTAAAAAACATGGAAAACGATACCTCACAAGCTCTTGTTCACTAAAACCTCGAACACCCCTATTTTCACACCCAGTTTTCTCCCATAACACCCCTGGGTGTATTCCGATTGGGCTGCCGAGCTTTGGGGCACAACTAGGAGCCAAATGTGTTCCCAAATGAGGACCCAAACCGTGTGCGGAAGAACGACGATTTTAGAACAAAATTTAAGGCTGAAACTCTGTTAGAACTTTAATTTTCCACTCATTGGTCAAAAGCGACTTCACATTCGGTCGTCTCGACCTAAAAAACATGAAAAACGATACCTCAAAAGCTCATGTTACTAGAACACAAAAAACACAAAAAATACCCTACTTTTATACCCATTTTGGTTTATTATTCTGTGAATAATACACCTATGTAATCGCTCAGCAAAAAAATTTTATAACACCCCCTCAAACTTTTGTCTTTTCCGTTTCAAGGTGCGTAGATTCCAATAATGCAATGTCCGTCCGCCGTCCGCCGTACGCCGTCCGCCGTATCACGTGTACCGGCTTCATTTTAGGTCTAAAAAAGTCGTTCATTCGCGCACATGCTCTATTTGGGCCCTAGTTGTGTCCCGAAACTTTTCAGCCCGATCGGAATATACCCAGGGGTGTTATGAGTGAAAATGTACACAAAAATAGGTAAGTACTTTTTGTGTTTTAGTAACATGTTAGTAACATGAGCTTTTGAGGTATCGTTTTCCATGTTTTTGGAGACGAGAAGACCGAATATGAAGTCCGTTTTGACCAAAGAGTGGAAAATTGAGTTCTAACAAATGTTCAGCACCCAAAATTTATTTTTTATGAGTCAAAAACCTGGGAAATCGTCTGAAATCACCATCAGTTTGTATAATAGCACTGGAAAAAGTTTCAACACGTGGATCAAGACGATTAAATGGCACTACCAATAATCAAAGATAATTTGAAGAAAAAAACGCTGCAAATCCCTGCACAACGGTTTATTATTTTGTATAGAATACCCTTCTGTTACAGATCACAGCTCTATGTATAGATAACCCGTCTATATAATATGATATGTACTATTCTATGCATATTATGTAGATCGCAGACCCTCCGTAGGTTAGTACCTAACCCCGTACTCGTTACTAGGTACCTACCTAAATCACGAGTTAAATGTTGCTAAAATAATTCTGCCGATGACAAACAGTACCTAACAACAAGAAACACACATAATGAAGTTCTGAAAAGAAATTGTTGATGAGGAGTGAAAAAAGTTGCAAAAGTACCTACCAACAAACTCCAGCCCCTTCTACGTAGATGGTATAATGAACCGTTGTGTAATAATTTACCGTTGAGTAATGATTTACCGTAGTAATAATTTACCCATCAATAATACTTCAACGTTTGTTCAAGTTTCACTACCTACCAACAAACTCCAAAAGAGCCATCATTTTTCAAATGAAATAATATCACAGAACAACCAACTCGACTTCATACTCCGCCAATATAATCAGGTGATCCCTAGCAATGATTGGCCGTATTCACAAATTCCTATTGTGGGCGCGTCTCTGGTTACGAGATTTGGTTTGAATTGTATACAATTTCATTCACACTGGAGTCGAAAATGCCTGTCGGTGCAAACTTCGGGGCCTTACTGTGAACGAACGGCTGGACGTACGATGCTCCGGATGGTCTTAAAAAACTCGCAAGTTCAAGAACTATTTAAAACCGTAAAAATATTTACGTAAAAAAAATGGTATAGGCGTTTTGAAAATTTCAACCCCTATTTTGAACCCCTTAGAGATGACTCACAGTAACGTCGAGCTTCGAGGACCAACTAGACCCCGAACGGAACCTATAACCCGAATTTCATCAATTTTTGCTTCCGAGTCTGCGAAGCAGCGGAAGCCTTGTGTTCACTTTCGTGAGCCAAAAAATTTTTGTCTTCAGAAATCAAAATTTCCACTTGCATTTTGCGTTTCAAAGCCTACTGAACAAATTTGGTTCCGTGTCTGTCGGTCTGTGAGTCTGTGAGTCTGTGAGTCTGTGAGTCTGTGAGTCTGTCCGCATTTCCTTGTTACAGCCATAACTTCCACGATTTTGGATTGATTCAGCTCAAATTTTGAGGGATGGTGCGGATAAGGCCCCTTGAGGTCCCATACAAATTTCAACATGATTGATCCAGCGGTACGCCCTGCGCATGCGCTAACGTTAAATTCAACAAACACGCATAACTTTCACAATTTTGATTCAATTTCGCTCAAATTTTCAAGGGTTGTTTGGACAAGGCCTAGTGAGTTCCAGTATGAATTTCAGCATGATCGGACCCTCGGTGCGCTCTGCGCATGCGCTGGCGTGAAATAGATTCAATTTCCTTGTTACAGCCGTAGTAACCAAAGATTTCACCCAATTTCAATGTAATTCTCAGGGATTAAGCGGGTAGGGCCCATTGAGGTCCCATATAAATTTCAACATGATAGAGCCAGCGGTTCGCCCTGCGCATGCGCTCTGTCTGTCTGTCTGTCCTTCTATGCACGGCCAAACGGCTCGACGGATATCGACCAAATTTGGCACGAATATCCAGTAGGCTCCCAAGTTGTGCAACGTCGCATTTTCAATTCCCTGACCATAGCGGAACTATGGTCGACCATGGTCAACTCCTGAATGGCTTGACGGATATCGACCAAATTTGGCACGAATATCCAGTAGGCTCCCAAGTTGTGCAACGTCGCATTTTTAATTCCCTGCCCATAGCGGAACTATGGTCGACCATGGTCAACTCCTGAATGGCTTGACGGATATCGACCAAATTTGGCACGAATATCCAGTAGGCTCCCAAGTTGTGCAACGTCGCATTTTTAATTCCCTGCCCATAGCGGAACTATGGTCGACCATGGTCAACTTCGTTAATTGAAATGGTAACCCCTATTTTTTATCGCGTATTCGTAATCTACGTGAAATTCTATCTACGGTCGACCCTTCGGACTACCCCCGCGGTCGACTATAGCGCATCCATGGGCCCCTCCATGGTCGAATCCCGAATTGCTCAACGGATATCGACCAAATTCGGCACGAATATCCGGTAGCCTCCCAAGTTGTGCAACGTCACATTTTTAATTCCCTGACCATAGCGGAACTATGGTCGACCATGGTCAACTTCGTTAATTGAAATGGTAACCCCTATTTTTTATCGCGTATTCGTAATCTACGTGAAATTCTATCTACGATCGACCCTTCGGACTACCCCCGCGGTCGACCATAGCGCATCCATGGGCCCCTCCATGGTCGACTCCCGAATTGCTCAACGGATATCGACCAAATTTGGCACGAATATCCAGTAGGCTCCCAAGTTGTGCGACGTCGCATTTTTAATTCCCTGACCATAGCGGAACTATGGTCGACCATGGTCAACTCCTGAATGGCTTGACGGATATCGACCAAATTTGGCACGAATATCCAGTAGGCTCCCAAGTTGTGCAACGTCGCATTTTTAATTCCCTCACCATAGCGGAACTATGGTCGACCATGGTCAACTTCGTTAATTGAAACTGTAACCCCTATTTTTTATCGCGTATTCGTAATCTACGTGAAATTCTATCTACGATCGACCCTTCGGACTACTCCCGCGGTCGACCATAGCGCATCCATGGGCCCCTCCATGGTCGAATCCCGAATTACTCAACGGATATCGACCAAATTTGGCACCAATATCCGGTAGCCTCCCAAGTTGAACGTAGGCGCATTTTTAATTCCCTGACCATAGCGGAAATATGGTCGACCATGGTCAACTCCTGAATGGCTTGACGGATTTTGATAAAATTGGGCACAAATACCCGGTAGGGTATGGGATTTTTCCGTCGTTTGTTGGTTCCACGATACTGCGTACAGCGAATCTCGGATAGCGAGCGAAGCGAGCGGTCAGGCTAGTTATGTATAATGGACGTAATGTATTATGGAAGTCATGTTATGTATAATATGTATAATATGTATATTTCATGTAATGTTATGTAATGTTATGTTATGTAATGTAATGTTATGTAATATGTATCTTTAACGTTATGTAATGTTATGTAATGTAATGTAATGTTATGTTATTTTGCTTCCGAGTCTGTTCTATTTTATAATGGGTCACTCTGATTGTGACGAGGAAGCTCCTGTGCCATCACCTTGGCAGTGTATTTTTCATGGTAACTAAGAAAAGTGGCCCGTACGGCGTACGGCTTACGGCGTACGGCGGACAGACAGAAATATTTTTATTGCAGTTTTGGATTCTACATACCTTGAAACGTAAACCATCAAATTTTGAGGGGGGGTAAGAATTTTTTTTTTCATGCTCGATTCCAATGGTTCATTATTGAAAATAATAAACCAAAAAAACCTACCTAATTCGTGTTTTGGGGGCCAAAATTGGTGGAAACCATCAGGAATAGCTATTCGAATTATTTCACGTGAAAGAAACAATAAATGAACAGCCAAACATTTCTGCAGGTATGTCCAGTAGAATAATAAACCCATGTGACAAGGACTTTGCAGCGTTCTTATGAGTGAAAAACCTGGGAAATCGTCTGAAATCACCATCAGTTTGTATGATAACACTAGAAAAAGTGTCAACACGTGGATCAAGACGATCAAATGGCACTAACAATGATCAAAGATAATTTGAAGAAAAAAAAACGCTGCAAAGTCCTTGTCATATGGGTTTATTATTCTATTGGACATACCTACAGAAATGTTGGCTGTTCATTTATTGTTTCTTTCATGTGAAATAATCGAAATAGCTATTTCTGATGGTTTCCATTAATTTTGGCCCCTAAAACACTAAGTAGGTACCTACGCTTTTGGTTTATTATTCTGTGAATAATACACCTATGTAATCGCTCAGCAAAAAATTTTTATAACACCCCCTCAAAATGTTTTCTTTTCCGTTTCAAGGTGCGTAGATTCCAAAAATGTAATGTCCGTCCGCCGTACGCCGTACGCCGTACGCCGTACGCCGTATCATGTGTACAGGCTTCATTTTCGGTCTAAAAAATTCGTTCTTTCGCCCACATGCTTCATTTGGGCCCTAGTTGTGTCCCGAAACTTTTCAGCCCGATCGGAATATACCCAGGGGAGTTGTGAGTGAAAATGTGTGTAAAAATAGGTACTTTTGGTTTATTATTTTCAATAATGAACCATTGGAATCGAGCATGAAAAAAAAAATTCTTACCCCCCCTCAAAATTTGATGGTTTACGTTTCAAGGTATGTAGAATCCAAAACTGCAATAAAAATATTTCTGTCTGTCCGCCGTACGCCGTACGCCGTACGCCGTACGGGCCACTTTTCTTAGTTACCATGAAAAAAAATTGATGAAATTCGGGTTATAGGTTCCGTTCGGGGTCTAGTTGGTCCTCGAAGCTCGACGTTACTGTGAGTCATCTCTAAGGGGTTCAAAATAGGGGTTGAAATTTTCAAAACGCCTATACCATTTTTTTACGTAAATATTTTTACGGTTTTAAATAGTTCTTGAACTTGCGAGTTTTTTAAGACCATCCGGAGCATCGTACGTCCAGCCGTTCGTTCACAGTAAGGCCCCGAAGTTTGCACCGACAGGCATTTTCGACTCCAGTGTGAATGAAATTGTATACAATAGCTATTTTTGATATGTTGTATAGGTATGGGTGTATATGGGGTGTTATTATGTGGCTGGTCCTCAAATTCTAACTATGCTTTGTTGGGGGGTCTCCGATCGGTCGCTCAAACAATTTCTTATGAGGTAAGAATAATATTAATTGTTGTAAGTCTTTTTTTATATACTTATGGTTATAATATTATTAATATTCAAACCAAATCTCGTAACCAGAAACGCGCCCACAATAGGAATTTGTGAATACGGCCAATCATTGCTAGGGATCACCTGATTATATTGGCGGAGTATGAAGTCGAGTTGGTTGTTCTGTGATATTATTTAATTTGAAAAATGATGGCTCTTTTGGAGTTTGTTGGTAGGTAGTGAAACTTGAACAAACGTTGAAGTATTATTGATGGGTAAATTATTACTACGGTAAATCATTACTCAACGGTAAATTATTACACAGCGGTTCATTATACCATCTACGTAGAAGGGGCTGGAGTTTGTTGGTAGGTACTTTTGCAACTTTTTTCACTCCTCATCAACAATTTCTTTTCAGAACTTCATTATGTGTGTTTCTTTTTGTTCGGTACTGTTTGTCATCGGCAGAATTTTTTTAGCAACATTTAACTCGTGATTTAGGTAGGTACCTAGTAACGAGTACGGGGTTAGGTACTAACCTACGGAGGGTCTGCGATCTACATAATATGCATAGAATAGTACATATTATATTATATAGACGGGTTATCTATACATAGAGCTGTGATCTGTAACAGAAGGGACTATACAAAATAATAAACCGTTGTGCAGGGATTTGCAGCGTTTTGTGTTTTAGTAACATGTTAGTAAAATGAGCTTTTGAGGTATCGTTTTTCATGTTTTTGGGGACGAGAAGACCGAATATGAAGTCGATCTTGACCAAAGAGTGGAAAATTGTAGTTGTACCAGATTTTCAGCTCCCAAAATTAATTTTTTATGAGTCAAAAACCTGGGAAATTGTCTGAAATCACCATCAATTTGTAGAATAATACCAGAAAAGGTATCGACAGGTGGATCGACGATTAAATGGTACAATGAATGATCAATGATAATTTGAAAAAAAAAGGAGCGTACATAATTCGTGTTTTGGGGGCCAAAATTGGCGGAAACCACCAGAAATAGCTATTTCAATTATTTTATATGAAAGAAACAATAAATAAACAGCCAAAGTTTCCGTAGGTAAGTCCAATAGAATAATAAACCCATGTGACAAGGACTTTGCAGCGTTTTTTTTTTTTTTTTGTAACTATGTTTGATCATTGGTAGCGCCATTTAATCGTCTTGATCCACGTGTTGATACTACTTCCAGTGTTATTATACAAACTGATGGTGATTTCAGACGATTTTCCAGGTTTTTCACTCATAAAAAATCAATTTTGGGAGCTGAACATATGGTAGAACTCAATTTTCCACTCTTTGGTCAAAATCGACTTCATATTCGGTCTTCTCGTCCCCAAAAACATGGAAAGCTTCATAAGCTCATGTTACCAACATGTTGCTAAACCGCAAAAAGTACCTATTTTTACACACATTTTCTCGCTAGAAAATGTTTTGACTAATGTAGTTCCGGACGAATAGAAATACTTGGAAAACTTGTTTATTTTAATTTTTTCAGTTCCTGGGGGGGAGCTCGAGGGTATTGACCACAGAAAACAGTGATCTACGCAGAAGGGGCATCTATACAGGAAATAATAAACGTTGTGTAATAATTAGCAGCTTTTTTTGTTATTTCTTATCGTTATAAAACTTTTTGGCAGACATCCAGTGGTGCCTGCCACCCTCCTCTGAAGGGTACTATAAAGTTGGTGATGCCCTTACTCTCAAGGCGGAAATAGGGCCTCAAAAGAGGTGTGCCTTGAAAAGAACATCAGTCAATTAAGGGTGGTTTGTTTTGCCATTTATAAAACCGAGAACTCAGAATAAGTTTGTAGGATCGGTTGGACCGGAAAAACGCTGCAAAGTCCTTGTCACATGGGGTTTATTATTCTACAGAAATGTTGGCTGTACATTCATTGTTTGTTTCATGTGAAATAATTGAAATAGCTATTTCTGATGGTTTCTGTTGGACCCTGACTCCACTAATCAAGCATCTGGTGGCAAGTCACCTGCTTGACAACCCAGAAATGTTATATAGTTGACTCTTGTATTTTTGTGTGATATAATATATTAACTTTGTCGAGTCATATCACGAATCAAGTTATTTCAAGTGGCGACGAAGGAAAATCCAATTATTCAATTGCGACATGTCTAGGAGACAGAGGAGACATGTTTCACCAACTTTTGGACCAGGAGACGGCGGGAGTTATGCAGGACAAGCATTAGGGAAGACCAAGTTCCACATTCGCCAGTTCGACCCTGAAGAGGAAGACTGGGAATATTACTTCCAGTATTTGGAGCTAGAACTGAACTCAGCAGGGGTAAACGAGGAAAAAGATATGCGAATGGCTTTGCTAACAAAAATTGGGTCTAAAACGTTCAAGCTCCTTGTCGACCATTTCCGACCTCGCAGAGTTGGTGAGTGCCAATATACCGAACTAATCTCGGTGATAGACAATTATTATTCAGATGTGAGGAGTATCACAACGGACAGAGTAAAATTCTCTCTTAGGAAACGAGGTGATGATGAGAAGGTGCAGCGATTCATAAGCGACTTGAAAGCATTAGCGGGGCGCTGTGCGTTTGGCACCTCACTCTCTGAAAGGGTACGAGACCAAATTATATTAGGGATTAACAATAACTCCTGGCAATACGAGTTTTTGAAATCGTTCTCTGGTAACTCGCACACCTTAGCAGAGGTGGAAGTGTTGGCTTTAAAGTTGGAACGGGGATTAAATGCTCAATCCCAGTTAGTGAAGTTAACATCAGGGCTAGAGGTCAATCACGTTAATAGTGCCCCAGATCATAGGCCTCCAGTCAAAAGACGTTCTCCCCTGGTGCTGATTGTCGGCCGAAACTGTCTTGCATGTGGGGGGTACAAGCATGGTGCAAATGAAGTTTGTAAGGCACTGGGTAAGGAATGTTTTTTGTGTCGAAAGAAAGATCATATTGCAACGGCTTGTGTCAAAAAAGGAAGGGCCATCGTCAAGTCAAACGGCAAACAAGATGCAAGAGGACAAGAGCGGACGAATCAACTTCAGCCCCCAGTAGATCTAGAATATTCAGAATCCGAAAGTGATGGAGGATCGGGGCTAGGATGCCGACAGATTTCGAAGAACGGCTCAAAAGTAATGCTGAACGTCCTCGTCAACCAGAGACCACTTCGAATGTTGTTTGATTCGGGTGCCTGCCAGTCAGTCATTAGTAAGAGAACGTGGAAACACATAGGTAGACCGGCCCTCGAACCATATCCTAATTTGCGCGCATATACGGATTTAGTGGTGGAAACTTTGGGCGTAAGCTGTGTCACCGTCGAGGCTTTTGGCGCTAAAATGGAATTACCGGTTATTGTGGTGAACAAGCATGATACACCGTTGTTTGGTTTGAATTGGGCGTTGAAATTCAACCTTCCATTGCCGCCAGGGGCAGAAATTTGTTCAGTGAAGAGTTCGGAAGATAGACCTCCCAAGAAGGAAGGAGCAGGGGAAATTCCTGTTGAAATTAAAGCGTTAATTGGAAAAGCAATGAAGCAACTTCGAGTGCCCACAAATGTTAAAGAATTGCGATCATTTTTGGGGGTGTATTAATTATTACACTACAAGTGTATTAATAATTAAACAACCACAAGTGCTTTTTTTTCCAGCACTTCATGAAGTGATATTCTGTGAACTATTCAGGATCCAGAAGTGCCAAAAAGATGCTCCAATACCAGTTAGCGCATTCATCGCGAGTAGTTGTCACACCCGTATTATAGGTACGAGTAGCTGTAAAGGGTGTGCTTTTCCGAGGTTCAGAGGCAAGACAGCTGAACCGATTTTTGAGGTCCTCCCATGAACACTGAAAGGCACCAAAACTATTTTACATCCCTACTATATTATAAAAACGGATCTCTGTGAGTGAGTGAGTGAGTCTGTCTGTCTTTCTATGCACGGCCAAACGGCTCGACGGATATCGACCAAATTTGGCACGAATATCCGGTAGGCTCCCAAGTTGTGCAACGTCGCATTTTTAATTCCCTGACCATAGCGGAACTATGGTCGACCATGGTCAACTTCGTTAATTGAAATGGTAACCCCTATTTTTTATCGCGTATTCGTAATCTACGTGAAATTCTATCTACGATCGACCCTTCGGACTACCCCCGCGGTCGACCATAGCGCATCCATGGGCCCCTCCATGGTCGAATCCCGAATTGCTCAACGGATATCGACCAAATTTGGCAGCAATATCCGGTAGCCTCCCAAGTTGAACGTAGGCGCATTTTTAATTCCCTGACCATAGCGGAAATATGGTCGACCATGGTCAACTCCTGAATGGCTTGACGGATTTTGATAAAATTGGGCAGAAATACCCGGTAGGCTGTGGGATTTTTCCGTCGTTTGTTGGTTCCACGATACTGCGTACAGCGAATCTCGGATAGCGAGCGAAGCGAGCGGTCAGGCTAGTATATTATATATGAGATGGTGTAAAATTTACGCGTGAAAACTTGGCATAATACAATTACCATACCTTCCGGACCCTCTCAATACCTTCAAGATTGAGTTCATTTCGGACTCGAAAAATATGATGCTAATAATAAATGAAATATTAGATATCTCCAAAAGAGGAAGTTCTCATTGTTTTTATGAGCAATTAAACGCTTGCAATACCTATATTTTTGGTTGTGTAACAAGTTAATTCACCCGGATTCAATAAACACTCCAATAAATTGTTTTGCAAACAATAAAAGAAAAGTGATATCACTATTTTTTTGTTAAAGTCATCAATGGGTCAAAGCCAAACAGTCTGCTCGTGTTGGAGAAGATGATTATTGCCTGGGGATCAAGGTGGTGGAGAGCTAAGAGATAAAAACACTCGAGTTATTGGACAAGCAATGATAGATCCTTCAAAAATTACCTCTTTCCATTGTTACGAACAGCTTTTTTCGCAGTTGGATCGATAATTCGAGCGATCTGATTCAGGTATTCACACAATTCATCGACTAATCCAGAAGGAACCGTACGCAGTCGCTCACCTTGGTCGAGGATGTCTTTTTCGTTTCATGACGTACAGAAGAGGATCTGCACGCTATAGTATAGATATTGCAAAAAAGGGGCCATGAGTGATGGTTTTTGATATTTTGGATTGAAGGGGCGCAAGAAGGACATGATTTAGGTGCATGACGGGTGTGTCAGGTTTCAGTAAAACTTGACTAGTTGACTAGTTATGCGAAAACATTTTTAAAAAACCCTTGTCACCTCACTTTGGGCCAACGAGGGTCCCATATAATCCCTACATAGTAGAAATATTATTAGGTTGAAATGCTTTGATGATTTGCATTTTAACTGTTTCTAACATTTCCTGAGATTTTTATGATATATGGTTCTGTGTTACGTCTGCTGAATTGGAATATGATTCATTCAAACAGTTTTCATATCCTGAAAGTTAGGATGTCCTTATAGTGGACAGTACCGATTATGACTGTTATATTATATTCCTGTCCTCTCGCGACACGGGATGTTTCCAATTCCTTCTTATCCTGACGTTCTTACGTCTGTAGTAAAAAACGTCTGCCAATACGAGTAGGCAGTATAGCTTCCTCACTTGAATCACATGAACGTATAGAATAGTTGGGTAGGTTCATTTTGATACGGAACCATCTGCGATCCAACCCGCTTGTACCCTCAAAATTTCAGCTCTCTACGACTGTTTTTCGCGTAGTTAGAAGCGTTACAAGGAAACGGTCAACATTTCAAGTTCGCGCATACGCAGACGAATGAAATTCATATGCAATTATGAAAGTGTAATTCCTGATCGACCCTCCAAATCTGAATTCATTTCAACGATATTTAAGTTACGGGAGTTACGGTAGTTACGGGAGTTTCAAGTATTTCACGTTTGCGCATGCGCAGACGGGAAGGTTTCCATGATTTTGAAATGGGACCATCTGCGATCAAACCCGCGTCTACCCTCAAAATGTCAGCTGTATACGACTATTTTTTGCATAGATGGAAGCGTTACAAGGAAATGGTCAACATTTCATGTTCGCGCATGCGCAGGCGAAAGTTACATACGATTCCAGTGAAATTCATTTGAAACTATTATTATTCCTGATTGACCCTCCAAGTTTAAACTCATTTCTACGATATGTAGGGTTGTTATGGGAGTATCAAGTATTTCACGTGTGCGCATGCGCAGACGAAAGTTATAGTACTTTTTCAATGATTTTAGTATGGGACCACCTGTGACCCAACCCGCACCTACCCTCCAAATTTCAGCCCATTTCGACCATTATTTTGGGTAGTTATGGGCGTTACAAGGAATTACCAAAGACAGACAGACAGACGGACAGGCACGGAACCAAAAATGTTCCTCGATGTCTGAAACGTAAAATGGTAGGGGAAATTTTCATTTTGGAGGGCATACTTTTTTTTGCTCTATCACGAATCCAAGGCTTCCCTGCCTTCGGTAGTGAGCAAGCAAAAAATGATGTGGCTGAACCCCCGTTGTTTCGCTCTGGGATAACCCTCCTCCCCTCTCGACCAGTCTACTTGGATATCGCTGTCAACGTCCCGTCCAAATAAATTACTTGTCCTATTGGGTCCAAAGTTGACATCGTTATAAAAGTTATTCCTCCCACCAGTCCAAGCCCTCCTATCTGGGTAACGCCCCTTCTGCTATTGTCAGTTTCAATCTTCTCGCCTTGCTGAATAATAGGCGACTTGGGGTAGAATGCACGGCGCCTGTTTAGGTTCTGGAGGTAACAATATCTCCTGTTCCCTGTAAGTGTAATTTCATCGGTTGTTTTAAACATTTGAACGTCTTCCCAAAGCAGTTAGACTTGAAATTGCTTTGAAAATAACCTTTTAATAGTTTCAAGCTCGCTCCCTTCGACGCTGCCCCTCATTCGACGATTGGTGCAAACGTCACACTTAAGCCGCATTTACACTGCCCGAACATCCTCGAGCATCGAGCATTTGCGATCGTTGTTCGCCGGTTTTCAACGAGCATGAACGTTGAAAATGAAGTGTTTACACTGCCCGAGCATTTCTGACGATCAGTTGTTCGTGAGCATTCGCTGTGAACAGATGGCACCCGGGTTGTCGAGAGTTGCGGTTACCGCTGCGTCAGTTCTGATTTTAGATCATCTAGAAAAGGAAAAGCGCAAAAGAAAAAGGCGCCGCATGTGGGAGTCATCGTTTCTGCGGGGAAGAAATTATTCCTCATTGCTGAAGGATTTGAAGGAGGATGACAGTGGGCTCTTCAGCAATTTTAGTCGCATGTTGCATGAAGATTTCACCTTCATATTGCACAAAATAGAAGGAAACATTTCCAAAACCGACACCAACTTCCGCGAGAGCGTTCCTGCAGCAGTTCGGTTGGCAATAACGCTTCGCGACTGGTGACTCGTATGGCAGCCTCATGTTCCTATTCAGGGTTTCAAAGCCTACAATTTCGCTACTTGTTCCTGAAGTCTGTAAGGCCATCGTAGAAGCACTACGGGAGTATGTTAAGGTAAGAACAAATTTTAAATTTCGTGTTTGGAAATATATATTTTGAATAAGTAAGTACTTCAACAACTTGGCGGGAACTAGATTGGGCGAACAAGGACACGCCGAAGCGGCGTGTTTACACAGAGCGAGCGGCGAACGAGCATCCGTTTGATGATTCGCCGGAAAACCGACATCGGGTGGATCAGCCCCGAGCACTCGGCCCGATGCGACTGTTTAGACTGCCCGAGCCTCGAACGAATGCTCACTCGAAACCCCTGTTCGCGACAAAAGTCTCGGGCAGTGTAAATGGGACTTTATGATCCGTGAACCACGTTTTCCCTCGTTGTTGTCAACTCTGAATGAAATATGAACTCCAGCTCTTCCAGGAAGTGGTATTATGGGGGGGTCAATAGGTAATTAGGGATATACTATGTATCAAGTACACATATACATTATGCAAATTTGGTGGAGGGGGGGAGGAAAAAAAATCAGTCATGCAGCATGACTTAATGAGCGAATTTTCAAAGAAATATTCGAATTAATGGCTATGGTTTTGAATAAAGGAAAACTTCGGTCTAAAATTTGGTTTTCTATGTATATTCTCTTCGTATTTATTTTAATTTGTACGTTTTGTCCATCCTGATTCTACCGTTTGTTTATTACGTAATTGTACTAAGTGCTTATTTATTTGATCGCTGTGGGTAAATTCAAGGAGTTGTACTAATCGTTTGCCTCCCCCTTTTTTGCTTCGAACTCTCGTCTTCAATTAATACTTCTCACATTTTTCAATCTGACCACTCTAAGGGGGTGGGGGTAAGAGTTTAAAGATTATCCTAGTTTTGGGTAATTTTTGCGCACTTTAAATGCTCTAATTTAAGAACGGATTGAGATATCTAAAATCCGATTTCACTATCGTGTTCAGCGTGCAAAAACCTTTAAAATGAGGGGTCACTTGTTAGAAAATAACATTTTGGGGATTTTTGGGTAATTTTTGCGCACTTTAAATGCTCTAATTTGAGAACGGATCAAGATATCTAAAATCCGATTCCACCATCGTGTTCAGCGTGCAAAAACCTTTAAAATGAGGGGTCACTTGTTGGAAAATAACATTTTGGGGATTTTTGGGTAATTTTTGCGCACTTTAAATGCTCTAATTTGAGAACGGATCAAGATATCTAAAATCCGATTCCACCATCGTGTTCAGCGTGCAAAAACCTTTAAAATGAGGGGTCACTTGTTAGAAAATAACATTTTGGGGATTTTTAGGTAATTTTTGCGCACTTTAAATGCTCTAATTTGAGAACGGATCAAGATATCTAAAATCCGATTCCACCATCGTGTTCAGCGTGCAAAAACCTTTAAAATGAGGGGTCACTTGTTGGAAAATAACATTTTGCCCTCGTTTGGTTTATTATTCTGTGAATAATACACCTATGTATTCGCTCAGCAAAAAATTTTTATAACACCCCCTCAAACTTTTTTCTTTTCCGTTTCAAGGTGCGTAGATTCAGAAAATGCGATGTCCGTCCGCCGTATCATGCATACCGGCTTCATTTTCGGTCTAAAAAGTCGTTCTTTCGCACACATGCTCCTTTTGGACCGTAGTTGTGTCCTGAATTTTTTCAGCCCGATCGGAATATACTCAGAGGTGTTATGGGTGAAAATGTGTATACGAATAGGTATTTTTGGTTTATTATTCTGTGAATAATACACCTATGTATTCGCTCAGCAAAAAATTTTTATAACACCCCCTCAAACTTTTTTCTTTTCCGTTTCAAGGTGCGTAGATTCCAAAAATGCAATGCCCGTCCGCCGTACGCCGTATCACGTGTACCGGCCTCATTTTCGGTCTAAAAAAGTCGTTCTTTCGCATACAGGCTCCATTCAGGCCCTAGTTGTGTCCCGAAACTTTTCAGCCCGATCGGAATATACCCAGGGGTGTTATGAGTGAAAATGTGTGTAAAAATAGGTACTTTTTGCGTTTTAGCAACATGTTGGTAACATGAGCTTCTGAGATATCTTTTTCCATGTTTTTGGGGACGAGAAGACCGAATATGAAGTCGATTTTGACCAAAGAGTGGAAAATTGAGTTCTACCATATGTTCAGCTCCCAAAATTTATTTTTGGTTTATTATTCTGTGAATAATACACCTATGTATTCGCTCAGCAAAACATTTTTATAACACCCCCTCAAAATTTTTTCTTTTCCGTTTCAAGGTGCGTAGATTCCAAAAATGCAATGTCCGTCCGCCGTCCGCCGTATCACGTGTACAGGCTTCATTTTCGGTCTAAAAAATTCGTTCTTTCGCGCACATGCTCCATTTGGGCCCTAGTTGTGTCCCGAAACTTTTCAGCCCGATCGAAATATATCCAGGGGTGTTATGAGTGAAAATGTGCATAAAAATAGGTACTTTTTGTGATTTAGTAACATGTTAGTAAAATTAGCTCTGGAGGTATCGTTTTCCATGTTTTTGGGGACGAGAAAACCGAATATGAAGTCGATTTTGACCAAGGAGTGGAAAATTGAGGTTGTACCAGAGGTTCAGCTCCCAAATTTGATTTTTTTATGAGTCAAAAACCTACGAAATCGTCTGAAATCACCATCAATTTGTAGAATAACACTAGGAAAAGTGTCAACACGTGGATCAAGACGATTAAATGGCACTACCAATGATCAAAGATAATTTGAAAAAAAAAACAGGGTCGTACCTAATTCAAGTTTTGGGGGCCAAAATTGGTGGAAACCACCAGAAATACCTGTTTCAATTATTTACATGAAAGCAACAAGTAATGAACAGCCATCATTTCTATAGGTATGTCCAGTAGAATAATAAACCCATGTGACAAGGACTTTGCAGCGTTTTTATGAGTGAAAAACCTGGGAAATCGTCTGAAATCACCATCAATTTGTATAATAACACTGGGAAAAGTATCAACACGTTGATCAAGATGATTAAATGGCACTACCAATGATCAAAGATAGGAAAAAAAAACCAGTCATGCAGCATGACTTAATGAGCGAATTTTGAAAGAAATATTCGAATTAATGGCTATGGTTTTGAATAAAGGAAAACTTCGGTCTAAAATTTGGTTTTCTATGTATATTCTCTTCGTATTTATTTTAATTTGTACGTTTTGTCCATCCTGATTCTACCGTTTGTTTATTACGTAATTGTACTAAGTGCTTATTTATTTGATCGCTGTGGGTTCATATTAGGTAGGATAGGGTAGTTAGGACTTTTGACTTACCTACTCAAGAGAGTGCAGTAGGTAAAGGAGTTGTTATAGAAAATCATGAGTGCTTCAAGTGCAGGTTGTTTTTCATGCAGGCTCAATCTTGAAATAAACTATGAAGGAAGGATGTGGTTTCTGGAAGGATCACTTGGAAGAACATGTGGGTGCTACGTTGAAATATTGTTCTATTCTAGTATTCAACATTGAGTGGACCTGAAACTGCTTGAGAATTATTGGAATCGAAAGAACGGGATCAGGCGATCGAGTGAATGAAAGAGAAAAGGAAGCTTGGATGCCGCCGCCATGCAGAAACACAAAGAAGGAATGCCTTTTTAAATTCCCGTCAGCTCAAGAAAACTAGTAGGTAGGCAACGGAAAATATTGTATTAAGTAGGTTCCTTATAATACATAAATTTAGTTAATTTATTGTTAAAAAAAATCACATGATCGGTAGGTAATTACCAATATTGTGATTTTTTCAAAAGAAGGTCAGTACCTATTGGTAGCTTTGGAACATAATTATTAGGTATATTCCTACTAGATGCCCCTGTTACTAATATTTTTTTATTACCTTGATTTCTAATTTATCCATGTGGTTATAATTTGTTATTAACTGCTACGAACTCTTTACACAATCATTTTGTACGTAGGTATTAATTTCATATAATTACCTACGTAATAATTATAAACTGTTATGAGTAGATTCCTTGTTCCTTCTGAATGGCCTTTCCTCTTGACTACGATTTCAGGCCTGGTATCTAAAACCAGTTCAAGATTTGCTCTACTAGGTAGGTAGATCCTTCCTTCTTCATTGATATTATTTTTATCATGTTAAGTACCTACCTACCTTTGAATATCAAATATTCGTATGATACTGATAATAAATTGATAAGATACCTACCTAACCTTCTTCCTCCTACTGTTAGTACCTAAATTGAATAATTTGAAATAGATTTTTTCTTTCGTCTTCCTTCTAGTAATACGTGGGCCGGTACTTGTCTATCTATGAAGGTATCATAACAATTATATGTCAAATGGGAAATTCAAGGAGTTGTACTAATCGTTTGCCTCCCCCTTTTTTGCTTCGATTAATACTTCTCACATTTTTCAATCTGACCACTCTAAGGGGGTGGGGGGGGGGGGGGGGTAAGAGTTTAAAGATTATCCTAGTTTTGGGTAATTTTTGCGCACTTTAAATGCTCTAATTTAAGAACGGATTTAGATATCTAAAATCCGATTTCACCATCGTGTTCAGCGTGCAAAAACCTTTAAAATGAGGGGTCACTTGTTAGAAAATAACATTTTGGGGATTTTTGGGTAATTTTTGCGCACTTTAAATGCTCTAATTTGAGAACGGATCAAGATATCTAAAATCCGATTCCACCATCGTGTTCAGCGTGCAAAAACCTTTAAAATGAGGGGTCACTTGTTGGAAAATAACATTTTGGGGATTTTTGGGTAATTTTTGCGCACTTTAAATGCGCCAAAACCCTCCTTAGAGTAGGCCAATTTCGCCCATCTTCGAACTTAGCCTTTCGATTGCCAAGATAGATTTTTTGTGCAAATTTGAGCTGTTTATCTCAATTCTATCGAGAGTTATCGTCTGGAGTGACACATATATAAATATATATATACATATAAAAAAGTGTTAAATTTCAGGAATCGTTTTAGAATGGTCTGAAACGGATTTCTATGAAGAAAATTTCCAAAAATTTATATTATTTAAATTTCGAAGCCATCGCAATAGCTTCATTTTCTTTGAAAATTCGCTAAAAGAAAAAAAAAGCGTAGGTACCTAATTTGTGTTTTAGGGGCCAAAATTAATGGAAACCATCAGAAATAGCTTTCCATCAGAAATTTCTGTAGGTGTGTCCAGTAGAATAATAAACCCATGTGACAAGGACTTTGCAGGGTTTTGTTATTTCAACGGAATTCTGTCTCTGATTTACCCCGGCTAGCGAATTAATTGGAAGCTACTACCCCTCCCCCAATTTCCGGTTATAAATCAACCCTCATCATCGACCAGTTCATAACATAGTTCATAACCCGTCAGTACGAAAGCTGATTCGAGTTTATCGCGTTCAGAGTAAACAAACCGTGGTTTTATCACAAAGGCTGATTACCACAGGCTTCCTTTTAGATCCCCCCCCCCCCCCACCAACGCTCACTCTGGGAATCACTGAACAGTTTCAAGCCGGAAGGTTCATTATGAATTGTAGGAAACGGAAACGGAGGTCTATGGTTCGCGTTAGCTCCGCGGTAACGTCCGCAAATGTTAGCCAATCTTCGTGCTTGCTTCTAGCTGAACGGAGTTTAAGTCAAAAAGTCCGGAAATACTCGTAGTAAGGAGATTTTGCAAAGTCAAAAATCTAAGAACAATATTCCGGATTTACATGGCTTGGAAACTGCAAACTCTCAGGCCAACCCGCTGTCGGGATTTCGCAATATGTTTAGAGGTTTAGCACTGTATGAAGGTTATTGAATACTTATTATAAAATATTTAATTTTGATAGCTATAAGAAGGGATTTGGGAGTAGACAACATATTTGGAAAATAAAGGTACATTTGCATTTATTTAGAAAAACGTCTGCCACATGGCACAGCTTCCTCGCATCCATTACATAACTAGGTATAACCATTCAGAATTAATATAATTATTCTATATCACCTAAGTTTTTTGAACAAAGGAACTCATGTTCGCGCATACGCGCTGAAACTCAGATTTATGGGACCATCTAAGGCCTAACTCAGATGCATCGAATTGTACTCTTACTGTAGTGTAATTCTATGTTCAGATGCTACCCTCCAAATGTCAGCTAATTACCACCATTGTTTTGGGGTAGTTATGAACGTGGGAATCCTTATGGGACCAAATATGTATAACCGTGGTATAATCCACGAGTAGGTACGTACACTACAAATGTCTGGTATAGAAGGTCCAAAGGTGTGTGGATTGTCTGGATGAAGTCTGTTTGACTCTGTCCTATGCTGCGACATACATTGCCTTTGAAGTACCTAGTTTAAAGTACATTGCTTGATCTAGTGTCATGTTGCGCCTGTTTCAATTGGGCGAATAATTTTGGTTTATTAATTTCAATAATGAACCTTTAGAATCGAGCATGAAAAAAAAAATTAAAAAATTAACCCCCCCCCCCTCAAAATTTGATGGTTTAAGTTTCAAGGTATGTGGAATCCGAAAATGCAATAAAAAACACAGCAAATTATTACAAAGTGGTTTATTGTTTACCTGTATATAGATTACTATCGTAGATTACTGTTTTCTGTGGTCCCCCCAGTACCCTCGACCTCCCTCCAGGAAAGCCCTAAATGGAGTACTGGAGTCGGCCCAGGAATTAAAGTTTATACAAACGCGCGGGATTCAGTAATTAAATCATTAATTATTTGTAGTTACTCATGAAGCATGAGGCAAATAATAATCCGTTGTGTAACAATTTACTTGTATAGACCCGCCTTCTGCGAACATAGTATAATAAACCGTTGTGTAATAATTTACCATTGTATAGTAATTTACCCAATAATACTTCGACATTTTTTTTTCAAGTTGCGAAAGTACCTATCAACAAAATCCAAAAGATCCTTCATTTTTCAAATTGAATAATATCACGGAACAACCAACTGGACTTCATACAGCCATCCGTGATGGTAAATTATTACGCAACGTTTTATTATTTGCCTAATGCTTCATGAATAAATACAAATAATTAATGATTGAATTATCGAATCCCGCCCATTTGTATGAAACCTAATTCCGGGACCTGCTCCAGTACTCGGTTAGGGCTGTCCTGGGGGGTGGTGTGAGGAGGGGGGGGGGGGCTCGAGGGGTATTGATCACAGATAACAGTGATCTACGCAGAAGGCGCATCTATACAGGTAAATAATAAACCGTTGTGTAATAATTTGCAGCTTTTTTAAAAATCAATATTTGTTTTAAAAGAATTACTTAGGTACCTAATGTTTTAAAAGAATTAATTAAATGTTTTTTTAAAGAATTAAATATTAAATGCTGGTTTGTTGCGTTTTGTTTGTAGTTGCAATATTGAACAATTGAGATTAGTGGGGTTGGCACTACGGCCCAGTTCGAATCCAAACGCCCTTCGTCACAACCAACGGCGGTGAGTGAGGCGATGTGTAGCCATGAGCGAATTGACCTGATTCAAATTCTGATCCTTTTGGGAGGACAGCCGCTCACGCCGCGACATGATGACCATGGTTTTTACTTAATTTAAAAAAGCCATTCATGTTCATGCTTAACATTAGGTAGGTAGATACTTAACTCCATTATCACAGTACCGGAACCACTCGGTAGTAAGGAGCGAGAGCTCGAGGACAGCGTTTCAACCTATTGTTTGGTTTTACAGTACCGATCTTTTCTGATGAGGAGCTCCATTACAATTTCTGGTCCAAATGCACTCAATTTGTCGCCAAATCGAGGACAGACCTGTGTCAAGCCGAAAATTGACCGAAGACCCCCCCCCCCCCCCCCTTAGATACGAAAAACACCGATTTCAAAATATCTTGGGCTTATCTGGTTCTATTATCTCGCTCATTCATACTCCTCTCATTAATGTGAATGGAGGGAAAGATAAAAAAGAAGATAATAGTTATTTTAAAAAAAATCCACTCTAATAAACACATCTGTTACACCAAAACGGAGGCTACCGCTATCTGAGTTCCGCCGCAACATCACTACCACCCATCCGTCGTTATCACTGTTATCATTTCAGACCGCGACATGACATGAGACACATTAGCGGTTTTGTTGGTTTTTACCGAGAGTTGTAAAACGCTCAAGGGCTCTGTGACGCAGTTTCCGGTTTCCCCCGTTACAAGACCGGAAAACAATATGGGCGCATCGATAGCTCATGATCGTATTGTATACACACTTAGACCATAGATATCTTGTGCCCAGCTCATGTAATTTAGGTACATAATAGCTCATTATAAGAAAGAATCTAGATAGGTAACTCAAGTACTACCAAATTACCGATATAATTATTATCCTCTACCAACCTGCCACACAAATCGGTTGATTGTCAACATTTTGGTCGGTCAAGGTATTTTATTTGAAAATTAGGAAGATATAAACGTGAAAAATGCAGAAAAAGTGAGCACCGGGGAGAATTTAACCCACATTCTACTGTTATGGTTTATTCTTTTCGATAATAAACCTTTGGAATCAAGCATGAAAAAAAGCAATAAAAAAATTAATTTCCCCCCCCCCCCCCCCCCAATGGAATTCGAAAATGGCATTTAAAAAAATCTATCCGTACGCCGTATCGTGGCGCTTTCCTTAGTTACCTACCATTAACCAAAATTAATGAAATGGTTTTTGTATCTGGCGGGGGGGGGGGGGGGGGGTCTAGCTGCTAGCTGGTCCTCGAAGCTCGCCGTTACTGTCAGTCATTTCAGGGGTCAAGAAATCAAAAACAGGGGTTGAAATGTTCAAATGCCGTAGCTCAAAACTTTCAATAGAAGGGTATGGTTTTTAAGACTTCTAAATTGATTCCAAATTTTACGATTTTTTGAGACCTCCCGGAGCATTGTACGTTCAGCAGTGAGGCCCTGACCCTGAAGTTTGAACAGAAAATCTTCGTCAACATGAGTGTGAATCATCCAGCCCAGATATTATTGCTAGGGACGACTGATTATAATCAAAATCGAGATTGTTGTTCCGTGATATTATTTCGTTTGAAGAAAGATGATTACCTACTTCAAATTTTGTTGGTAGCTACTTCTGCAACTTGAACAAATTTGGTTCGGTGTCTGTCTGTCCGTCTGTGTGTCCGCAAATCCTTGTCACACGTTTAACTTCCTCAGTTCGAATTCGATTTTGCTGAAATGTTCAGGGATCATGCGACTTGGACCCCAGATGGTCCCCTATGAATTTCAGAACGATCAGCTGATAGGAATGACCATTGCGCTAACGCGAATCCGAGGTAGCTATTCAATTTCTCACGAATAAATGGCCTGATTTTAATCAGATTCTATGGGTAGTTCGGGTGTAGCTTCTAGTTGGTCTCCTATGAATTGATTGGATTATTGTTGGTATTTACTCGATTTAGGGCTTTCCTGGTGGAAGCACGGGGGTAAGTATTGAGCACACAAAACAGTTATCAACGCAGAAGGGTATTCATAAGTGCTGAAAAAATAATAAACCGTTGGGTAACAATTTGCACCGTTTTTCGATAAAATATGGTAATTACAAGGAATTTTGTACATCATGGAGACACGGGTCAAATTCGGAACTCGGTGTACAAATGGTGTGCAGAAATTGGAAACGCGACTGGTAACTTCTATATTGGTGCACATACATTTTATCCGGTTCCTGCTGTGTCCTTTAGTTGTGACGTGTCGGCAAATGGAAAATCACCCTTAATTATACTTATACCGTAATTTACCTATGTGACAGAGTGAGGAGAGTGATGGAGGACCCTCGAGAGTCCCCTCCTAGACCAGGGATATTATCATAGAATCGCTACATCATTACATAGAGGGGATATCGATTTGGCTTCCCCAAGCGACCCCGTCTTCACCGGGCCAAAAAACAACTCGAGAACAGCCACACCGTCCCACTCCTCCCCACATGACATACTTCTGGGTAGCAGAAGCATGGGAGGGAAAAGGGAGAATGAAAAGTAACATGGGAAAAGGGGGAAAGTAAGAACATGAAAAGTTCTGGTTCAGGAAACGACATGTGAACAACTTCAAGATGACTAACCTCCATCGTAATGGTATATTTTAGTCAGAGGTAGTTGTCCAGTGAATTGCGCTCATCTGGGCAACCTCTAGGTCTAGGTGATCAACCTCCATCGTTAGGATGGTACAACTATTGGGACTTGTAAATTGGGACACGGGATTGCTCGCCATCAAACGAGCTCAATATATTTCAATTACAGTGACACTCTAAAGGGGGGAATGGGAGTGGGGAAGCCAATAGATGTATGTATTATCAAAGGGACAGGATGTTTGTAAAGGAATCCTTCTGGAAACCTTTGGGCTTATCCTTCTGGTAAGCCCACAAAAAGTGGATGGAGTATGATGAATTGCTGAGCGCATACTACCAAACCACGCTGTGCTAACCTGTGACAGAGTGTGAGGAGAATTTCCTAAACCAGCGACATTATCACCAGTTAAGAAGGGATATCGATTAGGCTTCCTCCATGCGACCCCGTCTTCACCAGACCAAAAAACTACTCGAGAACAGCCACACCGTCCCACCTATGAACTCACAACTCGTCACCCAGTGTCTGAATCCATGATATGTGCCTGCTAAGGAGCCAGTGACAGTGACTCACCAGCCAGAGACATTTCCTCAGAATCCCATAAACATCCACGACGGCGTAGGATGACGGGGGTATGTACCTCTTCTAGCTCTAGATTAGAAGTAATGTGAGTTGCCTAATTAGAACCGGAAGCCTGCCCTCCATCCCTCCGGCCCATTTCCATCACCGCCTTTAGACTTCCGTCTTGTTTTTCCCACTGCAGTATTTTTAGAGAACTCCAGCTTCGCTCGCTTCATTGTGACCTCCGGTCGCCCCCTCATCCGGCTTCTCATACCTTAAGCTTTTAAATTTAGATTAAAACTACCAGTGCGAAGCTTGGGATATCTAAGGTGATCCACACCTGTGACGCATCAATGCGACACCTCCAAAAGTTAGTAAAAGGCACAGATAGTTACACTTTTTCCACAATTTGTTGTGGTATGGATATATAGTAAGGCTTTGTGTAATAGAGGCACTAAAGTAGGTGGGCACCTACCTATTAGTTTCGCCTGCGTCCATTTCTTCACAGATTAGCGACTCATTGTTGTATACAGTACTTTCTTATTGAAAACAGTATCACGAAGGCGGATTATATAGGCGGAGGATTATATAGGTACGCACTTAGTACGATGGTACTTACGTTGATACATTGATGACGTTTAATCAGTAGTCCGTCCCCCGGCCCACAACAACCGCGGTGAATTTTTTTCAGTGGGTGTCCTCATCCAGTGGCCTTTCGACTACAAGTTGTTTCTTCTCATACTGATAACACCCGATTCTTATCCAACATTAGGAACTTACAATTTATTATACATTATTTATAATACGTGGATGATGATTGACCTGAGAAGTGACTACCCCATGGTTTTGTGTAATACACCGAGATAAACCTCAGCCTAGATGCAGCCTTCAGCTTGTGCTGGGTATAGGAAATTATGGCGACTCAAAGAGCCTACATCCAAGAGTAAATACACAATCTGAAGTTGAAGTTGAACCCGTAGTGCGTCAAACGGTCCACAACCATGCGGAAGGGATGGGGAGGGCCTTTTCAACGGATGTCCTCATTGAGAAGAGATGCTACTCCAACAGAAGGTTATGCGGGGGTGAGGGGTGGGGGCAGCCGGCTCTAAAGAGGAAGTGTACATCATTTCCAAAGCTATTTATAAAGGAGGAGCCCGCGGGGGCCGGCTCCAAAGGTCGTTATCATCTAAAAGGAACCGCCACTTTTCCAAACCACCTCCCAATACATACATCGAGGAGGTATATAATCAGAATTTATACCTACAATATACATTATACTGAGATATATGCGGGAATCTAGTTTTCATGATTTGCTAACTTGAGCCGTACACAGCATCGGATTAGAAGAAATCCTGCAAAGTCCTAGTCACATGGGTTTATTATTCTAATGGCCTTACCTACAGAATTGGCTATTCATTTATTGTTTCTCAAAAATACTAATTACCTAGGCTGCATATAAATTAATGGTGATTTCAGAGAATTACCCAAGTTTTTGACCCATAAAAAATGAATATTGGGAGCTGAACCTTCGTTACAACCTTAATTCTTCACTCGTTGGTCAAAATCAACTTCACATTCGGTCTTCTCGCTCTAAAAAAAAAAAAAACATGGAAAACGATACCTCGCAAGCTCATGTTCACTAAAGCCTCAAAAAAACTCACGAAAACCCCTATTTTTCCGCCCATTTTCCCCCCATAACACCCCTGGGTGTATTCCGATCGGGCTGAAAAGTTTCGGGACACAACTAGGGCCCAAATGTGTTCCTAAATTTTGACCCAAACTGTGTGAGGAAAAAAGGCGATTTTAGACCAAAATTTAACGTAAATTCAAGGCTGAAACTTCGTTAGAACCTAAATTTTCCACTCTTTAGTCAAAATCGACTTCATATTCGGTCTTCTCGTCCTAATAAACATGGAAAACGATGCCTCACCACAAGCTCATGTTACTAACACACCTAAAAACCCTATGTTTACGCCCATTTTTCACCCATAACACCCTTGGGTATATTCCGATCGGGCTGCAAAGTTTCGGGACACAACTAGGGCCCAAATGGAGCTTGTGTGCGAAAGAAAGAATGTTTTAGACCGAAAATGAAGTAGATGTGGATGATACGGCGGACGAACATCGCATTTTTGGAATCTACGCACCTTGAAACGTAAAAGAAAACAATTTTGAGGCGGTGTTATAAAAATTGTTTGTTGAGCGAGTACATAGCTGTATTATTCATAGAATAATAAACCAATAGGTACTTAAAATCATAAAATTATTTCAACTACCTAAATAGGTAGGTACCTACCGCCGGGTCTGCAGACCAAGTGCCTCACGTATGTACAAAATACGTACAAAATAGGTACCTAAGTATTAGTATTTTTACTGGAACCTAGGTATCAGTGGTGCCGCTGAGCGCTATTCAAAAACGCTGCAAATCCCTGCACAACGGTTTATTATTTTGTATAGAATACCCTTCTGTTACAGATCACAGCTCTATGTATAGATAACCCGTCTATATAATTTATGATATGTACTATTCTATACATATAATGTAGATCGCAGACCCTCCGTAGGTTAGTACCTAACCCCGTACTCGTTACTAGGTACCTACCTAAATCACGAGTTAAATGTTGCTAAAATAATTCTGCCGATGACAAACAGTACCTAACAAAAAGAAACACACATAATGAAGTTCTGAAAAGAAATTGTTGATGAGGAGTGAAAAAAGTTGCAAAAGTACCTACCAACAAACTCCAGCCCCTTCTACGTAGATGTAAATGAACCGATGTGTAATTTATTTATTTATTTATTTATTTATAAACGGGCAAACCCAATACATGGAAAAAACATGTTTACAAAAATTCAGGTAGTCATCATTATTACAAAAAGATCAAATTACACTGGAAGCGATCGAAATAAAAAAAATAAAAAAAATAAAATAAATTAAATATCTACGAAATTAAATCTCAAAGTTGTGGGGAGGCCACGATCAGAGTCTTTAAGGAACGGAGGGAGATTGTAAAGAAATCCACATCTGGGTGTAGATCCACAAGGCAGTTGGCTAGCCGAGGAATGCGACACAAGGGGCGAACTTGCATGTAGTTTGTGGGAGCGAAGCTCACGAAGAATGGAGAGGAGCTGCGCGAGGAAAGGCGAGGCACGGAGAGGCCAGTTTCAGCGAGTAGGGCTGGTGAGGAAATTGCTCCATTTAGCAGTCCATGCAGGAAGACCAGGTCCGCCATACAACGGCGTCTCCCCAAAGGTAGAAGACGACACTCCCCCATCAGGACTCCATAATCGACCCCATCCTGAGGGACTCCAAGCTTGAAGGCGATGTAACGGAGGAACTTATGCTGTACACGCTCCAGGGTGTGCCTATGGACCTCATAGGTTGGCGACCACACAGGGGAGGCATAATCCAACTGCGGCAGCACCAGACTCTTGTAGAGAACTGTGATGGCATGAACGTCCTCAAATTCACGTGTATTCCGTTTGAGAAAACCCAGAGCCCTCATCGCCCTACCAGCCGCACCACCAATGTGGCGCGAGAAGGAGAGCCGCTGATCAAGCAGCACCCCTAGGTCAACAACCTCATCAACTCTTGAAAGCTGGTCACCACAGAGAACGTAATCAAACAGGATAGGGCAGGAAGAGCGATGAAACGACATCACCAAGCACTTGGATGGGTTCAAGAAGAGATGATTCTCCACACACCAGGACTCAAGCGCTCCTAGGGCACTCTGCAGAGAATGACAATCCTCCAACGAGCCCACACGACAAATCAGCTTCAGGTCGTCCGCAAAGAGTAGAGGGGAGATGTCCGCAGTGAACCCAGCAACCACCCCATTTATCATTAAAAGGAATAACAGAGGGCCAAGGTGGCTCCCTTGAGGAATGCCCGAGGTGGCCGCAAAAAGGGCATATAGGGCACCTGCAACCCGGACCACAAGCTCACGGCCCACAAGGTAACTGGATATCCACTTTAGGAACGCACCAAAGATGCCCAAGGACCGAAGAAGCGAAATCAGATGCTGGTGGGAAAGCTTGTCAAAGGCCTTCGCAAAGTCAGTAAATATAACGTCGGTCTGATAGCCCAAGCGAAAACCATCCAAGACAGTCTCCTGAAACTGAAGCAGATTCGTCACAGTTGACCTCCCCCTGATGAATCCATGCTGCTCAGCTGCCAGGAACGATGCAAACAGGGCAGGTAGACGCTCCACTATCAGTTTCTCCAACAACTTGGGAATGGCAGAAATGGAGCACACTGGCCGGTAATGAGCCACATCACTCCTCTCACCCTTCTTATGTATTGGAGTCACGTATGAGCGCTTCCAACTAACAGGAAAATAACCAGAGGTAAGAGACCGATTGAAAAGGCATGTCAGAGGACCGGCAAGACTATCTGAGCAGTTCTTGAGCAAAATAGTGGGAACACCATCTGGGCCCATGCCCTTATGCACATCCAACTTCCCAAGGCCGCCCAACACGTCACTCTCAGATACAAACAACATGAGACTTTGAGGTATCGTTTTCCATGTTTATTAGGACGAGAAGACCGACTATGAAGTCGATTTTGACCAAAGAGTAGAAAATTGAGGTTCTACCAAATTTTCAGCTCCCAAAATTGATTTTTTTATGAGACAAAAACCTGGAAAACCGTCTGAAATCACCATCAATTTCTATAATATTACCTACACTAGAAAAAGTGTCAACATGTGGATCAAGACGATTAAATGACACTACCAGTAATCAAAGATAATATGGGGAAAAAAAACCAGTCATGCAGCATGACTTAATGAGCGAATTTTCAAAGAAATATTCGAATTAATGGCTATGGTTTTGAATAAAGGAAAACTTCTTCCTCCTACTGTTAGTACCTAAATTGAATAATTTGAAATAGATTTTTTCTTTCGTCTTCCTTCTAGTAATACGTGGGCCGGTACTTGTCTATCTATGAAGGTATCATAACAATTATATGTCAAATGGGAAATTCAAGGAGTTGTACTAATCGTTTGCCTCCCCCTTTTTTGCTTCGAACTCTCGTCTTCAATTAATACTTCTCACATTTTTCAATCTGACCACTCTAAGGGGGTGGGGGGGGGGGTAAGAGTTTAAAGATTATCCTAGTTTTGGGTAATTTTTGCGCACTTTAAATGCTCTAATTTAAGAACGGATTTAGATATCTAAAATCCGATTTCACCATCGTGTTCAGCGTGCAAAAACCTTTAAAATGAGGGGTCACTTGTTAGAAAATAACATTTTGGGGATTTTTGGGTAATTTTTGCGCACTTTAAATGCTCTAATTTGAGAACGGATCAAGATATCTAAAATCCGATTCCACCATCGTGTTCAGCGTGCAAAAACCTTTAAAATGAGGGGTCACTTGTTGGAAAATAACATTTTGGGGATTTTTGGGTAATTTTTGCGCACTTTAAATGCGCCAAAACCCTCCTTAGAGTAGGCCAATTTCGCCCATCTTCGAACTTAGCCTTTCGATTGCCAAGATAGATTTTTTGTGCAAATTTGAGCTGTTTATCTCAATTCTATCGAGAGTTATCGTCTGGAGTGACACATATATAAATATATATATACATATAAAAAAGTGTTAAATTTCAGGAATCGTTTTAGAATGGTCTGAAACGGATTTCTATGAAGAAAATTTCCAAAAATTTATATTATTTAAATTTCGAAGCCATTGCAATAGCTTCATTTTCTTTGAAAATTCGCTAAAAAGGAGCGCACCTAACTCGTGTTTGGGAGGCCAAAATTGATGGAAACCATCAGAAATGGAAATTTCGATTATTTCACATAAAAGAAACAATAAATGAACAGCCAACATTTCTGTAGGTATGTCCAATAGAATAATAAACCCATATGACAAGGACTTTGCAGCGTTGTTGCCTTAGAATTTACCATCGAACAGGTATGTATAGTCGGATATATGTGCCCAGACGGATTTTGGAGAAATCCATTGCCGTTTATTTGCTCAACTAGATAAACTGCTGAAGACCGGGGGAAAGGAGTACTTCGATTTCCCCGTCAACCAACGAAACTTCTTGCTAAGGCAAACCGAAACCGAGACGACAAGAAGTTTTTTAGTATCGTTCACGGCACCAAGTTTTTCAATGGTGCTCTTTGAAGATCTGACCTCCCATAGCCGTCTCTGTCTAGATCTGCTTCGCTCTCCGTCCGACTTCCACATTTAGATCGGACTCCAAGGCCAACTTTTTATGTATTTCAGAGAACCAACCAACCAACCCCTCCCTCAAACCGCTACCCCACCAAGGCAGTCTTTGCTCATTTCCTTCCGTCTCTCAAAGCGTTCAATCTTCCATCTCATCCGATCTGTGTTTATTAAAGCAGAGGCCAACGCACTTCTTGCCTGACCTCCATGCGTAGCACCTTTTGGTTTATTATTCTGTGAATACTACACCTACCTATGTATTCGCTCAGCAAACGATTTTTATAACAACCCCTTAACATTTTTTCTTTTACGTTTCAAGGTGCGTAGATTCAGAAAATGCAATGTCCGTCCGCCGTACGCCGTATCACGCATAACGGCTTCATATTTGGTCTAAAAAAAGTCGTTCTTTCGCACACATGCTCCATTTGGGCCCTAGTTGTGTCCCGAAACTTTTCAGCCCGATCGGAATATACCCAGGGGTGTTATGAGTGAAAAACGCTGCAAAGCCCTTGTCACATGGGTTTATTATTCTATTGGAGTTCTAGAGATTCTTGTTGGCAGTTAAATTTATTGTTTCTTTCATGTGGAATGATCGAATTAGCTATTCCTGATGATTTCCACCAATTTTGGCCCCCAAAACATGAAATAGGTACCTACACTTTTTTTTCCCCCCCCAGATCATATTTGATCATTGGTAGTGCGATTTAATGGTCTTGATTCAGCTGTTTACACTTTTTCTAATGTTAGTATACACATTGATGGTGATTTCAGACAGTTTTCCAGGTTTTTGACTAAAAAAAACCAATTTTGGGAGCTGAGCCAATGGTAAAACCTCAATTTCCGCGTCTTTGGTCAAAATCGACTTCATATTCGGTCTTCTCGTCCCCAAAAACATGAAAAACGATACCTCAAAAGCTCATTTTACTAACATGTTGCTAAAACGCAAAAAGTACCTATTTTTACACACATTTTCACTCATAACACCCCTGGGTATATTCCGATCGGGCTGAAAAGTTTCGGGACACAACTAGGGCCCAAATGGAGCATGTGTGCGAAAGAACGAATTTTTTAGACCAAAAATGAAGCCTGTACACGTGATACGGCGGACGGCGGACGGCGTACGGCGGACGGACATTGCATTTTTTGAATCTACGCACCTTGAAACGGAAAAGAAAAAATTTTGAGGGGGTGTTATAAAAATTTTTTGCTGAGCGAATACATAGGTGTACTATTCACAGAATAATAAACCAAAATGGGTATAAATGTAGGTATTTTTTGTGTTTTAGTAACACGAGCTTTTGAGGTATCGTTTTCCATGTTTTCTAGGACGAGAAGACCTAATATGAAGTCAATTTTGACCAATGAGTGGAAAATTGATGTTCTAACGAAGTTTCAGCCTTAAATTTACGTTCTATTTACGTGGTCTAAAATCGTCGTTCTTCAGCACACAGTTTGGGTCCCTATTTGGGAACACATTTGGGTCTTAATTGTGCTCCAAAGCTCAGCAGCCCGATCAGAATACACCCAGGGGCGTTATGGGAGAAAAAGGGTGTAAACATAGGGGTTTTCGAGGTTTTAGTGAACACGAGCTTGTGATGTATCGTTGTCCATGTTTTTTAGGGCGAGAAGACCGAATATGAACTTGGCTTCACCAAAAAGAGTGAAGAATTGAGGTTGTAACGAAGGTTAAGCTCCCGAAATTCATTTTTTATGAGTCAAAAACCTGGGCAATCGTCTGAAATCACCAAAAATTTGTATAACAACACTAGAAGTCGTATTAGCAGGTGAATCAAGGCAATTTTCAATGGCACTATCAATGTTTAAAGATAATCTATATAAAAATAACAATAAATAAAAAATAAAAAACGCTGCAGTCCTTGTCACATGGATTTAGTATTCTACTGGACCTACAGAAATTTTGGCTGTTAATTTATTTTTTCTTTCATGCGTAATAATCGAAATAGCTATTTCTGATGGTTTCCATCAATTTTGGCCCCTAAAACACGAATTAGGTACGCTCCTTTTTTTTCCAAATTATCTTTGATCATTGGTAGTGCCATTTAATCGTCTTGATCCACGTGCTGTTTTTCCAGTGTTATTATACAAATTGATGGTGATTTCAGACGATTTTCCAGGTTTTTCACTCATAAAAAATCAATTTCGGGAGCTAAACATTTGGTAGAACTCAATTTTCCAGTCTTTGGTCAAAATTGACTACATGATTATTCTGTCTTCTCGTCCCCAAAAACATGGAAAACGATATCTCAAATGCTCATGTTACTAACATGTTACTAAAACACAAAAACGCTGCAAAGTCCTTGTCACATGGGTTTATTATTCTACTGGAAATACCTACAGAGATGTTGGCTGTTTATTTATTGTTTCTTTCATATAAAATAATTGAAATAACTATTTCTGGTGGTTTCCACCAATTTTGGCCCCCTAAACACGAATTAGGTACGCTCTTTATTTTTTTATTTATTTTTTTTTCAAATTATCTTTGATCATTGATACTGCCATTTAATCGTCTTAATCCACCTGTTGATACTTTTAGCGAATTTTCGAAGAAAAGGAAGCTATTGTTCTCGGTCCAAAATTTTTAAAACTCGAATTTCCGAAAGATTTTTATACCAAAATCCGTTTCAGACCATCCTGAATTCACTGCCGAAAGACACCAAAAATTATATGTATATATATATATATTTATATATATATTTATATATATATTTATATATTTATATATTTATATATTTATATATTTATATATGTATGTGTCATTCCAGACGATAACTCTCGATAGAATTGAGATAAAAAGTTCAAATTTGCACGAAAAATCTGTCTTGGCAATCGACAGGCTAAGTTCGAAGATGGGCAGAATCGGGTCACTCTAAGGGGGAGTTTTGGGGAATTTTAGGGGGGGGAAATTACCCATAAATTCCCAAAATGAAAAAGTCTGACAAGTGACACCTCATTTTAAAGGTTTTTGTACGCTGAACACGATGGTGAAATCAGAATTGCGATATCTCATTCCATTCTCAAACTGGAGCACTTTGAAGATGAAGGAACGTGGTTATTTCTTGAGATGTTCTTCCTGGTTCGTCTGCTCTAATCTGATAACGGAATGGGATATCGCAATTGTGACTTCACCATCGTGTTCAGCGTTGGAAAATCTACAAACCGAGGTGTTACTCGGCAAAAAATGGAACAAAAAATTTGTTACCTACGTACCCAATACCTACTCTTCTGGTATTCAAAACATTTTTGATTTCCCCCTCCCCCTCCTTCCACCCCAAATTTTACTTTGCGTAAAACTACTCCTGTTTTAATTTTGTATGGTATCAAGTTGGGAAAACATTGGCCGAAAATTAATATTCAGAAAATTTTAGGCGGAGGAGGAAGATGCCGAAAACTTCGAAAATTCGCTCTTATAGCCATGCTGCATGACTGTGGTTTTTTCTAATGTTATTCTACAAATTGATGGTGATTTCAGACGGTTTCCCAGGTTTTTGACTCATAAAAAATCAATTTTGGGAGCTGAACATCTGATACAACCTCAATTGCCCACTCTTTGGTCAAAATTGACTTCATATTCGGTCTTCTCGTCCCCAAAAACATGAAAAACGATACCTCAAAAGCTATGTTACTACTATGTTACTAAAACACAAAACGCTGCTAAGTCCTTGTCACATGGGTTTATTATTCTATTGGACATACCTACAGAAATGTTGGCTGTTCATTTATTGTTTATTTCAGGTGAAATAATTGAAATAGCTATTTCTGTTGGTTTCCACCATTTTTGGCCTCTGAAACACGAATTAGGTAGGTACGCTCCTTTTTTTTTTCCAATTCATCTTTGATCATTGGTAGTGCCATTTAATCGTCTTGATCCACGTGTTGATACTACTTGCAGCGTTATTATACAAACTGATGGTGATTTCAGACGATTTCCCAGGTTTTTGACTCTTAAAAAAATCAATTTTGGGAGCTGAACATTCGGTAGAACCTCGATTTTCCGCTCTTTGGTCAAAATCGACTTCATATTCGGTCTTCTCGTCCCTAAAAACATGGAAAACGATACTTCAAAAGCTCATGTTACTAACATGCTACTAAAACACAAACAGTACCTATTTTTATGCACATTTTCACTCATAACACCCCTGGGAATATTCCGATCGGACTGAAAAGTTTCGGGACGCAACTAGGGCCCAAATGGAGCATGTGTGCGAAAGAACGACTTTTTTAGACCAAAAATAAGGCCGGTACACCTGATACGGCGTACGGCGGACGGACATTGCATTTTGGTTTATTATTCTGTGAATAATACACCTATGTATTCGCTCAGCAAAAAATTTTTATAACACCCCCTCAAAATTTTTTCTTTTCCGTTTCAAGGTGCGTAGATTCCAAAAATGCAATGTCCGTCCGCCGTCCGCCGTATCACGTGTACAGGCTTCATTTTCGGTCTAAAAAAGTCGTTCTTTCGCACACATGCTCCATTTGGGCCCTAGTTGTGTCCCGAAACTTTTCAGCCCGATCGGAATATACCCAGGGGTGTTATGAGTGAAAATGTGTATAAAAATAGGTACTTTTTGCGTTTTAACAACATGTTAGTAACATGAGCTTTTGAGGTATCTTTTTCCATGTTTTTGAGGACGAGAAGACCGAATATGAAGTCGATTTTGACCAAAGAAGCGGAAATTGAGGTTTTACCAAAGGTTCAGCTCCCAAAATTGGTTTTTTATGAGTCAAAAACCTGGAAAACTGTCTGAAATCACCATCAATGTGTACAATAACATTGGAAAAAGTGTAAACAGGTGAATCAAGACGATTAAATGGCACTACCAATGATCAAAGATGATCTTAAAAATAAAAAAAAAAAGCGTACCTATTTCATGTTTTGGGGGCCAAAATTGGTGGAAATCATCAGAAATAGCTATTTCAATCATTCCACATGAAAGAAACAATACATTTAACAGCCAACCAAAATCTCTAGAACTCCAATAGAATAATAAACCCATGTGACAAGGACTTTGCAGCGTTTTTGGAATCTACGCACCTTGAAACGTAAAAGAACAAATTCTGAGGGGGTGTTATAAAATTTTTTGCTGAGCGAATACATAGGTGTATTATTCACAGAATAATAAACCAAAAGTGGTGATGGAGGGGCGGAGACCATCGCTGATGGCCGTCCATCCGTAGACGTTCCTTCAAAAATGACCTTCCTTGGCCGGCATTTTGACCATCCGTAGCGACCCGTGACCATCAGTTAAGGTCAGGGTTTAACGGGACGTCGGCTTTCACGGAGGCGCCTGTGGTGTCCGTGAGGCGACGACGTTCCATCGCGTTCCGTGCGCGCTAGTGAACACGACAGATTGTGCTCCGTGGTGGGTTCCGTAACGAACAACCATCCGTCAGGATCACGGAGCCACTCATCTGGCGGAGGGTCGTCGTTCCGTAAACCAACGGTTATGACGAAGGACTGGTATGAGGGGCATCCGTTGTTTGTCCATCGTCCGTAGTGTGTCCGTAGGATCTTGTTGTCATTACGGAGGGATAGAAAGGTGGCTTCCGTAGTTGGAACGTCGTCCGTAATCCGTCCTTGGTGAATCGTTGTCATTGAGGAGGGGTGTAATTGTGGTGTCCGTCCTGGAATGTCGTCCAGTGTGTGTCCGTGGTTGACAGGTGTTATTAAGGAGGGGGTATAACAATGTGGCTTCCGTTGTGGGAACACCGTTCGTAGTGTGCCCATAAGAGCCACTTGCCGTCATGGACGGGCGTGAAGGTGTCTCCCGTCAAAGGCGGTGGTTGTCAAAAGCGCGAGGTGGTCCAAAAACACCTAAATTTTGGTTTATTATTTTCAATAATGAACCATTGGAATCGAGCATGAAAAAAAAAATTCTTAGCCCCCCTCAAAATTTGATGGTTTACGTTTCAAGGTATGTAGAATCCAAAACTGCAATAAAACGCTGCAAATCCCTGCACAACGGTTTATTATTTTGTATAGAATACCCTTCTGTTACAGATCACAGCTCTATGTATAGATAACCCGTCTATATAATATAATATGTACTATTCTATGCATAATTATGTAGATCGCAGACCCTCCGTAGGTTAGTACCTAACCCCGTACTTGTTACTAGGTACCTACCTAAATCACGAGTTAAATGTTGCTAAAATAATTCTGCCGATGACAAACAGTACCTAACAAAAAGAAACACACATAATGAAGTTCTGAAAAGAAATTGTTGATGAGGAGTGAAAAAAGTTGCAAAAGTACCTACCAACATACTCCAGCCCCTTCTACGTAGATGGTATAATGAACCGTTGTGTAATAATTTACCGTTGAGTAATGATTTACCGTAGTAATAATTTACCCATCAATAATACTTCAACGTTTGTTCAAGTTTCACTACCTACCAACAAACTCCAAAAGAGCCATCATTTTTCAAGCGAAATAATATCACAGAACAACCAACTCGACTTCATACTCGGCCAATATAATCAGGTGATCCCTACCAATGATTGGCCGTATTCACAAATTCCTATTGTGGGCGCGTCTCTGGTTACGAGATTTGGTTTGAATTGTATACAATTTCATTCACACTGGAGTCGAAAATGCCTGTCGGTGCAAACTTCGGGGCCTTACTGTGAACGAACGGCTGGACGTACGATGCTCCGGATGGTCTTAAAAAACTCGCAAGTTCAAGAACTATTTAAAACCGTAAAAATATTTACGTAAAAAAATGGTATAGGCGTTTTGAAAATGTCAACCCCTATTTTGAACCCCTTAGAGATGACTCACAGTAACGTCGAGCTTCGAGGACCAACTAGACGCCGAACGGAACCTATAACCCGAATTTCATCAATTTTTTTTCATGGTAACTAAGAAAAGTGGCCCGTACGGCGTACGGCGTACGGCGGACAGACAGAAATATTTTTATTGCAGTTTTGGATTCTACATATCTTGAAACGTAAACCATCAAATTTTGAGGGGGGGTAAGAATTTTTTTTTTCATGCTCGATTCCAATGGTTCATTATTGAAAATAATAAACCAAAATATTTCTGTCTGTCCGCCGTACGCCGTACGCCGTACGGGCCACTTTTCTTAGTTACCATGAAAAAAAATGATGAAATTCGGGTTATAGGTTCCGTTCGGGGTCTATAGTTGGTCCTCGAAGCTCGACGTTACTGTCAGTCATCTCTAAGGGGTTCAAAATAGGGGTTGACATTTTCAAAACGCCTATACCATTTTTTTACGTAAATATTTTTACGGTTTTAAATAGTTCTTGAACTTGCGAGTTTTTTAAGACCATCCGGAGCATCGTACGTCCAGCCGTTCGTTCACAGTAAGGCCCCGACGTTTGCACCGACAGGCATTTTCGACTCCAGTGTGAATGAAATTGTATACAATTCAAACCAAATCTCGTAACCAGAGACGCGCCCACAATAGGAATTTGTGAATACGGCCAATCATTGGTAGGGATCACCTGATTATATTGGCGGAGTATGAAGTCCAGTTGGTTGTTCTGTGATATTATTTAATTTGAAAAATGATGGCTCTATTGGAGTTTGTTGGTAGGTAGTGAAACTTGAACAAACGTTGAAGTATTATTGATGTGTAAATTATTACTACGGTAAATCATTACTCAACGGTAAATTATTACACAACGGTTCATTATACCATCTACGTAGAAGGGGCTGGAGTTTGTTGGTAGGTACTTTTGCAACTTTTTTCACTCCTCATCAACAATTTCTTTTCAGAACTTCATTATGTGTGTTTCTTTTTGTTAGGTACTGTTTGTCATCGGCAGAATTATTTTAGCAACATTTAACTCGTGATTTAGGTAGGTACCTAGTAACGAGTACGGGGTTAGGTACTAACCTACGGAGGGTCTGCGATCTACATAATATGTATAGAATAGTACATATCATATTATATAGACGGGTTATCTATACATAGAGCTGTGATCTGTAACAGAAGGGTATTCTATACAAAATAATAAACCGTTGTGCAGGGATTTGCAGCGTTTTTTTAATCAAAAGCGCGAATTCGAGAAGAAAGATTAGGTTCATAAGCGCCACTGCTTCCTATGTCAACAGCGCGAGCTGGAGCCGTTACTTTTACTTACTTAGGTACTGTTACTGTTTCTTTTACCAAATATTTTTCAATTTTTTCAATTTCAATTTTTTATTTATTCAGCAAATACTTTATACAACAAATATAATGTTTTTTAGAGAGTCTATATACATAATACAAGATCTAAACTTGTGTTGGTTTATGAGCCTAAGGTCAATGACCCGTCCAGGCTCGTCTCTTCCACCACTATTTTTATTAATGCGTATGTATGTACCAGCAGTTTCCTTGAAAAAACACACCGTAAGTATAAGGAGAATGAGTTATATTGATCAAGAACCAACAGTATTTACAGAGTAGTTAGTAAATACACTTAATGCTACGAAGGCTGATTTGTATTTTTATCCTAATTTAAACTTATTTATAACAACACTTTCGTTATTTTCAAGCTCAAAATATTCTAGAACTAGTTTTTAAAATTTTCCTGTTGATGTTGAAGTCTTGGTTAGGAGCGGTAACTGTTCAAATAGGGCTGGAGCTAGCCATGGAAATTGTCGAGTGTAGAAATCATTATGCGCCTGTGGTATCTGGAGGACATTTACCAAATACCTACCTACAACCTTCACTGTACCTACCTGAATCAAGGAAACAGGAATAAAAAAAATCAGAAATGTGAAAAAAAAGATATAGGTAGGTATTAACAACTTTTTTGTCATGTTTTTACCCTATCAAATATAAAGTTGTTATTATATTGAAAGAAATTTGAAATATCAAAAGTATCAGCGCAAACGCACTGAGCGGAGGATGAATACTAAACGACAAACCCCAGGAACGATGACAGTTGAGTGTAAGTGGGAGTTATGTAAGTACACTGAGTAGGTAAACGTTTCAATGAACAGAGGCCTGGGTCTTGGTCAAAAGTCGCGACTCCTCAGTTCGGCGACGATCAGCGATAGGAGCCTAGGAAAGGCGTTCTGCTTCAAGAACTGTTACTTTATTCTATTATAGTGGCTCGCGCTTTTAAATCTAAATACTAGCAGGGAACCTCGCGCTTTTAAAAATGAAAAAATTAAGGGAATTAGCGCTTATGATACCTACCCGGCGGGTGAGTACGCATTTTTGTTTATTGAATAATACACCTATGTATTCGCTCAGCAAAAACTATAATAACACTCCCACAAATTTTGGTTTATTATTTTCAATAATGAACCATTGGAATCGAGCGTGAAAAAAAAACTCGGCGCTTCGCGCCTCGCCAGGGGGGCCCCCTGGACCCCCCGGATGCTTACCGTTTGGAGCCTGCGGCTAAAAATCGAGAAACATGGAACATGCTTTAGCTATGTCTTCTTTGATTTCTTCAGTTTGGTTATTACAGGCGTAGATGTACCAGTAGAATGACGAGAACAGACACCCGACGACGTCTCGAAGGAGGGCAATTCGGTCCAGGGCACAACATCACCGGTGGACGGCAGGAGGTAGACTGATTAATGTAAATGAGGACTCGCGGTTCAGGTTCGTGCACAACTATAAAGGTTTATAGCACTTATGATTACTCACTACTTCTCAACTCACTATTTCTCACTACTTCTTATAGTTGTCATGACGGCAATGGATACGATGTATGTTTTCTAATTAGCTTCCCTGGTAATGAAGCTTCGACCCTCGCACATAAGATTGTTTACTAACCATTTATAACATCGCATTGTTGGATTAATATCTCGTAGATAAATATAAAACTGCGACATAAATGCGTGATAAATCGAGAGCTTTCCAACGAATGGAGAACGATTTTTGTCCGATGAAAACTAAAGAAGTTTCATTTCGCTAGAAACGACTCGGTTGTACGTGAAAATCATTAAAAAATTTCGTCACCCATTTTTTGTGACCAATTTTTCGTGACACATTCCGCGTGACATTTTTCGGCTAGTTAGTCCAAGGCTAAAGCATGTGTGTTCCATGCTAAAATTCTTACCCCCCTCAAAATTTGATGGTCTACGTTTCAAGTTATGTAGAATCCAAAACTGCAATAAAAATATTTCTGTCTGTCCGCCATACGGGCCACTTTCTTAGTTACCATGAAACAAAATTGATGAAATTCGGGTTATAGGTTCCGTTCGGCGTCTAGTTGGTCCTCGAAGCTCGACGTTACTGTCACTCATCTGTAAGGGGTTCAAAATAGGGGTTGAGATTTTCAGAACGCCGTAGCTCGAAAACTTTCGATGGAAGGGTATGGTTTTTTTTAACGTTATTAATTTGTCTTGAGCTAAACAATTTTTTGAGACCACCCGGAGCATCGTACGTCCAGCCGTTCGTGAGCACCAAAAAGCTTCGTCAACACGATCGTGAATCAAACGGTATAAATCCGGCCGGGATATCATCACTAGGGAGCACCTGACTATAATCAAGGATGGCTGTATGAAGTCGAGTTGTTTGTTCTGCGATATTATTTCATTTGACAAGTGATGGACTATTGGATTTTGTTGGTAGGTACTTGTGAATCTTGAACAAACGTTGAAGTATTATTGATGGGTAAATTATTACACAACGGCAAATTATTACACAATGGTAAATTATTACACAACGGTAAATTATTACACCACGGTAAATTATTACACAATGGTAAATTATTACACAACGGCTCATCTACCAAGAAGGGGCTGGATTTTATTGATAGGTACTTTTGGAACTTGAACAACCGTTGAAGTATTATTGATGGGTAAATTATTACACAATGGCAAATTATTACGCAACGGCGCATCTACCCAGAAGGGGCTGGGTTTTGATGATAGGTACTTTTGCAACTTGAACAACCGCTGAAGTATTATTGATGGGTAAATTATTTCACAATGGCAAATTATTACACAACGGAAAATTATTACACAATGGTAAATTATTACACAACGGTAAATTATTACGCCACGGTAAATTATTACACAACGGTAAATTATTACACAACGGCTTATCTACCAAGAAGGGGCTCGATTTTGCTGATAGGTACTTTTGCAACTTGAACAACCGTTGAAGTATTATTGATGGGCAAATTATTACACAACGGTTCATTATTCTATCTCCGTCGAAGGGGAACCTATACAGGTAAATTATTACACAACGGTTTAGGTAGGTACCTAGTAACGAGTGCGGGGTTAAGTATACTAACCTACGGAGGGTCTGCGATATACATAATATGTATAGAATAGTACATATATAAGTAGAAGGGTTATCTATACAGAGAGCTGTGATCTGTAACAGAAGGGTATTCTGTACAAAATAATAAACCGTTGTGCAGGGATTTGCAGCGTTTTTCTTTTACGTTTCAAGGTACTCGTACGTAGATTCCTAAAATGCCAGTGTCCGTCCACCGTTTCATCCATATATCAACTTCATTTTCTGTCTAAAAAAATCGTTCTTTCGCACACATGCTCCATTTGGGCCCTAGTTGTGCTCCGAAGCTCGGCCGCCCGATCGGAATATACCCAGGGATGTTATGGGGGGAAAATGTGTGTAAAAATAGTTATCGTTATACATGTTCTTTAGGGTGAGAAGACCGAATATAAAGTTGATTTTGACCATGAAGAATTGAGGTTGTAACGAAGGTTCAGCACCCAATATTAATTTTTTATGGGTCAAAATCCTATGTAATTGTCTGAAATCACCATAAGCTTGTATAATAAAACTAAACCCTGCAAAGTCCTTGTCACATGGGTTTATTATTCTATTATTTTATTGGTCTACAGAAATGCTGGCTGTTCATTTATTGTTTCTTTTATGCGTAATAATCGAAATAGCTATTTCTGATGGTTTCCATTAATTTTGACCCCTAAAACACAAATTAGGTACGCTTTTTTTTTTCTTTTTTTTTTAACTATCTTTGATCATTGGTAGTGCCATTTAATCGTCTTGATCCACGTGTTGACACTTTTTCTAGTGTTATTATACATACTGCTTGTGATTTCAGACGATTTCGCATGTTTTTGACTCATAAAAAATCAATTTTGGGAGCTGAACATCTGGTACAACCTCAACTTTCCACTCCTTGGTCAAAATCGACTTCATATTCGGTCTTCTCGTCCCCAAAAACATGGAAAACGATACCTCAAAAGCTCATTTTACTACTATGTTACTAAAACACAAGAAGTACCTATTTTTATACACATTTTCACTCATAACTCCCCTGGATATATTCCGATCGGGCTGAAAAGTTTCGGGACACAACTAGGGCCCAAATGGAGCATGTGTGCGAAAGAACGAATTTTTTAGACCTAAAATGAAGCCTGTACACGTGATACGGCGTATGGCGTACGGCGGACGGCGGACGAACATTGCATTTTTGGAATCTACGCACCTTGAAACGGAAAAGAAAAAATTTTGAGGGGGTGTTATAAAACATTTTTGCTCACCGAATAGATTGGTGTATTAGTCACAGAATAATAAACCAAAAGGGAGCCGAGGTCGTGGTTTTGGGGGCCAAAATTGGTGGAAACCATCAAAAATAGCTATTTCAATAATTGCACATAAAAGAAACAATAAATTAACAGCCAAAATTTCTGTACGTATATCCAATAGAATATAATAAAACCCAAGTGACAAGGACTTCGCGGCGTTTTTCCTCACTCTCAAGCCGGAGGTCCACCTGAGATGGCCTCATATGAAGTAGATGCGAATCACTGACCTCATCCAAGTACGTGGGAGATATCTGATAACTGCCAATATGCTCAGTAGTTTGAGCGGTGTGTGGAGAAAAATTATCAAACCTCGGTTCATTCCAACTGAGATGTCCCAGTCCAGGAAGACGGAGAGAAATCAACGCACTTGAAGAGTTCATTCAAAAGTTTTCATTTTCCTGTACCTTCGCCTTACCATGATGAGCTGTAATGACATCATAAATGCTGATCTACCAATTTAGATCACATGCTGCTTTGTCTCTAGGCAAACAACGCTAGATATCCCACCAAGGCAGCTTGCTCTCCCCTGACTTAATTATTGCTATCTATACAGGGTGTCCCAGTTCCTTCCGGAGAAACTCGGGGAATCGATTCTAATCTTCATTTGGAACAAAAAATTATCAGTACAAATTTTTCGAAAAGTCCTTCGTTTTAAAGATATCCGACAATTTGTGTTTTCCCAACTTTTCATTACCTTTACCACATAAAAACGCTAATAAATTCGAAAATATTGAGACTTCAACAAATCCAGTTACAACGTTTGAAAGAACGTTACATTTCCTGTAAGATTCTGATGTTCTCAATGGTCGAAGTTACGTAAAATGTTGGCCAATATCAGTTGGAACATTTGAAAATTTCAAAATTTGTTATTATGAAACTTTCTGGTATGATTTTTATGAAATTACAGAAGCGCTGGTTTTATTTTACGAGGTCTAATTAATTCCCCTCCCCTCAAATTCACCTCTGCTCATGTTTTCAAACGTTTAGTCATCATTTTTCAACTCTACTGCAACGTTATTTTTAAATCTAAGTATATCAATGTAAAGCCTATTACATGAAGAAGTTTTCTTGAAATTGAAAAGTTGAAGGTTTTTTTTAACCTCAGTAGAATGTAAAATCTTTTTCACAATTTTAAATTTTGAAAATTTTCAACTGATATTGGCCAACATATCTTTTAACTCTGAACATTGAAAACAGAAGAATCTTACAGGACATTTAACGTTCTTTCAAACGGTGTAATTGGATTTGTTGTAGTCTAAATATTTTCGAATTTATTAGCATTTTTTATGTGGTAAGGTAATGAAAAGTTGGAAAAACATAAAATTTCTACTGAGCATTTTTTGTTCCAAATGAAGAGTAGAATCGATTCCCTGTTTCTCCAGAAGGAAATGGGACACCCTGTATACAACAACAATATACTCCTGACGTGATCCATAAAGCAACGATGTGTAGATAATCATAAAAGATCATTCAGATAGGTACATAACCAGTCACTGTTAGCATGAATTGCCGATTATTTTGAGGAGTTTGCGGATACCTTGGCTTGGTCTGAGAAACCGAGCAGCTTAGATTGCTCTCCTGTCCTGGAATAGCAGGAAGAGAGTATGAAATCATCTTACTTGACGGATTCAGTCAAACTGCGTGGTTTCCTTTCCTCCGAACGACCATTGTAGGTTTTATCGACAACGGAATGCGAAGCACCGTTCAGCGGGAGCACACTGATCTGCCCGGAGTATGACCATATCACATGCAGCACACCAAAAATTAAGATCGCAAATCAGCTGAGTGCAAAATTAAGCCGCCAAATCCACTGAGTGGAAATTAAGCTCCAAAATCAACATATTGGAAATTTTGGGCTAAAAGACACTTGTCTTTTAAGACCAAAAACCTATCCACGATTCAATGTTTTTCCGTGAAGCAGAGAAAACTCGAATTTTCCCTCCATTTTGGTTTATTATCCTGTTAATAACACACCTATGTATTCGCTCAGCAAAAATTTTTTAAAACACCGCTTCAAAATTTTTTCTTTTACGTTTCAAGGTGCGTAGATTCAGAAAATGCAATGTCCGTCCGCCGTACACCGTCCGCCGTATCACGTGTACAGGCTTCATTTTCGGTCTAAAAAATTCGTTCTTTCGCACACATGCTCCAATTGGGCCCTAGTTGTGTCCCGAAACTTTTCAGCCCGATCGGAATATACCCAAGGGTGTTATGAGAGGGTATTTTTTGTGTTTGTAACATGAGGTTTTGAGGTATCGTTTTCCATGTTTTTAGGGCGAGAAGACCGAATATGAAGTGGATTTTGACCAGAGTGGAAAATTGAGGTTATAACGAAGTTTCAGCCTTAAATTTACGTTAAATTTTGGTCTAAAATCGTCGTTCTTCCGCACATAGTTTGGGTCCCCATTTGGGAACACTTTTGGGTCCCAGTTGTGCTCCAAAGATCAGCAGCCCAATCGGAATACACCCAGGGGCGTTATGGGAGAAAAATGGGTGTAAAAACGCTGCAAAGTCCTTGTCACATGGGTTTATTATTCTACTGGACACACCTACAGAAATGTTGGCTGTTCATTTATTGTTTCTTCTTTGTGCCGTAATTTAAATAGCTATTTGTGATGGTTTCCACCAATTTTGGCCCCCAAAAACACAAATCACGTTTTTTTTTTTCATATTATATTTGATCATTGATAGTGCCATTTAATTGTCTTGATTCACATGTTGACACTTTTTCTAGTGTTATAGAAACTGATGGTCATTTCAGACAGTTTTCCGAGGTTTTTGACTGATAAAAACATGGAAAACGATACCTCACAAGCTCATGTTCACTAAAACCTCTAAAATCCTTCAAAAACCCTTATTTTTACACATTTTTCTCCCATAACACCCCTAGGTGTATGCCGATCGGGATGCCGTGTTTCGGAGGACAAATAGGGCCCAAATGTGTTCCCAAATGGGGACTCGAACTGTGTGCGGAAAAACTACGATTTTATACCAAAATTTAACGTAAATTTAAGACTGAAACTTCGTTAAAACCTCAATTTTCCACCCTTTGGTCAAAAGCGACTTCATATTTGGTCTTCTCGTCCCAAAAACATGGAAAACGATACCTCAAAAGCTCATGTTACTAAAACACAAAAAGTAGGTACCGATTTGTATGCACATTTTCACTCATAGCACCTCTGGGTGTATTCCGATCCGGCTGAAAAGTTTCGGGACACAACTAGGGCCCAAATGGAGCATGTGTTCGAAAGAACGAATTTTTTAGACCGAAAATGAGGCCTGTACACGTGATACGGCGGACGGCCATTGCATTTTTGGAATCTACGCACCTTGAAACGTAAAAGAAAAAATTTTGAGGGGGTGTTATAAAAATGTATTGCTGAGCGAATACGTAGGAACACGTAATAAACCAAAGTAGGGGTTTTCGAGGAATTTTTGAGGTTTCAGTGAACATGAGCCTGTGAGGTATCGTTTTCCATGTTTTTTAGGGCGAGAAGACCGAATATTAGGTTGATTTTGACCGAAGAGTGAAGAATTGAGGTCGTAACGAAGGTTAAGCTCCGAAATTCATTTTTTTATTAGTCAGAAACCTGGGAAATTGTCTGAAATCATCATAAATTTGTATAACACTAGAGGTAGTATTAGCGGGTGAGTCAAGAAAATTAAATGGCACTATCAATTTTCAAAGATGAACAGCAATATTTCTGTAGGTATGTCCGGTAGAATAATAAACCCATGTGACAAGGACTTTGCAAGTTTTTTCAATAGCAGTTACCTCCTACTGTACACACACGAACGTCCCTGGATTCGAGATAGCTGATATCTAACACAGTTGAGATTCAAATCTCCTACGACAAAATCATCGCGAGACTGGATGAGGTTGTTTCGCAATAGTGCAACTATTCTATTGAATGCGCTATTTATGTTTGACCAGTCAACAGGATCTAAGGGTTAAAGGATCTGACGAAAAAAGTAGTCATAAAAAATGGTCACAAAAATCGGCACAATCGAAATACCTATTGTAAGTGGGGAGGGGGTCGAGATAACGATGCCTACAGGAAGCGGGGTGCAGATTAGATAAAACCGGCTCCATAATAGTGAATCGAGACGATTTATTCCCCCCCCCCCCCCCCCAACGTAAAAGGATAAACAGAAATTAGATCATTTTTGGAGGGATGCGGAAAAATGCAACGACGTCTGCTTGGTCGAGCGCTAATCCTTTTCATCGCTTATTCGTTTTCTTCTAATTTTCATCAAATTCATGCTGAACAGCATTGGTTAGCCTTTTCAGCTGGGATCCCGTTTAACGGAAATATTATTGACAGTGATCCGTACCTCACAACGAATGCTATGCTCAACCATCGAATTATACTACTAGTAGTATAATTCGATGTGCGCAAGTAATAGCACGTTTATTCCACTACTTTTAAAATGAGGAACTGGGTACATGCGCATGGTCGTGCGAAAGTCGTTTATATTTTTGTTTAATGAAATTAGATTCCATTTCAAGAACTTTGACACTAACCGCACTGTCCTATGAGCAGTGTCTAGTTCTTTTGGTTTATTATTGTGTGAATAATACCTACACCTATGTAATCGCTCAGAAAAAAATTTTATAACACCCCCTTCAAAATTTGTTCTTTTACTTGAAACGTAAACCCAGGTATCCCCAGGGGTGTTATGAGTGAAAATGTGTGTAAAAATAGGTACGTTTTGCGTTTTAGCAACATGTTAGTAACATGAGCTTTTGAGGTATCTTTTTCCATGTTTTTGGGGACGAGAATCCCGAATATGAAGTCGATTTTGACCAAAGACGCGGAAATTGAGGTTTTACCAAAGGTTCAGCTCCCAAAATTGATTTTTTATGAGTCAAAAACCTGGAAAACTGTCTGAAATCACCATCAATGTATATAATAACATTAGAAAAAGTGTAAACAGGTGAATCAAGACCATTAAATGGCACTACCAATGATCAACGATGATCTGAAAAAAAAAAGAAAAAAAATGCGTACCTATTTCATGTTTTGGGGGCCAAAATTGGTGGGAATCATCAGAAATAGCTATTTCAATCATTCCACATGAAAGAAACAATAAATTTAAGAGTCAACAAGAATCTCTAGAACTCCAATAGAATAATAAACCCATGTGACAAGGACTTTGCAGCGTTCGTTTTTCATGTTTTTGGGGACGAGAAGGCCGAATATGAAGTCGATTTTGACCAAAGAGTGGAAAATTAAGGTTCTACCAAATGTTCAGCTCCCAAAATTGATTTTTTTTTTGGAATCTACGCACCTTGAAAGGGAAAAGAAAAAAAAAATCAGTCATGCAGCATGACTTAATGAGCGAATTTTCAAAGAAATATTCGAATTAATGGCTATGGTTTTGAATAAAGGAAAACTTCGGTCTAAAATTTGGTTTTCTATGTATATTCTCTTCGTATTTATTTTAATTTGTACGTTTTGTCCATCCTGATTCTACCGTTTGTTTATTACGTAATTGTACTAAGTGCTTATTTATTTGATCGCTGTGGGTAAATTCAAGGAGTTGTACTAATCGTTTGCCTCCCCCTTTTTTGCTTCGAACTCTCGTCTTCAATTAATACTTCTCACATTTTTCAATCTGACCACTCTAAGGGGGTGGGGGTAAGAGTTTAAAGATTATCCTAGTTTTGGGTAATTTTTGCGCACTTTAAATGCTCTAATTTAAGAACGGATTTAGATATCTAAAATCCGATTTCACTATCGTGTTCAGCGTGCAAAAACCTTTAAAATGAGGGGTCACTTGTTAGAAAATAACATTTTGGGGATTTTTGGGTAATTTTTGCGCACTTTAAATGCTCTAATTTGAGAACGGATCAAGATATCTAAAATCCGATTCCACCATCGTGTTCAGCGTGCAAAAACCTTTAAAATGAGGGGTCACTTGTTGGAAAATAACATTTTGGGGATTTTTGGGTAATTTTTGCGCACTTTAAATGCTCTAATTTGAGAACGGATCAAGATATCTAAAATCCGATTCCACCATCGTGTTCAGCGTGCAAAAACCTTTAAAATGAGGGGTCACTTGTTAGAAAATAACATTTTGGGGATTTTTAGGTAATTTTTGCGCACTTTAAATGCTCTAATTTGAGAACGGATCAAGATATCTAAAATCCGATTCCACCATCGTGTTCAGCGTGCAAAAACCTTTAAAATGAGGGGTCACTTGTTGGAAAATAACATTTTGGGGATTTTTGGGTAATTTTTGCGCACTTTAAATGCGCCAAAACCCTCCTTAGAGTAGGCCAATTTCGCCCATCTTCGAACTTAGCCTTTCGATTGCCAAGATAGATTTTTTGTGCAAATTTGAGCTGTTTATCTCAATTCTATCGAGAGTTATCGTCTGGAGTGACACATATATAAATAAATATATAAATATATATATATATATATACATATAAAAAAGTGTTAAATTTCAGGAATCGTTTTAGAATGGTCTGAAACGGATTTCTATGAAGAAAATTTCCAAAAATTTATATTATTTAAATTTCGAAGCCATTGCAATAGCTTCATTTTCTTTGAAAATTCGCTAAAAGTTTGAGGGGGTGTTATAAAAATTTTTTGCTGAGCGAATACATAGGTGTATTATTCACAGAATAATAAACCAAAATGCAGTCATTTATCTCTCGGTTAAATTAGATGCACTTTTTAACCAAATTTGAACGCGTCAGTTACTAAATTGGCCCGGGATCGGTCGTCAGTCGCCCTGAACCCTAAACCAGTGATCAAAAACCTACATTTTGAAAGAAATTTCAACCATTTATCTTTCGGTTAAATGAGTAGCCAAAATGTTGAAAATTGAATTCAAAATTTGTATAATAATGCCCCGGGTAGGGCGTGGCTGACTCGCGGATCTCGTTTCAGGGCAACAAGCCCCTTCGATTTAGTGGGATTATAGCTATACATCTTCCGGTTAAATTAGGAAGCCGCTGGCTCTCTAACTATAGGCATCAAGGCACTCCTCACGATCTGAAACATCATGCACACGTCCATGTACAAAGGAACTACGACAAATACTGCCAACACCTGACAAAAATGACAACAGTACCGTTTCGACACCATGGTTGTGGTTCTCGCAGGCGTACTTGACTCCTTCCCCATAAGTCCACATGTACGCCTTACAGCGAGTCTTGGGCTTCGAGGCACACGACCACCGCAGACAGCCATTGGCAAGTTTTTTGCTAAAGAAAAACTTGTGCGGTCCACGACGTCCCCGCCTCCACTGGCTCCTCCTCGCACCCATTCAGTACTCTGCGAATTCATTATTGCGACTGAGCGGTCCTAGGATGTCTGCATTATCTTTATTGAGAGCGTTCGATATAAGTTCAATATCCTATCAAAACATCCTATCTAAGATATAAAGTTCAATTCCTATCTAAACGAACGGGCGCATCGTACGCGAGTGGGCGAGTGGACTTTCACTTCGGAGTGGCCCGGTGGGAGCGCAACGTAGGTAGCCATCGACGTGAAATCACCATCAATTTGTTGAATAAGACTAGAAAAAGAGTTAACACGTGGATCAAGACGATTAAACTATCAATGATCAAAGATAATTTGAAAAAAAAGGAGCGTACCTAATTCAAGTTTTGGGGGCCAAAATTTGTGGAAACCACCAGAAGCTGTTTCAATTATTTTACATGAAAGAAACAATAAACAGCCAGCATTGATAAACCCATGTGAAAAGGACTTTGCAGCGTTTTTCTAGTGGTATTATACAAATTGATGGTGATTTCAGACGATTTCCCAGGTTTTTGCCTCATAAAAAATCAATTTTGGCAGCTGAACCTTTGGTAGAACCTCAATTTTCCACTCTTTGGTCAGCCAACGTTTCTGTAGGTATGTCCAGTAGAATAATAAACCCATGTGACAAGGACTTTGCAGCGTTTTCACTCATAAAACCCCTGGGTATATTCCGATCGGGCTGCAGAGTCTCGAGACAACTAGGGCCCAAATGGAGCATGCGTGCGAAAGAACGACTTTTTTAGACCGAAAATGAAGCCTGTACACGTGATACGGCGGACGGCGGACGGCGTACGGCGGACGGACATTGCATTTTTGGAATCTACGCACCTTGAAACGGAAAAGAAAAAATTTTGAGGGGGTGTTATAAAACATTTTTGCTCACCGAATAGATTGGTGTATTAGTCACAGAATAATAAACCAAAAACGCTGCAAAGTCCTTGTCACATGGGTTTATTATTCTATTGGACGACAGAAATGTTGGCTGTTCATTTATTGTTTCTTTTATACATAATAATCGAAATAGCTATTTCTGATGGTTTCCATTAATTTTGGCCCCTAAAACACAAATTAGGTACGCTTTTTTTTTTCTTTTTTTTTTTTTTTTTTTAAACTATCTTTGATCATTGGTAGTGCCATTTAATCGTCTTGATCCACGTGTTGACACTTTTTCTAGTGTTATTATACAAATTGATGGTGATTTCAGACGATTTCCCAGGTTTTTGACTCATAAAAAATCAATTTCGGGAGCTGAACATCTGGTACAACCTCAATTTTCCACTCCTTGGTCAAAATCGACTTCATATTCGGTCTTCTCGTCCCCAAATACATGAAAAACGATACCTTAAAAGCTCATGTTACCAACATGTTGCTAAAACGCAAAAAGTACCTATTGTTATACAGATTTTCACTCATAACAGTCCTGGGTATATTCCGATCGGGCTGAAAAGTTTCAGGACACAACTAGGGCCCAAATGGAGCATGTGTGCGAAAGAACGATTTTTTTAGACCGAAAATGAAGCCTGTACACGTGATACGGCGGACGGACATTGCATTTTTGGAATCTACGCACCTTGAAACGGAAAAGAAACAATTTTGAGGGGGTGTTATAAAAACTTTTTGCTGAGCGAATACATAGGTGTATTATTCACAGAATAATAAACCAAAAGGTGGTGCAAACCACCAGAAATAGCTATTTCAATTATTTCACATGAAATAAACAATAAATGAACAGCCAGCATTTCAGTAGGTAAGTCCATTAGAATAATAAACCCATGTGACAAGGACATTGCAGCGTTTTGGTTTATTAGTCGGTGAATAATACACAGCCTATATATTCGCTCAGCAAAAAATTTTCATAACACCCCCTCAAAATTTTTTCTTTTACGTTTCAAGGTGCGTAGATTCCAAAAATGCAATGTCCGTCCGCCGTACGCCGTATCACGTGTACAGGCTTCATTTTTGGTCTAAAAAGTCGTTCTTTCGCACACATGCTCCATTTGGGCCCTAGTTGTGTCCCGAAACTTTTCAGCCCGATCGGAATATACCCAGGGGTGTTATGAGTGAAAATGTGTATAAAAATAGGTACTTTTTGCGTTTTAGCAACATGTTGGTAACATGAGCTTTTGAGGTATCGTTTTTCATGTTTCTGGGGACGAGAAGACCGAATATGAAGTCGATTTTGACCAAAGAGTGGAAAATTGAGGTTGTACCAAATGTTCAGCTCCCAAAATTGATTTTTTATTAGTCAAAAACCTGGGAAATCGTCTGAAATCACCATCAATTTGTATAATAACACTGGAAGTAGTATCAACACGTGGATCATGACGGTTAAATACCACTACCAATGATCAAAGTTAAATTGAAAAAAAAAGAAAAAAAAGGGAGCGTACCTATCTAATTCCTGTTTTAGGGGCCAAAAATGGTGGAAACCATCAGAAATAGCTATTTCGATTATGTCCCATGAAAGAACCAATAAATGAACAGCCAACATTTCTGTAGGTGTGTCCAATAGAATAATAAACCCATGTGACAAGGACTTTGCAGCGTTTTTCTTCTTTTTTCGTCTCTCGGTCCCTTTAAATTTATTTTAAAGGACCCCTAAAGGGCCTTCCTGTCGTCATTTAAATGGCCCAATGAGGTTTTCACCTCCCAGGCCACAGAATTTTGGTCCTAATGGGCCAAGTAATAACGGTCCACTGGTGGACTACGACGACGAAATTGCTAAGGAGCACGATAAATCATATCACACTGCTACATCGACCCAACAAATCAGGAAAGCAGATAGGAACGCCATAATGGCTTTTTGGTTTATTATTTTCAATAATGAACCATTGGAATCGAGCTTGAAAAAAAAAAAAAATTCTAACCCCCTTCAAAAGTTGATGGTTTACGTTTCAAGGTATGTAGAATCCGAAAATGCAATAAAAATATTTCTGTCTGTCCGCCGTACGCCGTACTGATCACTTTTCTTAGTTACCGTGAAAAAAAATTGATGAAATTCGGGTTATAGGTTCCGTTCGGGGTCTAGTTGGCCCTCGAAGCTCGACGTTACTGTCAGTCATCTCTAAGGGGTTCAAAATAGGGGTTGAAATTTTCAGAACGCCGTAGCTCGAAAACTTTCGATAGAAGGGTATGGTTTTTTCACGTTATTCAATTTGTTTTGAGCTAAACAATTTTTTGAGACCACCCGGAGCATCGTACGTCCAGCCGTTCGTGAGCACCAAAAAGCTTCGTCAACACGATCGTGAATCAAACGGTAACAATCCGGCCTGCATATCATCGCTAGGGAGCACCTAATTATAATCAAGGATGGCTGTATGAAGTCGAGTTGGTTGTTTTGCGATATTTCATTTGATAAGTGATGAACTATTGGATTTTGTTGGTAGGTACTTCTGAAACTTGAACAAACGTTGAAGTATTAGTGATGGGTAAATTACTATACAATGGTAAATTATTACACAACGGCAAATTATTACACAACGGTAAATTATTACACAACGGTTCACTCCCAAGAAGGGGCTGGATTTTGTTTATCGGTACTTTTGCAACTTGAACAACCGTTGAAGTATTATTCATGGGCAAGTTATTACACAACGGTTCATTATACTTGACCACGAGGTACTGACCACTTTTTCACTCCACATCAACGAATTTCCTTCAGAACTTCATTATTTGCGTTTCTTTTTGCCATTTTAGCTACTATTTGTCATCGACTGAATTATTTTAGCAACATTTAACTCGTGATTTAGGTAGGTACTTATTAACGAGTACGGGGTTAGGTACTAGGTAACGTACGGAGGGTCTTCGATCTACATAATATGTTGTATAGAATAGTGCATAATTATTATATTATTTAGACGGGCTATCTATACATAGAGCTGTGATCTGTAACAGAAGGGTATTCTATACAAAATAATAAACCATTGTGCAGGGATTTGCAGCGTTTTTCTATGATCCTCCCCCCCAGTTCAGATGTCACAGTGGGCAAGGGGGTCCCGCCCTGGTGAGAGGCGTGCAATGACGTCAGAACTTTTAGAATCTTTGAAAAATAATCTTACAAAAAGAACATCTGTCGTAGCACAACGAGGTTGTCGTCGAAATTCTAAGGATGGAATCTATGCACTATTCTCATTTTTGGACAACTACTGGCCTATGGCGATTGGACAATGTTAAAAGTTAGTTTGAGATAAATTTGTATGATGTGTTGTATATTTCGATAATATAGGGTCCAGCCACCCATAAACCACGTAATGCACAGCCATATAATAATTATCATACCCGAGACAAACTGTCGTGCACTGTCCAGGTTATATGTATTACGCGAAGCTCTATAATCAATTAGCACACCTCCTGATTTGCATTTTAATATACAGGGTGTATCAGATAAGGTGCGCAGTACTTCACCCGCGTATTCTACAACCAATTTCCAACAAAAAGTGCCTCATAGCAATTTTTTTCATCTCGCTTAGTTTTTGAGTTATTTCACTTCTAAGATTTTTTCGTGTTTTCGACGTTGTCTCAGCAAAACGGCTATAACTCACAAACAGTATTATGTAAAGTAAAAGTTGAGGATACCGTTGGAAAGTGCGTTAAATTTCCTATCTTTCAAGCGCCAAACCGATTTTTTTTGCTCACATCGAGTTGGCGAAAAATCACTCTACAAAGCAAACTTCAAGAAAATTTGAAAAAAGAAGGTTTTTCAAACGTTCAGTACTCCACTCTAATCTGCAATTGATCAGGTGCCTGTAGCTTAAAAAATGCGCCAAAAGGTCAGCTTTCGAATGGTATATCAAAAACAATTTTTACTATTTTATTTGGTCGAGAAAACCTCGTTTGAATGCAAAAAACAGCAACGCAAGTCGAGGTTTTTGACGCTTGGTAATGGGTTTCAAATAAGTAGGCATTTTTACGAACAAAATTTATCTGTTTTATCTTCTAAGGTGCAGTTTTAAATTTGTCGAATGCGATATTTCCTATGTGATGGCGAGTTCAGGCTGAGACATGTCGAGAAACTTCACTGGTCCGTCATCTGCACGTTGAAACTCAATCAGTACCTCTGTTGACCTCAATCTCTTCGCTTTGTACAAAGCGAATTTTTCAATAATTTTTCAATAATTTATCATTTTTTCAAATTTATCGAATTTTTCAAATTTATCAAATTTATCGAATTTTTCAATGCGCAAAAGGACACATTTGTGCATTCAACAAAATGGAGGCCATTTTGAAAATTTACTGTAATTACGTATTAGAAAATGCTTGCACAAATTTAAAACTGCACCTTAGAAGATAAAACAGATTAATTTTGTTCGTAAAAATGCCTACTTATTTGAAACCCATTACCAAGCGTCAAAAACCTCGACTTGCTTCGCTGTTTTTTGCATTCAAACGAGGTTTTTTCGACCAAATAAATTAGTAAAAATTGTTTTTGATATACCATTCGAAAGCTGACCTTTTGGCGCATTTTTTAAGCTACAGGCACCTGATCAAATGCAGATTAGAGTGGAGTACTGAACGTTTGAAAAACCATCTTTTTTCAAATTTTCTTGAAGTTTGCTTTGTAGAGTGATTTTTCGCCAACTCGATGTGAGCAAAAAAAATCGGTTTGGCGATTGAAAGATAGGAAATTTAACGCACTTTCCAACGGTATCCTCAACTTTTACTTTACATAATACTGTTTGTGAGTTATAGCCATTTTGCTGAGACAAGGTCGAAAACACGAAAAAATCTTAGAAGTGAAATAACTCAAAAACTAAGGGAGATAAAAAAAATTGCTTTGAGGCACTTTTTGTTGGAAATTGGTTGTAGAATACGCGGGTGAAGTACTGCGCACCTTATCTGATACACCCTGTATATGAAGTGATATTTGGCTTCTTCGTAAAAGTTCCTAAACTTGCAGAGTGCTACTAGTGACGTTCCGATAATTCCGATATTTACTGACATCGATACTTTCTTTCGATATTTCCAATATTTGTAACGATACCATGGATTCGATAATATCGGAAAATATAAAGAAAATCTGTGTTATCCTATTCCGCCGACAGCCGCGCATAATAATCCACACAATCCGCCGGTATCCACAACTTAAAGGCGACATAACGAAGGAGCTGACACCTGACACTATGGATACTATTTCTTCGATTCTTAGTATATTCCACGATTGGGCAGACCAAAGATTTATATAACAGTGCCATAGCCTCAACAGAGGTAAAGTCGCGAGTGCACCTCTTCAGGAAATCCAACATTCGCCGCCACAGCAAGGGCATGGTCGATGAACGATGAAAGCACCTTGAAACGTAAAAGAAAAAATTTTGAGGGGGCGTTATACAAATTGCTTGCTGATCGATTACATAGGTGTATTATTCACAGAATAATAAACCAAAATACACTGTTATATATAGGTTTTGGTGATCAAACTATTGTCAGTAACAAACAATAACTAGATGTGTATGAGTACTGATTAATCAAAAAGAATGAATAAATTGTGCATTTCCAAGCAATGTTTTATGGTAGGCATTCAAAATCCTAGCACTCCCAAGTCCCGTTTCAGCTCCAGCCTAACAACAGGTGCACCCCCAGTCATAATAATATATTGAATGATCGATGCACTCTCGGGATCTTGTGTAGGATCTGACCGTGATCTTGGGTTCAGATTTGTTTCAATACCTAGTTACCTATATATTTTGAGAACACACAAGAAAGATAATGAAAATACTTGGTATCTGAAGAAATATTCGATATTGATCAGTATTGTAACTAAAAGAATTTCAGGAACATGGTATCAGATGATACTATATTGGCGGTATCGATACTTTTCTTTCGATATGATGGTAATATCAGTAAAACCTTGCGATACTGTATCGATACCAAATATCGGATCGAATGCGGTTTTCTGAACGTCAGTAGTCTGCAACGGACCGGTAAGATTTACATACTTTCTGCCCACAATTAATATTTTTGTACCTTAACTCACCACACTCGAAGCATTGTGCGGTTGCCGCCTAACTTCTATAATAATTATTGTATCTATAAAGTGCCTTCCGCTACCAGGTATTTGGACCCAGTAGCGGTGCGTGGGGTCTGATAACGGTGACAGACCAGAACACAAAACCAACAGATATGTCTACAAAATACCCCAAGGCAACAAATACCCTTCCCTTATTTACTGATATTCCCTTATTTACTGATAGCAGTGATATACAGCAAAGCTTCTCTTTTAATCAACACTCTATCGTCGTAGGTACGACAACGTCGGCAATTTCTACTGCAAATTAGCCACCAAATTCATGTGTTACAAAAATATAGTAAACTAAAATACAACAAAACAATGACCAGTCGGCTGGCACCTATACTTGACTCTTGAATGGAGCAGCCATTGACTAGAAGCTAGGTAGTTATCTGTGTGTTGACGCCGATCAATCCACAAACAGCAAACAGGACAAAACGCACGTAGGTAACACAAATAAAAATCTGTCATCGGAACCGGACTGAACGCAAAACGCACAAAATTTGACGCAAAAAAATTGAAAACTGACAGAGAAAGCGAATGTGATAACAAATCAGAAAACGGATAACTGACAGAGAAAAAACCAGTCATGCAGCATGACTTAATGAGCGAATTTTCAAAGAAATATTCGAATTAATGGCTATGGTTTTGAATAAAGGAAAACTTCTTCCTCCTACTGTTAGTACCTAAATTGAATAATTTGAAATAGATTTTTTCTTTCGTCTTCCTTCTAGTAATACGTGGGCCGGTACTTAACTATCTATGAAGATATCATAACAATTATATGTCAAATGGGAAATTCAAGGAGTTGTACTAATCGTTTGCCTCCCCCTTTTCTGCTTCGAACTCTCGTCTTCAATTAATACTTCTCACATTTTTCAATCTGACCACTCTAAGGGGGTGGGGGGTAAGAGTTTAAAGATTATCCTAGTTTTGGGTAATTTTTGCGCACTTTAAATGCTCTAATTTAAGAACGGATTTAGATATCTAAAATCCGATTTCACCATCGTGTTCAGCGTGCAAAAACCTTTAAAATGAGGGGTCACTTGTTAGAAAATAACATTTTGGGGATTTTTGGGTAATTTTTGCGCACTTTAAATGCTCTAATTTGAGAACGGATCAAGATATCTAAAATCCGATTCCACCATCGTGTTCAGCGTGCAAAAACCTTTAAAATGAGGGGTCACTTGTTGGAAAATAACATTTTGGGGATTTTTGGGTAATTTTTGCGCACTTTAAATGCGCCAAAACCCTCCTTAGAGTAGGCCAATTTCGCCCATCTTCGAACTTAGCCTTTCGATTGCCAAGATAGATTTTTTGTGCAAATTTGAGCTGTTTATCTCAATTCTATCGAGAGTTATCGTCTGGAGTGACACATATATATATAAATATATATATACATATAAAAAAGTGTTAAATTTCAGGAATCGTTTTAGAATGGTCTGAAACGGATTTCTATGAAGAAAATTTCCAAAAATTTATATTATTTAAATTTCGAAGCCATTGCAATAGCTTCATTTTCTTTGAAAATTCGCTAAAACAAATCAGAAGAAGCATCTCGTATCGAGATGGCAAATTGAATCGAAGGGATCGAATCGATTGTGAAATGTTCGATTTCGGGGTTGAAATGAGATTCTGGGGCAGTGGCCCAAAGTAGGCGTGGCAAACAACATTTTTACTCGACTTTTACTTAGCTTGCGCGGACAGGCAACTTTTCTCGGTTGCCCTGTCGACACCAGGTCCCAGGAGCGAAGTTTCGATTTCAATTGCACGACATCGATTACTGTTGCTATATTCTGATAACATGCTCCGTCTGTGGAGCTACAGGGAGCCAACATGACGGAACCACATATTGAATATCCATAGCCAGAGAACTCTGTCGAGTCGCTGTTGAAATTTGTGAAAAATGCTATGTACAGTTTACGGAGGGAAATTCAAACGCCAACTGAACACATGGTTGTTTTTAGCGAATTTTCAAAGAAAATGAAGCTATTGCAATGGCTTCGAAATTTAAATAATATAAATTTTTGGAAATTTTCTTCATAGAAATCCGTTTCAGACCATTCTAAAACGATTCCTGAAATTTAACACTTTTAGCGAATTTTCAAAGAAAATGAAGCTATTGCAATGGCTTCGAAATTTAAATAATATAAATTTTTGGAAATTTTCTTCATAGAAATCCGTTTCAGACCATTCTAAAACGATTCCTGAAATTTAACACTTTTTTATATGTATGTATATATATATATATATATGTGTCACTCCAGACGATAACTCTCGATAGAATTGAGATAAACAGCTCAAATTTGCACAAAAAATCTATCTTGGCAATCGAAAGGCTAAGTTCGAAGATGGGCGAAATTGGCCTACTCTAAGGAGGGTTTTGGCGCATTTAAAGTGCGCAAAAATTACCCAAAAATCCCCAAAATGTTATTTTCCAACAAGTGATCCCTCATTTTAAAGGTTTTTGCACGCTGAACACGATGGTGGAATCGGATTTTAGATATCTTGATCCGTTCTCAAATTAGAGCATTTAAAGTGCGCAAAAATTACCCAAAAATCCCCAAAATGTTATTTTCTAACAAGTGACCCCTCATTTTAAAGGTTTTTGCACGCTGAACACGATGGTGAAATCGGATTTTAGATATCTAAATCCGTTCTTAAATTAGAGCATTTAAAGTGCGCAAAAATTACCCAAAACTAGGATAATCTTTAAACTCTTACCCCCCCCCCCCCCCCACCCCCTTAGAGTGGTCAGATTGAAAAATGTGAGAAGAATTAATTGAAGACGAGAGTTCGAAGCAAAAAAGGGGGAGGCAAACGATTAGTACAACTCCTTGAATTTCCCATTTGACATATAATTGTTATGATACCTTCATAGATAGACAAGTACCGGCCCACGTATTACTAGAAGGAAGACGAAAGAAAAAATCTATTTCAAATTATTCAATTTAGGTACTAACAGTAGGAGGAAGAAGTTTTCCTTTATTCAAAACCATAGCCATTAATTCGAATATTTCTTTGAAAATTCGCTCATTAAGTCATGCTGCATGACTGGTTTTTTTTACTCTGTTTCTGTGTGCCGGGGCAGTGGCCCAAGTGGCCTTACGGACGCAACGGCCCTGTATTGGACCCCACTTTAAAACACTGCTTTATAGTTGAATTGCACTAGTCAGCCTTTGTAGTTAGTTTCCAAAATGACTGCTAAATAACAACTGTACGAAGCTTAAGATCTGAAAAATCTTCATAAAAAAGAAACCTACCATAACATCGGAGTCGAATCATGGTTTTGTATTATGACAATAAAGACTGTTTCAGCTGCTGATTTCACTACGAATGAGGCACACTAAGAAAGGATGACGTTATGGTTTCAGGAAACGGTCCCCGTCATACCGGAGGGGTCCTTGAGGAATTCCCTGAGTTTACAAGTATTAGATGACTTGTTCCATTTCCCACTTCGCATTCTTCAGTTGGAAACGTGGAAGCTCCTTTTTGTTGACTTAGGGCGCTTGGTTTTTCTCGTTTCTGAAGAAGGAAAAAAATAAGGCTCCCTCTTTGTTTTTCTAAGGGTTTTAATCAAAAGCTGGGGGGAGCTGGGGGGGTTTTCTGAGTAAGATTACGGAAGAAGGGAGATATTTCACCTCGGACGGTTCGATAACTCTTCACAAAGCACAGATCTGCTACAGATGAGAGCGCAGAGTAAGCTAAGCTACTGAATATTTTTGTTATTCGTACTTATCAGTCATTCATTTCACAGCACAGAGATTAAAAACATGAACATCAATCATAGCATCACACTGTTACCATTACCATCAAGATCAATTTTTTTTTTTGAAATTTAAACGTTCATATTTTATTCAAACAAAACGTAGGACACACTTTCTTGTAATCGCAGATCTCTTGAGGATGCAGCCCCCGTCGTCCTCAGCTGCCATTGTCCCATATGCCTGCTGTGCAGGTTTTCCGAAGCTTGGCATAGGTAATTTGACTATCGAAGTGGGCAAAGATGTCCAGGAGTTCATCCTAAGGGCTTCCTACAGTACCATTAGGGGCATTAAGGCGCCGTCCTCCAATCCGAGGCACCTGACCTTCCGCCGTGATCCCCTCACCCTCAGTGACACTGCCCGGATAACTGACATCTGGGTTTTTACCCGTGCCCACTGCATCACCTGAGACAGTGGCTTCGACCATTTGTTGGCCAGGACCTCTGAGAGTCTCTTCAGGAAGGCCAAGTACTCCTTGTGGAGAGCTCCCTCACAAGAAACGACCAACGGAGTGAATGACCCCCTTAAGTCTTCGGCTGCTGTGTCGTATTTGGCGTGTTTCGCATTTGCAGCGTTTTGGGAGACTGTTGACCAATCTTGGGAGGCATAGGAGGGGGCGTCTGCGTTAATTACGCGGGTGTCCAAGTACGCTGCCCTTTCTACATCCCAGAGGCCATGAATCCTGATGTCCGCCACCAGCCGTGGAGTTCCATCTTCACTTTCCTGCATGACTGGTTCTACGCCCACAGAGTTCCATGCTAAATTGGCCATCTTAGCGCACTGATCTCTGATTTGGTCATGGCCATGTTTTATAAGTCCCCCTTTCTTGCAGTTTAGGGCGTGACACAGGTTCATTGGTTCGCCACAGCCGTCACATCTCGTGGGTAGTGCTTGAGGTTCCCTTCCATACCTCAGTGCCAAGGCATCTCGGAATTGCAGTTGTGAAAGGTCCAGGTCATCTCGCTGCAGTGGAATTACCGTCAGCCATTGCGAAGCATTAGCCTGCACGATTCGTTGGAGGGTCCATCTTTGTTTTCCTGGGAGGGCACGGAATTGATTATCATCACGATGGCGCTTGATTCGTGTTTCCTATGTAAAGATACTCTGAAAGTTACTAACTAGAAAAACTACAGTTTGTGTTCTAAATTGTGGAAGTTTGGCTCACGAAAGTTTTGTTTCAACTATTTTGAAGGACACCGGGTCCGACTTACCTGTTTCGCGGACATGCTCGGAATTCTCTGCCGAAAGGGAGAGAGGACGATGAGGTTCCTAAGGTAGTATTGCTTTCATTTACCGATTTTGACACCTTTTACTTCGATTGAATTGATAGTCACTCACTTTTAGCTACAAAGTTTAAACAACAAGCCGTGGCTCTCAAGTTTTTGAATACTTTACACACACGAAAAGCATAAGCGAGCACGGTATCAACCGCCTGTTAATAGAGAATGCTACTTTCAAGAGCCTTGAAAAGGAGATGACTTGGAAAACAGTTCGGTGCTTTGACCGACTCCCAAAATCGTACAGTGGCTTCGAACATGGATATAAGTACCGTCAGGACTAGTGAGATCTGTGAAATACCGATTGAAACTGGTCCCAAGTGTAATTTAGGACCTCGACGCTGACCGGTATATTCCTACAGAAATTTAGGCTGTTCATGCCGACCAATATAAATAAAAAACCAGTCATGCAGCATGACTTAATGAGCGAATTTTCAAAGAAATACTTCTCACATTTTTCAATCTGACCACTCTAAGGGGGTGGGGGGTAAGAGTTTAAAGATTATCCTAGTTTTGGGTAATTTTTGCGCACTTTAAATGCTCTAATTTAAGAACGGATTTAGATATCTAAAATCCGATTTCACCATCGTGTTCAGCGTGCAAAAACCTTTAAAATGAGGGGTCACTTGTTAGAAAATAACATTTTGGGGATTTTTGGGTAATTTTTGCGCACTTTAAATGCTCTAATTTGAGAACGGATCAAGATATCTAAAATCCGATTCCACCATCGTGTTCAGCGTGCAAAAACCTTTAAAATGATGGGTCACTTGTTGGAAAATAACATTTTGGGGATTTTTGGGTAATTTTTGCGCACTTTAAATGCGCCAAAACCCTCCTTAGAGTAGGCCAATTTCGCCCATCTTCGAACTTAGCCTTTCGATTGCCAAGATAGATTTTTTGTGCAAATTTGAGCTGTTTATCTCAATTCTATCGAGAGTTATCGTCTGGAGTGACACATATATATATATATAAATATATATATACATATAAAAAAGTGTTAAATTTCAGGAATCGTTTTAGAATGGTCTGAAACGGATTTCTATGAAGAAAATTTCCAAAAATTTATATTATTTAAATTTCGAAGCCATTGCAATAGCTTCATTTTCTTTGAAAATTCGCTAAAACAAACGTTCAAACAACAAAATCAACCGATTTTAATACCAAATCAACGAGAAACCAAGTATAAAACTATGGCAATAGTAATAAAAAAATCTGCAAATTATTACACAACGGTTTACTATTTACCTCATTTTGTTTTCATGAAACAGAAATCTCAAGTGGTTGAGATGTTGGAGCGTTTCATTGCTGAAACCAATGTGTTAGGCCACCAAATTAAAGAGTTGTTGAGCGACAATGGTGGAGAATTTGATTGTGAAGTCGTGAGAAAACTGTTGCACAAAAGTGGCATAAAAAAAAAGATTAACAATGCCATACACTCCTGAACAAAATGGGTGCTGTGAACGAGACCACAGAACTATTGCAGAAGCCGGTAGAACCCTGCTGCACGCTCGTGAAAATGTTCCACAAGGTCTTTGGGCTGAAATGAATAGTAGAATTGGTGTTTCTTCTGTTGAGGGGAAATCACCTTTTGAATTGTGGACTGGTAAAAAGCCAGACATCAAAAATCTACGGATAATAGGCTGTACTTGCTATGCTCACATTCCAAAACAGTGCAGAGGAAAATTGTGTAAGAAAGCCGTGAAAGGTATCTTGATTGGGTATGATGGAAACGATGGGTACAGAATTTGGTCCCCTGATAGACTAAAACTGATAAGGTTGTAACTTTTGATGAATCACCTTTGAAAACTGTAGAAAACTGAGACAACAATGATCAAGGTGGATCCGACGAATCAATTGTGGATTTTCGACATCTTTTAGACCAGAAGGAAAAAAGACCATGAAAATGACGTAAATCCTGCAACACCAACAGGTAACGCAGAGACTGAAAGCTCTGATCGAGTACTGAGGGACCGCACAGCGCTCAGGAAACCAGAAAGGTATGGTTTTGATGCACTTGTTGTTTGGAGAAGATGAAATTCTGAAACTTGATGAACCCAAAAACTACAGAGAAGCAATGAACAGCGAAAACAAAGAAAATTGGGAAAAAGCTATGCAAAGAGCAATACCAACCAAATGGGTGTTCTTAGTCAAAATGAACCCGGATGGTACGGTGGAGCGATTCAAGGCAAGGCTGGTGGTTCAAGGATTTTCGCAAAAACAAGGTGTGGATTATGAACAAACTTTTTCACCTGTTGCTAAAGCAAGTACTGTTCGGACATTGCTTAGTGTTGCTGCAAGTCAGAACATGCACTTGTTACAATCTGACGTTTCAAATGCTTTTCTGTATGGATATGTGCAAGAAGAGATTTATGTAAAACAACCCGAAGGGTATAATGGTGGTTCGAACCAAGTTTGTAGGCCAAATCGTAGTTTGTATGGCCTAAAACAGGCTCCTCGCTGTTGGAACCAACGGTTCGCTGCATATTTGTTGCGGATTGTATTCATACAAAGCGAAGCGGACACTTGCTTATTTTTGAAGAAAACTAAAACCTCAAAAATCATGCTTGCGTTGTATGTCGATGATGGTTTAGTTGATGCAAGCCGGGAGGAAGACTTGAAGAGTTTCATTGCAGATTTGGAAAAAGAGTTCAAAATCACAACTAAACCAAAGCTGAAGCTGAAGGTGTGATCACCCTCAATCAAAAAGCATATTTGAGCAAATTGCTGGAAAGGTACGGGATGGAAAATTGCCGGACTGCTCCAACTCCAATGATAAAGGATGGGGAGGAAGTTCCGACAAGGGAGGAAGATCCCGAGAATACTGAAACTGAAAATGCCGAGGAGCACAGCGAAGTTCGTTACCTAATGATAGGGACTCGCCCGGACATTTCGTTCGCTGTAGGTGTCGCCTCGAGAATCTTGGAAAACCCGACGTGGAAAAACTGGGTCCAAGTTAAACGAATTTTCCGCTACCTCAAAGGCACACAGAGATGAGGATTAAAGTATACTGAGGGAAAAAGGGAAAAATCTTTGGTCTGTTACAGTGATGCGGATCATGCTGGTGACGTCACAACGCGCCGCTCAACAACTGGGGTGGTTGCGCTGATGTCACACGCTGCTATTTCACGGCTGAGTCAGCGCCAAGGCTCGGTGATGATTTCGACAACCGCTGCTAGTGAGGGGGCGAAAGAAGTCATCTGGCTGAAACGCCTCTTGGGTGACATGGACCACTTGGAAGGACGACCAGTGCTGCGCGTGGATAACGAGTCTGCCATCAAGCTGGCGCAGAATCCACAGTTTCATCGCCGCACCAAGCACATCCACATACGACATTTTTTTTTTGTTCGCGAACAAGTGACATCTGGAGAAGTTGACATCGAGAAAGTCAACTCTGAAGACCAACTAGCCGACCTGATGACGAAGCCTCTGGGGAAGTCTAGGTTCTGCAGCCTCCGAGAGAAGCTGGGCCTCGTCGACGTTGGGAATTGAGGCTAATCTAAATTCAAAATTGAGGGTTCAAAATTTGCATAATTTGGGAGGATGTTGAAGTTACTGCTAGAAATTATTAATTTTGGAACATCTGGTCCAACATCTGGGGTGAATATTAATTGCACATGATGAATAAAATTATACTGAGTCGTTTGCGAACCTTGAAGGTGGACTAATTAATTTATAACAATATCTCAATTGTGTGAGAATTTTACAAATAGATGCCCCTTCTGCGTAGATCACTGTTATCTGTGGTCAGTACCCTCGAGCTCCCTCCAGGAAAGCCCTAAATGGAGTACTGAAGCCGCCTTAAGGTCCTCACACACTAGGCGGGAACAGGACAGGAACAGGACGGGAAACAGCCGCGGGACGCGGGTCGTATTTTTTCGCTTCTGTGTATTTGAACGGAGATACGCACACTAGGCGGGACGCGGCGGTCACGGCATGTGGCAGGAACAGGACGGGTCGCGGCGCGATCGCTCTCAAAGCGAAAAACGGCGTTTCCTGGCACGGGACGTTCTCCCTCCACCGTCCAAATTTTCCCCACGCTCGACTTCCCCACGCTCGGCTTCCCCACGCTCGCCTTCAACACGCTCGCCTTCCCCACTACCAGTGCCTTTATTTCTGATTCCCTCCCCCGACATCTTTGTTCTCTCCGATTTGTTCTCTCAGATTAGGTTGTTTGGTTGAGAATGGAATGGAAAATGGAAGCTCTTCAAATTTTTCATAGGTCATTCGGTAGTATGTCAAAAATTTATGAGGATCGTTTTTGAGGTCCTCAAAAATCGTACTGAACTCTCCAAGTTGATCTCGCTTCTTATGATGGTCATGAACCCACATCCTTTTATTAGGTTCCGTGAGCAGAATAGCCGCAACTACAGCTTCTTCCTCAGAAGAAGATGATGATGAATCACTCATTAATTACACTTGTATGCCACACGAGCACAATAAAATGAAACCACTCTCACTCTGAGAAGCAAATGGGACAAAAATGTTGTTTGAGAACAGGAGATCTTGAAACGAGGGGAGTATGGCGAGCGGTGGGGGAAAGAGAGCTGAGGAACGTCCTGGTGGGTATAGGCGCAGGACGGGACAGCGGCAGCCGGCCGGCATCCCGCGTCCTATCCACGGCGTTTCCTGTCCTGTTCCCGCATAGTGTGCGAGAACCTTTACCGTCTCAAGTATTTCGGACGGAGCAGAAGTTGTGGACGTATTAAACGGCCAGGATTGGAGGGCCCTAATTGGTTATTTTAAAGAGGCTTGGGCGTATCGTAGTTTTCTTGTGTATGAATTTAATTATAATTAAGTGCAATCCCACAATCAAGTGCAATGAAAGCATTCTAGTTTATTTATGAGTATCTGCTTGATTATTCTTATGTTATTGTCAAGTTGCTTATTTTTTAACAGTTGTCATTACTGGAATGATAATTTAATATATGATGTGGCCTTGATTATTATTAGATATTTTTGATTTGAGCAGTCTCTGTATTTTCTATGTAATGTTTTAAATATTGTTAGCGCCTAATTCACGAAATTAATTAGTGTTACTGTCATTTATTAAAATCCCACATTGGACCAGCATGTTAAGTAGGTTAAAAAATATTGATAAAACGGCGTACTCCGGCTGACGGCCCACCGGCCAGTCTTTCATGTATAAGGAGTAATTATTGTTAACACTTATTGTAATGCATTGCATGTGAATAATAATAATAATAATAATAATAAAATATTAGGATATATACTAGTAATAGATATAGGTACTAGGATAGGTATATTTAGGTACCTACCTTATATTAGACTAATTTACTATTCAGAAAAACGCAAGTATTTTATTATAAATGTACATTCGGTATTTCTGTAACTCACTCTCTTAACACTGACTTAGTGCCTTGTCAAACTGCGGACCATACAGATCATCTAACACCCATCAATATTATGTTAGTGACGAGTCTGGACAGGTCACAGGTCCTAAGGCTCATGAACCCCCAGTACAGACCTTATGAATGTACTCTGTGAGGATCTATGATCACATTTGAATAAAGTGAATTGAAATTAAAATATAATACCATCCAGAAATGAGATTCTCCATCTTATCCGAAGTCGTATGTACAACAATCTTTTACTAAACTACTGTACTGGTGAGATGGTGGGAGGACAAAACAGCACAGGGTACGACACTTTTACGAAACATATAATAATGATATATATATATATATATATACCTATATATATATTTAAATATATAATAATAATCCAACTCATAGAATCTGGAAAAGTTTCTTCAACTCGACCATAAGCTGCCAGTCCGTTTTGACCAAGTCGTCTCGGAAATAATCTTTGCATGCGTCGATGGACTGCCGAGAAATCTGAAACACGACAATGAAACCAGAAAACTGAGTTAGGATTGGCGATGAGGGTAAGCCACAAATTATGGAGATTGTGAAAAATTGTATTTTAGTATGCGGTACAGGTCGGAGGAAGTTTTAGATGCAACTGAAAGGAAGGCATTTCGAAGCCCATAACAAGACATAACTGACGTGTTCTTCAGAAAAGTGATGGGAGATTGTGAAAATGCTATTTTAGATGGTGGTAATGGTTCTAGGCAGCCTAGAACTAATTAGCTTGATTGTATCAATTGGTAACGTGTAATTCACCTGGGCCTCTTCCTATCGGGCCCTTTCACTTCAAAAAGGATCACTATCTACCTCCTTTCGGCTTTTGGACTATTTAACTCTTTCACTGAAGTACGTCTACCGACCTATTTAATCTGATAATTTCTCATCTGATAAGTTTCTGTAGTTTGCCAGTGTCTGGTTTCAATATCCTCGATTGATTCGACACGTACAAAAGGTTTCACTGAATCAATTCTGCTGATCTTCTTGGCTGATTGGAAGAAGGGGTTTAGTTCCTGGCCAGCGAACTAAACCGTTGAGGATAGGCAGGTACCTAGCGAAGATGATCTCATTGTTTTGGCTCACGCCTCCAACATCGGATGAGTAAGCTCTCATATAACCCCTTTAACACACTCCCTACACCCCAGCTCTCGATTTTATTTTGGCAGTGATTTCTGAATCAAATCATTTGGCAAGGGAACTGAAACCTGGGATTCCGTGTCGTCGCTCTTCTTTCTTCTTCTTTTAGTTACAAGTTTTATTCTGTTTGGCCATTCTACCCGTCTGCCTTTACGAATAGAATGGCCAAAGTCGGGAGAGGGTCGTAGAGCGGTCTTACCGGATGCCGGGCGCATTGAGTCACCGCTTTTTGGCTTGGATCAATTTCCATCCACTTTTGCCAATTAAAAGCTGTTAGACGTTTTCGTAAACAAGAAAGAATTAATAGAATTATACCCACTGAACTAGTGAAAAATTCGCAACAGGACAACTAATCAAGCATCATCCATTTAGTGTCAGTGTGTGTGTTTCTTGTTATTAGGTATTATTATTATTATTATTATTATTATTATTTTTTTTTTTTTTTTCATGGGCGGATTTACAATTAAAACAGTCATTTCAAGTCTCGAGTCACCATACTTTTTACAATCAATATAAATGGTGTAATATAAAATTTGACTATTTCAGCCGCTTGCTGTTTCAACAACTGCTTAATCTTTATTGTGCATTTCTACATACACTCCAACCACGCGTTATCGTTTCCTCAATTCCCCTCAATAGGTCAGAGAGTGTAGATCCTGAGGGAAATACAGCTTCACTTCAATTTCCCAAGTCGCAAAGGGAATTCAGATAGGCAAAGCTGCGAAGGGATGAAAGGGAAGAGGCGGTCACCTTGGCAACAGCCCGCCTCCGACTCCAAATATATCCGACCCCCGGGGGCGGCGTGACGTCACAGAAGGGCGCAAAAGGGAATAAAAAGGAGCCCTTCCCTCCGAAAACCTTCTTCGTGCAAAGTGGTTTGCCATAAAATTCCTTCTCCAAAGGCTACGAGAGTGGGATGAAGGTTTTTCCAAGGGTAAATAGCTTCGCTTGAGTTTCTTTCAAGGGTATCTGTGGGAAGGTAGTTAACCTTGAGATAACCTTCATATCTTTTGACGTCAAGCCGAAAGAAAACCGTTTGCCGAAGGAGGAAGTTTTTAGGTCAAGACAATAAACCATGAGATGGAGGTTCCCCATTTTGGATTGTATCGGAACTTTTACCCACTACTTACATGATTGTTTAGAGCCAACAAAATACGGTTTAGGTGAGACCCTACCAGTTAAAAGCCCTTAATAAACATTATTGGTAGGTACCAGGAATGCCCGCTCGCTCATCCAAGTGGTAGCAGGGGTATGGCCTGGATGGCCCCTTTTCTGCTCTGAACTAAATCCCTGACTTTTCCAGAACTCGAGACAATTTCCAGACTCCACTGAATACAATTAGTTGAAAGCAATGAAACATCGCCAATATAAACAGAACGCAACATAATTGTAGTCGAATAATATGCATTATCCATTATCCATGTAACATCCATTATCAGCAAGGAACTAACTGTGAAGCCCATTTGCTTGCAAGCTGTACCTGTGGTACTTAATTGACTTCTGGTTTATTATTCTGTGAATAATATACCTAGGTATGTATTCGCTTGGGAAAAATGTCAGAATACACCCTCAAAAACATTTCTATTGCGTTTCAAGGTGCGTAGATTCCAAAAACGCCGCAAATTATTACACAACGTTTCGTTATTTACCTGCATAGATGCCCCTTCTGCGTAGATCACTGTTTTCTGTGGTCAATACCCTCGAGCTCCCTCCAGGAAAGCCCTAAATGGAGTACTTGGAGCCGGCCCGGGAATCAAAGTTTCATACAAATGCGCGGGATTCAATAAGTCTATCATTAATTATTTGTAGTTATTCATGAAGCATAAGGTAAATAATAATAAACCGTTGTGTGATAATTTACCTGTATAGACGCCCCTTCTGCAAACAAAACAACAAAATCACAAACAAACAAACAAAATTAAATTAAGTAGTTTAGTAAAGTAGTGTAGCAGTGTAGTATTTTAGTAAATTATTACACAATGGTAAATGATTGCACAACGGTTTATTATACTATTTATTATACTATCTACGAAGAACCTATAAAGCTAAATTATTACACAACGGTTTATTATTTGCCTTACTCTTCATGAATAACTACAAATAATCAATGACTGAATTGTTGAATCCCGTGCATTACTGAATCCGGGGCCGGCTCCAGTACACGGTACTGACCACAGAAAACAGTGATCTACGCAGAAGGGGCATCTATACAGGTGAATAATAAACCTTCAATAATCTGCAGCGTTTTTTACTGCATTTTCGGATTCTACGTATGTAGGTACCATGAAACAGAAACCATCGAATTTTAAGGGGAGGGGGGGTTAAGAAACAATTTTTTTCATGCTCGATTCCAAAGGTTCATTATTGAAAGTAATAAACCAATATTGCCATGACTCTCCATTAGTATTCAGGGAAATATACCTTTCTCATAAAAGAGGAGGACACTTTTCTTGTTAGTCAGATACATGGATGAGAGGTTGTTGACAAATAATTTGTCTAGTTAATTACTATTAGAATCGACAACGGAAGTTTAATTGTTTCATGTGCCATTTGATTTTGATTAATGTTCCACGCAAAATCTTGACATGGCGCTCTCTTGCGAGAATCCGAGCAAAGGAAGAAGGCTGCAAATTATTACAAAACGGTTACCGAAAAATTTCCCTGGCTTTTGGACAAAATTTCCCGACAACTGCTAATCGTTCATTTGGATTTTGCATGTTTTTTCCCCCCAGCTACATCGTTGTGAGAACGAACCTCGTTGTAAGCTCCGGGACCCCAATAGACGAGTATTATTGTCTGGGCCTGGCCATTCATCATTTCCTGTTATTGAGTGAGATCGTCGTCGTCCCCACTTCACCAGCCGTCCAGGGCTATCTGGAACACCCGGACGCCTGATTTAGTTAGCCGATTGCAGAGAGAACTCGAAGAATTCATAGTAGTAGTCTTGGTCAAATGAGATGTTCCGTACCGAAACCGTCGAAGGCATTCGTGGAAATCGGGAGTCGTTCATTGTTAGCAGTGAGCGGTGTATAGTTTTTTGCGATTCAATTCAATTCATGAAACATTTCACAGAATATGGTGCTTCGTAATGGTCTGTACCAACCAACTGATTACGAGTATTATATAGACAGCTGCCACCATCCCCAAAATGGAGTTGCCACACCCCATTCTGGTTTTCTACAAAAAGTATGACAGGGGGGTACCGCGCAGAATCGAAGGAGGGAAGGGACAACCACGTGTATAGGTCAGGACACGTGCCAAGGGGAAACTGGGTCGCGAAGTTCAAGCCATAGGCTATGGCGTAAAGATGGCGCCGGCAATGGAGTCACAAATTCCTATACCATATTGGGTAGGTATAACTACTCTATGGACTTCAAAAACATTATTTACAAATTTGGCTCCTCCAATGAAGCCGAAGGCGCCGTTGTGGTGCCAGAAGCGTTGAGCCGAAAAAGGACCCACAATGGAGATGCTACCCCCATTCTCATTTTTCCACCAAAACGATGAATGGAGGGGATGGAGCGCCCTAAGAATCAACGGAGGGAAGAGATGGCCACGTGTATAGGTCAGGACACGTGCCGCAGGAAAACTGGGTCGCAGAGTTCAAACCATAGGCCTACAGCACCCCCGCCAAGGGCTGTTTGGGACCCTTTTACAAGCTAAATTTAGACCAGCAAACCCCGGTTTGCTATAAATGGATTTCTGGTTCAATGAGCAATCCCTTTGGAGCACCTTGTATGGAAAACTCCCTCTCCAGGACCGCTTCTGAATGATGAGTGATGAATGGGATCATTCAAACATCCAACAGTCCCGAAATATAGTCATCGGATATAGAATGATTTAGGTAGTGCATTCAAGAATTCCTTGAAGAACACAATCACGCTGCAGTCACTGACTTATTGCATATGGGTCTTAATTTTTGTTCACCAAAACTAAAATTTCGACTCACAGTTTTCTTAAGAAATTTGGTTCTGTGTCAGCAAATCCTTGGTACGCCCCTATCTACACGAAAGAACGTAATGAGCTGAAATTTGAGTGTAGTCACTTTTTGTGGTCTAGCAAGTCTCATATGAATTTCATCAAAATCCGACGGGAATTTTCATCTGCACATGCGCAAACGTGAAATCCTCTCAACGGTCACAATGATGTCAGAACCCTAGACATACTGTTACCCAAAGCAACAGTTACAAATAATGGTTTATCACATAGCAAAAACTAATCAATTATCAAGTACACGTATCCGTTTCAAATATAATGGGTTTTCCGAATGGAAGCAAAAATTCATCAATTTTTTTAATTAAAATAATGCCAAAGCTAGAAAAGTTAGGTAATCCCACGCCGTTTCCTGTTATATCCTCTACAAACAACTGTTTGACCAGCTCAGACATAATAATGCCCGTAGGTCAGATAGAAAGTGATATTAACATAACGATCTCCCGCACTTCCTGCTCTGGAGGCCCTTTGTTAGGGAAGATGAATAGGAGGAAGAAAAAACTACCAGAAAGCCATAAAATTCGAAGAGGTTACTCGAAGGCTGCCAAAGAAAACAAAAAAAAAAACATTTTTTCATTCGTTTAGAATACTTTTATTTTTGAGCTCTTCTCGAACACCTCTTTTCATAATGGTCCAAAAAAGGAGTGAGTGGTGTCCATTTTGAAGATATGGGTGTCTTCTCCGGACTGAAAGGGAGATACAAGTCTTATTTATGAGTTTGGGCTCGTAAATCTCGCCCCCGTTTCATCAAGGAGGGTTTTTGAAAAAGTCCCGAGGCCGTGGAGGAAGGTGGGCGTGTAATTGCCCGGCACTGAAAAATCGTCTTCGAGAAGAGATGTGCCATGTTCGGAATCACTTCTTGATGGGACGACCGACGCGTTTCGGTGTTGGCAGGTTACGATCCTTGTGGTTTACGGGGGAGTTTATTGGGTGCTGGTTGGTTTTTCGAACGGCCCGAAAAAACTAAATGGCGAAAGGCACAATCTTTTACTAAATAAAATTCGATCCCCCCCCTCCCCCCCCCCCCCACCAGATCAAAAATCAAGCTATTATACATACTCATTTATGGTATCACTGAAAAGCCTAGCGTTAGGAATGGTAAGTAGAGGTGGGTAGTTCCTGACTGAACTACTCTTGAAGAACTAACTCCGCAAACTGAACTACTTCACGGAATGTTAGTTCACTAGGATCACACAGTAAAAGAACCAAGGACCCAGTGCCTAGAGATGAAAGTACAAAGGAGGAAGTAAACAAGAAGTAAGGAGTAAGAGGAAGTAAGTAGTAGTAATATGAACTAATTAATAACTAAAGAACTAGTAACTTACTCACAAGGCGACTGAGTTAGTACTTCAAGTTCATAGGAACGGATTCCTTTTATAGGCGTATTCAGATGGGGTGAATTAATACTTGATGAGTTTGTAGCACCCACGGAACGGTAGTTCCTTTACTACATAAGGAGCTGATAGTACCCACTGAACGAAGGTTCCTTTTATAGGAGTATTCAGATGGGGTGAATTAATACTTGATGAGTTTGTAGCACTCACGGAACGGTAGTTCCTTTACTACATAAGGAGCTGATAGTACCCACTGAACGAAGGTTCCTTTTATAGGAGTACTCAGATGGGGTGAATTAATACTTGATGAGTTTGTAGCACCCACGGAACGGTAGTTCCTTTACTACATAAGGAGCTGATAGTACCCACTGAACGAAGGTTCCTTTTATAGGAGTATTCAGATGGGGTGAATTAATACTTGATGAGTTTGTAGCACTCACGGAACGGTAGTTCCTTTACTACATAAGGAGCTGATAGTACCCACTGAACGAAGGTTCCTTTTATAGGAGTATTCAGATGGGGTGAATTAATACTTGATGAGTTTGTAGCACTCACGGAACGGTAGTTCCTTTACTACATAAGGAGCTGATAGTACCCACTGAACGAAGGTTCCTTTTATAGGAGTATTCAGATGGGGTGAATTAATACTTGATGAGTTTGTAGCACCCACGGAACGGTAGTTCCTTTACTACATAAGGAGCTGATAGTACCCACTGAACGAAGGTTCCTTTTATAGGAGTACTCAGATGGGGTGAATTAATACTTGATGAGTTTGTAGCACTCACGGAACGGTAGTTCCTTTACTACATAAGGAGCTGATAGTACCCACTGAACGAAGGTTCCTTTTATAGGAGTACTCAGATGGGGTGAATTAATACTTGATGAGTTTGAAGCACCCACGGAACGGTAGTTCCTTTACTACATAAGGAGCTGATAGTACCCACTGAACGAAGGTTCCTTTTATAGGAGTACTCAGATGGGGTGAATTAATACTTGATGAGTTTGTAGCACTCACGGAACGGTAGTTCCTTTACTACATAAGGAGCTGATAGTACCCACTGAACGAAGGTTCCTTTTATAGGAGTACTCAGATGGGGTGAATTAATACTTGATGAGTTTGTAGCACTCACGAAACGGTAGTTCCTTTACTACATAAGGAGTTGATAGTACCCACTGAACGTAGGTTCCTTTTATAGGAGTACTCAGATGGGGTGAATTAATACTTGATGAGTTTGTAGCACTCACGGAACGGTAGTTCCTTTACTACATAAGGAGTTGATAGTACCCACTGAACGAAGGTTCCTTTTATAGGAGTACTCAGATGGGGTGAATTAATACTTGATGAGTTTGTAGCACTCACGGAACAGTAGTTCCTTTACTACATAAGGAGCTGATAGTACCCACTGAACGAAGGTTCCTTTTATAGGAGTACTCAGATGGGGTGAATTAATACTTGATGAGTTTGTAGCACTCACGGAACGGTAGTTCCTTTACTACATAAGGAGCTGATAGTACCCACTGAACGAAGGTTCCTTTTATAGGAGTACTCAGATGGGGTGAATTAATACTTGATGAGTTTGTAGCACTCACGGAACGGTAGTTCCTTTACTACATAAGGAGCTGATAGTACCCACTGAACGAAGGTTCCTTTTATAGGAGTACTCAGATGGGGTGAATTAATACTTGATGAGTTTGTAGCACTCACGGAACGGTAGTTCCTTTACTACATAAGGAGCTGATAGTACCCACTGAACGAAGGTTCCTTTTATAGGAGTACTCAGATGGGGTGAATTAATACTTGATGAGTTTGTAGCACTCACGGAACGGTAGTTCCTTTACTACATAAGGAGCTGATAGTACCCACTGAACGAAGGTTCCTTTTATAGGAGTACTCAGATGGGGTGAATTAATACTTGATGAGTTTGTAGCACCCACGGAACGGTAGTTCCTTTACTACATAAGGAGCTGATAGTACCCACTGAACGAAGGTTCCTTTTATAGGAGTACTCAGATGGGGTGAATTAATACTTGATGAGTTTGTAGCACTCACGGAACGGTAGTTCCTTTACTACATAAGGAGCTGATAGTACCCACTGAACGAAGGTTCCTTTTATAGGAGTACTCAGATGGGGTGAATTAATACTTGATGAGTTTGTAGCACTCACGGAACGGTAGTTCCTTTACTACATAAGGAGTTGATAGTACCCACTGAACGAAGGTTCCTTTTATAGGAGTACTCAGATGGGGTGAATTAATACTTGAGTTTGTAGCACTCACGGAACGGTAGTTCCTTTACTACATAAGGAGTTGATAGTACCCACTGAACGAAGGTTCCTTTTATAGGAGTACTCAGATGGGGTGAATTAATACTTGATGAGTTTGTAGCACTCACGGAACGGTAGTTCCTTTACTACATAAGGAGCTGATAGTACCCACTGAACGAAGGTTCCTTTTATAGGAGTACTCAGATGGGGTGAATTAATACTTGATGAGTTTGTAGCACTCATGGAACGGTAGTTCCTTTACTACATAAGGAGTTGATAGTACCCACTAAACGAAGGTTCCTTTTATAGGAGTACTCAGATGGGGTGAATTAATACTTGATGAGTTTGTAGCACTCACGGAACGGTAGTTCCTTTACTACATAAGGAGCTGATAGTACCCACTGAACGAAGGTTCCTTTTATAGGAGTACTCAGATGGGGTGAATTAATACTTGATGAGTTTGTAGCACTCACGGAACGGTAGTTCCTTTACTACATAAGGAGCTGATAGTACCCACTGAACGAAGGTTCCTTTTATAGAAGTACTCAGATGGGGTGAATTAATACTTGATGAGTTTGTGGTACCCACGGAACGGCAGTTCCTTTACTACATAAGGAGCTGATAGTACCCACTGAACGAAGGTTCCTTTTATAGGAGTACTCAGATGGGGTGAATTAATACTTGATGAGTTTGAAGCACTCACGGAACGGTAGTTCCTTTACTACATAAGGAGTTGATAGTACCCACTGAACGAAGGTTCCTTTTATAGGAGTATTCAGATGGGGTGAATTAATACTTGATGAGTTTGTAGCACTCACGGAACGGTAGTTCCTTTACTACATAAGGAGCTGATAGTACCCACTGAACGAAGGTTCCTTTTATAGGAGTACTCAGATGGGGTGAATTAATACTTGATGAGTTTGTAGCACTCACGGAACGGTAGTTCCTTTACTACATAAGGAGTTGATAGTACCCACTGAACGAAGGTTCCTTTTATAGGAGTATTCAGATGGGGTGAATTAATACTTGATGAGTTTGTAGCACTCACGGAACGGTAGTTCCTTTACTACATAAGGAGTTGATAGTACCCACTGAACGAAGGTTCCTTTTATAGGAGTACTCAGATGGGGTGAATTAATACTTGATGAGTTTGTAGCACTCACGGAACGGTAGTTCCTTTACTACATAAGGAGCTGATAGTACCCACTGAACGAAGGTTCCTTTTATAGGAGTACTCAGATGGGGTGAATTAATACTTGATGAGTTTGTAGCACTCACGGAACGGTAGTTCCTTTACTACATAAGGAGCTGATAGTACCCACTGAACGAAGGTTCCTTTTATAGAAGTACTCAGATGGGGTGAATTAATACTTGATGAGTTTGTGGTACCCACGGAACGGTAGTTCCTTTACTACATAAGGAGCTGATAGTACCCACTGAACGAAGGTTCCTTTTATAGGAGTACTCAGATGGGGTGAATTGATACTTGATGAGTTTGTAGCACTCACGGAACGGTAGTTCCTTTACTACATAAGGAGCTGATAGTACCCAATGAACGATGGTTCCTTTAGTTCATTAGGAGCATTTCTTGTGTGAGTGGAAACAAAAAGGAACCGGAATGAACTACTGAACTAACTAAAAAGATCTACTCCTTTCAAGGAGTGAACTAATATTGAACTTGAGCCCCTCAAATGAACTAGTCTTACTACTAACGGTAAGTTTGGCAAAAGGTTGGTGTCACCAGTTTACGGCAGTTTGATTATAATGAATACAGGTACGTAGGTATATCAAGGGGACGTTCAATGAAAATACACAGGTGTATTATTCATAGAATAATGAACCAAAGCTGAAGGCGCTTGAAGACCAAAACCGCTATCTGTTAACTAAATTTTTCTCTCTAGTTCTACGACAACGGGTTCATTGGTTTTATTTGTTTTGCTCACTATCAAATTACTCCTATAATGAAACCCACCCGCATACAACTGCATCCCTCGATGTACCACTACATCTACAGCTCGGTCGAATGACGGAAGAATTTTCCGGAACTCGCCCTCATACCCGTTTCCCAACTCGAATCACCCGCAGCTCCTAACAGTTGGCCGCGGCCGCCACAGTAATCTGCCATGTCATTTTCTACGTGACGAAACCAGGTCGTTTTTATGACAGCGGAAACGGCTCAGCGAAGTCAGCTTCACGAAGTTTCTTTAACAGAGTCAAGTTCACCTCCACTCATCACCTGTCAGACTCAAGGCAGCTTGACTTTCCGTCTTGAGTGGTTTCACCTTGAACGAATTGGTACGTCGTTCCTGATGACGACGACTCGAATATCGTCGGTCGTTCAAACATCACTCATCACTACTTAAACTATACCAAGTAACGTCCAGAGCAAACTCTTAAACGACGGTTCACTATTCCTGCATCGATAGTTCTGAGTCGTTTGCTCGATCACTTTAGTTACTGGGTCATGAGTGCTGAAGGTTTTCAAGGCCAAAATGAAGCAATGAACCCATCAACTTTAATTCACAGTAGACGTACCTCATCTGAACCAGTCCGCCCAATCAACTGAATGTACGAACTAAATCACTCGCGAAGAACTTGTGGAAACCCATTTCAAAGAAAAACGGAGTTATTGAAAAAATAGTCCATTTCCAATAATACACGAAAAAACGCAAAAAATACACTGTTATACCAGTTTTGGTGATCAAACTATCGTCAGTAACAAACAATAAGTACAACAACAACAACAATAATAATAAGTACAACAGCAATAACAAGTTGTTGTTTGTCACTGACGATGGTTTGATCACCGAAACCGGTATAAGTGTATTTTTCACGTTTTTCGTGTATTAGTGGAAATGGACTATTTTTTCAATAACTCCGTTTTTCTTTGAACATAATTACCACCTTATCGATGAAATGTACCACCTTATCTATGAAAAATATCTCGGAGAAATTCAATTTCGGAAACGTTCAAATAAATTATGACAACATGGGCAACTAATAAAAAATTTAATCGTTTAGGTAAAAGGGTACTGCGAATTCTAGTAATCAATATGTATAAAAAACGCTGCAAATCCTTGCACAACGGTTTATTATTTTGTACAGAATACCCTTCTGTTACAGATCACAGGTCTCCGTATGGATAACCCTTCTATATAACATATGTACTATTCAACACATATTATGTAGATCGCGGACCTCCGTAGGTTAGTACCTAACCCCGTACTCGTTACTAGGTACCTCCCTAAACCGTTGTGTAATAATTTACCTGTATAGGTTCCACTTCTACGGAGATAGAATAATGAACCGTTGTGTAATAATTTGCCCATCAATAATACTTCAACGGTTGTTCAAGTTGCAAAAGTAGGTACCCATCAACAAAATCCAGCCCCTTCTTGGTAGATGAGCCGTTGTGTAATAATTTACCGTGGTGTAATAATTTACCGTTGTGTAATAATTTACCGTTGTGTAATAATTTACCGTTGTGTAATAATTTGTCGTTGTGTAATAATTTGCCATTATGTAATAATTTACCCATCAATAATACTTCAACGGTTGTTCAAGTTGCAAAATTACCTATCAACAAATCCAGCCCCTTCTGGGTAGATGAGCCGTTGTGTAATAATTTGCCATTGTGTAATAATTTACCCATCAATAATACTTCAACGGTTGTTCAAGTTGCAAAAGTACCTATCAACAAAATCCAGCCGGATCGCACACCCTCCGTAGGTTAGTACCTAACCCCGTACTCGTTACTAGGTACCTACCTAAATCACGAGTTAAATGTTGCTAAAATAATTCTGTCGATTGCAAACAGTACCTAACAAAAGGAAACGCACATCATTTTTCAAATGAAATAATATCACAGAACAACCAACTCGACCTCTTAGGTACCCCACCAATAAAATCGGCGCGTCCCTGGTGACGAGATTTCGTCTGTTGTATACAATTTCATTCACACTGGAGTCGAAAATGCCTGTCTGTGCAAACTTCGGGGCCTTACTGTGAACGAACGGCTGGACGTACGATGCTCCGGGTGGTCTTAAAAAAATCGTAAGTTCAAGAACTATTTAAAACCGTAAAAAGATTCACGTAAAAAAAGGTATAGGCGTTTTGAAAATTTCAACCCCTATTTTGAACCCCTTAGAGATGACTGACAGTAACGTCGAGCTTCGAGGACCAACTAGACCCCGAACGGAACATATAACCTGAATTTCATCAATTTTTTTTCATGGTAACTAAGAAAAGTGGCCCGTACGGCGTACGGCGGACAGACAAAATATTTTTATTGCAGTTTTGGATTCTACATACCTTGTAACGTAAACCATCAAATTTTTAGGGGGGGGGGGGGGGGGGTAAGAATTTTTTTTTTTTCATGCTCGATTCCAATGGTTCATTATTGAAAATAATAAACCGAAATTAAATAAAAAAGCAGAATATGATGGAGGGAAGCCTCGTGCAACAATCTGCCCGAGTTTGCCATCAAAAATCAAGACGTCCAGTGGGTGTTTTAAAGATCAAGGGAGAATAAAGTGAAATACTGAATATCGGGCTAAAACTCAAATGCAGAACTTCCAGCGTTAGAATGCACTACTTCCAGGAATAATGGGTCCTACCAGACTCCAAATTCAGATTTCAGTGAGGGCTTACCCGGAGTACTGAATGATGAAGAAGCAGAATAATAATCTCAAGACATCAAGGTTGCTGTGGCGTCACTACACCAGCTCTCTTGTTAACAGTGTTGTGGTCATACAAAAACAAATAGGTAGATAACATTCATACGCACTGGATTTGGTTCAGCAGTTTGGCCGTAACGACAGATCATAATATGTACAGATAAATAGACATAAGATAAATAAATCATATACAGATAGATAAATAGGTACCTATGATATGAATATCATCTTCTACATAAAACTCTGCGCATTTTTCCTCATCACTTCCAAACAGCTAGACCGATTTAGCTATGGTAAAATCGCCGAAACGTCCTCTTTCGCGACCCGATTGTACGGTTTCTACGAATCACCGAGTAACGTGAAAGGGAATGGAACACTTTTGACGCCAGCCGTGTTGGCGCATAAATATCACTCGGGCGATGCCGGCTACATACTTATAAATGCTAGTATAATATAATGTAGATGAATGCACGTATTATAGAACTCCAACTTAATTAAGACAAAGATTTGGATGAGATATGATAGAAAAAATAACCGTTGAAATTATGTGGCAGTGATGCCACTTGCTCTCTTCATGCTTGTTTAGTGATCGTACTAGTCGGCTAATTATTCAAAAACCCACATTGAACTTGGTTTAACAGTTTAGCCTGGACTATGGTAATTACGGTCTATAAAGAATCTACCTTTGCATCTAGCAACATATATTTATGCCAGCCTATCATACAGGTAACTCAACTGAATTCATTAAGTCGAATGAGGGATGGGTTGACAGGCAGCGACTCTTGATCTTTTCTAACCCGTTTTGTGGTCAAACTAGACCAGTAACTGTTCAAAAACCAATAGAAACTCGGTTCGGCAGTTTGAAGCCAAGGAGACGAAACCTGACATTTTGACAGTTTACCATTTCCAACATCTGTAGGACCTTCGAAGCTGATCTCTAACAAAGTACCTGTTTGGAGGCTCGCAATTCCCAACATTTGCAAAAAACTACAGGATAAAAATAAAATAGTCTATTTCCACGTACAATAGCAAAAACTGTAGACCGGTTTCGGTTGTTACACCATCGTCAGTACACTATAGATACACTATACACACACTTAGATGATGTAACAACCGAAACCGGTCTACAGTTAGCGAATTTTCGAAGAAAAGGAAGCTATTGTTCTCGGTCCAAAATTTTTAAAACTCGAATTTCCGAAAGATTTTTATACCAAAATCCGTTTCAGGCCATCCTGAATTCACTGCCGAAAGACACCAAAAATTATATGTATATATATATTTATTTATATATATATTTATATATATATTTATATATTTATATATGTATGTGTCATTCCAGACGATAACTCTCGAAAGAATTGAGATAAAAAGTTCAAATTTGCACGAAAAATCTGTCTTGGCAATCGACAGGCTAAGTTCGAAGATGGGCAGAATCGGGTCACTCTAAGGGGGAGTTTTGGGGAGTTTTAGGGGGGGGGGGAATTACCCATAAATTCCCAAAATGAAAAAGTCTGACAAGTGACACCTCATTTTAAAGGTTTTTGTGCGCTGAACACGATGGTGAAATCAGAATTGCGATATCTCATTCCATTCTCAAACTGGAGCACTTTGAAGATGAAGGAACGTGGTTATTTCTTGAGATGTTCTTCCTGGTTCGTCTGCTCTAATCTGATAACGGAATGGGATATCGCAATTCTGACTTCACCATCGTGTTCAGCGTTGGAAAATCTACAAACCGAGGTGTTACTCGGCAAAAAATGGAACAAAAAATTTGTTACGTATCCAATACCTACTCTTCTGGTATTCAAAACATTTTTGATTTCCCCTCCTGCCCCTTCCACCCCAAATTTTACTTTGCGTAAAACTACTCCTGTTTTAATTTTGTATGGTATCAAGTTGGGAAAACATCGGCCGAAAATTAATTTTCAGAAAATTTTAGGCGGAGGAGGAAGATGCCGAAAACTTCGAAAATTCGCTCTTATAGCCATGCTGCATGACTGTGGTTTTTTGCTATTGTACGTGGAAATAGACTATTTTATTTTTATCCAGTAGTTTTTTGCTATGGATTTCCACTATTCCGCTGCGAGTGATTTAAGTTATATCCCAACATTTGCCTTCAGATTTTAACGCCGACTTGTGTAAAACACTCCATCGGAAACAGATGTTGTGACCGATTCGACCAGTTGTTCGTATGGTAGCAGTAGAACCTACCTAGCATCCCACGAGGGTGCTTTCGATTTCTCCTCTTCCTTGGGCCCACGCAATGCCCCCTTCTGCAAAAACTGTTCCTTACATAAATTCCTGGAGCTGGTTAACATTTGGATTAAGAATGGTGAGCCAAATCCATTCATGAAACACAATCACATAACACGTTAGCACCAACTATTTGGCTCTAGCTGGATTTTGACACAACCACGGATTTTCGTAACACCTACGATTCCGCCAATGAACCCCCGAAATTTCAACTCTTTCCTAAAACGCAATTCGTGCAGCCGGACCTTGAACTGCCAAAATTAAAATATATCTTAAATAGCTGACATTTTAGGGTGGACAAGGGTGTTCCCCAGGAGAAATGGTGGGCGTTCAAATGGTACCTAACATATCAACGTTATCTACGTCTTAGGTTTGCCAGATCCAAAAATAATAAAAATTCTCCTACAACGGCTCACTAATATGGTAGGCTGACGGGAATGCAAGTTTATTTATAAACGTCGCTCATTAGGACGTGCTACACGACTCAAACGGTTTAGGTAGGTACCTACGTTTTATATATTTTTCGGGCAAAAATGCTTTTAGCTATTATTATAGGAATGCTCATACTTTTTTTTACTTATGACCATTCTAAACCATTTATGTTGACATTTTAATCGATTTGTTTATTGTAGCAATAGTTTAAGTACTGCAGACACCTACAATATTGCTTTAAAATTCACCAAAAATTGTGTTCAATTGTTCAAAGATGCGGAAATGTCGTAGAACGTAGGATACATAGATTGAAGAGGTGCGTCACTTTGAAAATTCGCTCACATGCTCATACTGTATCACTGGAAATTTTGTTGTTGCATGAATCCCTTGCACGTCCACTCACAAAAAGCTCATGTTCAATTGGGGGCTGAGGTAAAATGTACTGCTGATGCATTGTTGATGCTGTTACTCGTATTTCCAACGGCTCATTCGTGGACTCGATAGCGACAATCCCGAACTACTTACCCAAGTCCAGGTCCTCAGAACAGTTGTTGAATGGAGCTTTCGAGGGTGGAGCCTCCCAGGATGAGCTAGAGTGAGCTAGGCCCGGGTTTTGGAGACCAACCACGGGGATTCAGCAATGTGGGTCGAACACGTGTCACAGGCCTTTCCCACGTGGCAAAACGAAGGGGTGAAGGACCAAAAGGAATTGGGTCACGAAGGAAAACTGTAGGAGTGGGGAGGGAGGTTTTGCGCTCAATGGAGAGGCTGGATTCTCCCTTGAAATGATACCCAGTACTTGTTTCGTTCAACTATTCCCGAGTGGAGTTCAGAGAAATATGAATGGTTTGATAGAATGTTTTTGTTCAAACAGTACGTATAAAATGTCCTTGAGCTGTCCGAAGTGACAAGATCATCTAATCCGCAAGCAGAATTCAATGGACTTCATTTGAAAATTACGAAGACTGAAACGTAAAGAATGCAGATAAAACGGGTCGCCAGTGGGAATCGAAGCAACATCATCTTGATTTCTGTACAATGCCTGATCCGAAATAGCCCAATTGGACTGGAAGAAGCGTAGAACTAAGACTACAACCCTCCGAGACACATTACTCTGAACCCTTAGTCACCGATCCAACAGTCAACTACAGTGACTGGAAGAGACTAAGCGGTCATATAAACGACCAAGTTTCGATTTTTTGTAAGATGTTCATTCTGTGTTTTATAGTAACTTACTTGTGTACTTACCACTCCACTACTATTATATTACTTTGTAGTTATTTCACATGGGCGTCAAGAGCCTTTCCCGCTTCAAGTAATCTTGCAGCATCCGCTGATTAGCGAAATGTAGAGATTTCTAAGGAAGTCGCGAGGTAAAAGGAGGTGAAAACGGGTTGAATTCTATCCGCGTGCCAACCGCAACAAAGGGAAGAGATGCGAGGCCCCGCGCTCTCTGGGATGCCTGAGGTGCCGTTACATCCCCGTGCGAAAAGGAAGGCTATTGGCCCAGCGAAGCCAAAAACCAGGCACGCGCGATTAACACAGTACAGTACTTGAATGAGCACTAGCTGGATGACCCATGGGTTGCAAAGGATATGCAGTAGTAAAATTTCTATAGTAGTTCAACAGGGTGTAGTACCGAAAAACACAAGCAGTGCTCAAACCGCTTGACTTATTCTAGGACTGTTTTTAAACAAAAAGTGTTTTAGCGAATTTTCAAAGAAAATGAAGCTATTGCAATGGCTTCGAAATTTAAATAATATAAATTTTTGGAAATTTTCTTCATAGAAATCCGTTTCAGACCATTCTAAAACGATTCCTGAAATTTAACACTTTTTTATATGTATATATATATATATTTATATATATATTTATTTATTTATATATGTGTCACTCCAGACGATAACTCTCGATAGAATTGAGATAAACAGCTCAAATTTGCACAAAAAATCTATCTTGGCAATCGAAAGGCTAAGTTCGAAGATGGGCGAAATTGGCCTACTCTAAGGAGGGTTTTGGCGCATTTAAAGTGCGCAAAAATTACCCAAAAATCCCCAAAATGTTATTTTCCAACAAGTGACCCCTCATTTTAAAGGTTTTTGCACGCTGAACACGATGGTGGAATCGGATTTTAGATATCTTGATCCGTTCTCAAATTAGAGCATTTAAAGTGCGCAAAAATTACCCAAAAATCCCCAAAATGTTATTTTCCAACAAGTGACCCCTCATTTTAAAGGTTTTTGCACGCTGAACACGATGGTGGAATCGGATTTTAGATATCTTGATCCGTTCTCAAATTAGAGCATTTAAAGTGCGCAAAAATTACCCAAAAATCCCCAAAATGTTATTTTCTAACAAGTGACCCCTCATTTTAAAGGTTTTTGCACGCTGAACACGATAGTGAAATCGGATTTTAGATATCTAAATCCGTTCTTAAATTAGAGCATTTAAAGTGCGCAAAAATTACCCAAAACTAGGATAATCTTTAAACTCTTACCCCCCCCCCCCCCACCCCCTTAGAGTGATCAGATTGAAATATGTGAGAAGTATTAATTGAAGACGAGAGTTCGAAGCAAAAAAGGGGGAGGCAAACGATTAGTACAACTCCTTGAATTTACCCACAGCGATCAAATAAATAAGCACGTAGTACAATTACGTAATAAACAAACGGTAGAATCAGGATGGACAAAACGTACAAATTAAAATAAATACGAAGAGAATATACATAGAAAACCAAATTTTAGACCGAAGTTTTCCTTTATTCAAAACCATAGCCATTAATTCGAATATTTCTTTGAAAATTCGCTCATTAAGTCATGCTGCATGACTGATTGTTTTTCTTTTCCTACGCCATTAGGGCATTCATTAGCGTTCCTGCCATTCGACCCCTTGCATCCCAATACAATTTTGAAATTGTCGACCATTTGGTCTTTTGTTAAACAAAAAGTGCCTCTTATAACTAACTTCCTCGCGAGATTCTCAATTTTCGGCCAACTCATAATTTTTTCCAAGTTTTCATAATTCTTCGCCGCAGACTTGAATACCGTCAGGATAGCCGCCAAATCAAGATTTTAATCAACTTCACTCAGATTTCATTCAATAAATTTGATCATATTGATGGAAAGTTGAGACCACAAAGAGGTTTTTGCCGAAGAGTAAAAACTCCTCATGTCTCGTTCGACTCAAAAATAATTTCAAAGCGGTAGAACGGATAGGTGAACATTTCGGAACAAGATGGAAAATTCTCAAATTCTGAAAGGAAGGCCGGATTTTGACAACGAAAATGGATTATTCAAGAATTTATCTTGCAGGAAATGTAATGTTTTTTCCAAGATTTTTTCATCTCGAGATATCCGCAATACAAAAAATTTTATGAACATTTTGTGTATAAAAAAATATTTTGTACCTGTCAATAAAACTGGCCAGCTTTTAAAACAACTTGAAAAATCAAAAGATCTCAAGAATATTGCCACTACTGAAACGAGATACTATTTGTTGAAAGTGAGCAGTAGAATATTCCCAGAAGTTTGGCTAACCTTTCTCTAGGCACAGCGTTTACAGACCTAGACATGCCAGTTTGAATGAAAAGGTACCTTCAATTTTCATTCGAACTGATACAAGTGAAAAGGTATTTTACTACATATTATTGAACAAGTGCAAGAGAAATTGTAATTTTGGCGGACAACAAATTTTTCTACCCCTCCTAAGTGATATTGGTAGACGAATCGCAAGCTCAATGAAACAGTTTCAAAAATTGATGACATTTGCGACAAAATGAGGGGGATGATGGCCTCTCTATGAATATGAACCATTATAAGTAAACATAATCCCAAATGATACCTACTGTGAATATCAACCAAATGAGTACACGACTTCTGTTAATATTTTTGAATGAAAGCAGGTTCCATTGTAAGAATTTTGAGACCAACCGCATTCTCCTACGATGAATAGTTCTTTTTCAATGAGCTTTTACAGTTTCGGTAACAAATGACGTCACACTGGTCAAGGGGGTGTAATGACGTCACTTGTTGCCGAAAATTGAAAGCTCATAGAAAACGAACTGTACATCGCAGGAGAGTGTGGTTCAAAGAAAAACGGAGTTATTGAAAAAATAGTCTATTTCCAGTAATACACGAGAAAACGAAAAACCAAAGAAATGAAAATTCTTACAATGGGACCTACTTTCATTTAAAAACTGGAAAGTAATATAAACAGAGGTCATGGGTGCTCCTCGTTATTTCGTGACTGCCCACGTTATATCTGGATTATCTCGCTCGTACCGCGAGCTTGTCACATTAAAAAAAAAAAAAAAGTCTCGGAAAAGAAAATGGAGGTCTGGGGAATTTACGATCAACTTGGGAAGGTAAGCAAATATTAACTCTGACGTCATTACCAAGATTAAAACCCTGGCTGAAATGTTCGTTCTGTTAGTGTTGGCTGGAGGGCATTACGGGGCGGGTAATGTATATTATAAGACCTTCGTGAGAACTGGGTCGATACCCACTCCGTACATATTACACTACCTAGACCAACCCCCTTTTCCTTCTCAATGGTTTGAGGGAGGTTACTCCCCTCATTCAAGGCTCACAAACTGAAAGAAGCCGATCAATGGGACTCCCACCCGCCCCCCCCATTATTACCTACAAATATTGCTAGGGGAGATTCAGCTCTGCTCGACCCATTCAAATGACATCATTCAGCAGAAGCTCGAAATCTTTCTCACGGTATCACAATTTTTCGCATAATAACTACAGGTATCAATGAAATCTCAATTCTGTCCGTATGTAATGTGTAACATTGATTAGAATCACTGAATTTCAGAGGCATACGATCATTTTAAAACCAACATTTTGAAGAGCAAAATAGCTTACGGCAAAAATTATTATTATGAGAAGAAGAGGTATTTCGATAAGAAGTAATTAGGTAGGTAATTTCAATTTATGTGTCCGTTTTCGCTTCTCCGGTGTTAATTTAGGGGTAAATAGCTTGGGTTATACTGCTAGTTTGTTTATGCGCACATTTCACAATCTCAGCTGCAGTACAACTTGACTGAATGAAAGGCGTTGGTATTGCGACAGTGTTGTTTGCGGCCGGTGAGCGGGACATGAATGAAAGCGATGAATGGATGTGAAATCAACTGGCGAAACTGATTTCGTACGGCGGGTTTTTGGCAGCGGAAAAGGTTGCAGGTTCTAGTGAACGTCCCCGAGTGGGCAAACGGTTGCGAAACGAAATGAATGGAAACCGAAGGTTTCTGGTATCACAGGAGGTAGAAGCTCCAGTCCGGGGTGAAGCTACTTTTGTCGGAACTTTGGAGATGGTCGGATTTGCAACTGGAGGCACAGACGAGCGGTTATGATGAAACAGATTACCTAGTGTAGGAACTGCCAGAGCAATCCAGAACAGATACGAGTCTCCTGCCAACGCAACACCATCGTAGAGACTGAAAATTCCGTAAGGTTATCTACCTGCCAACTGAAGACATTTTCTGAGGACGAGTAAATAGAGATAACAATTTCACGGTCCATGGGCCGACAGTAACACCAACACGAAGACAAAATAACGCCAAGAAATCGAAACAGCCGAACAGCCATTAAGAAATCCCATTAGGTCAACCATTTACCTTTGAAGGGGCCAATTAGTAGGCAGGTTCCGATTTCTACGCGATAGAATGGTCGTAATAAGACGAAAGCTTTACAGGCTAAATGAGCTTTGGATGAGGGTAGGTGCAGGTTGAGGCCTAGTAGGACAAATATTAATGAAGTAGATCAAAATCGGTCGGTAACATTCGTTTGCGCACGCTCGAACTCTCGTTCCAGTTTAATCGATCAAGATCACAACGGCCAAATTATAATCACTGCGTATGGAATTTTCTATAGCGTATGAAGCCAGCAGTTACCACGATGTTTACATCTGTTCAACACTGCATCACCATTGTTCCACCATGTATCAACTTACGAGATCTTCAACAGTATATTTGAACACAGAAACGTGGCTTCTGGGAAGCGGTAAGCAGGGGGAAAAGTTCCCAAATGAGAAATGAAGAAAAAATGTTTCCAAGAGGAATCCGAAGGAGGAAACATAATTTTAACGCCGGTAAGAGGTTTATTTCTGTAAATCCATCTTCACAGGATATCCGACCTCTCTGACTCGTCCTCGACCAATCTATTTCTCTTTTTTTCTTCTTCGTTTTTTCATTTTTTCTATTTCTCTGTCTCTCGATTTATCGATCCGCCGGTGGGTTTGTGACTGATGGTTAGATATTCAGGTCAAGTCGGTAAGATATAAATCCGGTCCAAGAATACACTTTGGGATGACGAAGTTGTGATCGGCGTTGGGGAACAGGATGAGGAATTGTCCAAGTTAATTAGACTTTCGAACTCATGATTTTTGGGACTTGAGATCCAGAAGGAATGAACCTGGACTGAACGCAATCTGGTTGGCGGAAATATAGATTAATATTGTTGGGGCAAAGCTCCCCCAAAAACAGTGGTAGGTATACTATCTACGGGATGGTCCGAAATAGGAAAAGAAATTGAGAAATTACACGCTGTGATTCCTTTCGGTGGTCCTCAATCGTTTGATGGAAAACCAACTTTCGAAAATAGCGTACTTATTTTCGCATTGGGACTCATTGTAATAGCGTACTTTCATTGAAAATGCGAAAATTGGTACGCTCTTTTCGGAAGTTGCGTTTCTATAAAAAGAAAGCAATGAAAATACGCCATTACAATGAGTCCAAAAGTTTTAGTGCATGGATGTTTGAAAAGCTTTTCATTCAAGAGCAACCTGATTCCATCCCAATATATTAACAAAAAATTAAGATAATTAACAAAT